>JACEFZ010005372.1:215000-639743 GCA_014155875.1 Cepaea nemoralis
GGCTTGTAACACTAAATAATAGACTGCAATTACATAAGGGATGTTTGCTTGAGGCATGCAGGTGTGTGGGGCAATGAACAGGCTGATAGATTAGCTGCTGCTGCTGCTGCTGACCCTCTGGGTAGAGAGCTACTTGAAGATAAATGTAATGGCTCTCGGATCAGGTAGAGAGTGCAGTTGAACAGATAGAGTATCTATATCTGGACAGACTGGCTCAGAATAGAGTGAGTAGAGGATATAGGTGATTGTCAAAGTTAGTGCGGAAAAACCTGGTGGACTGTTCATCAAATTGCTACTGGAATAATTAGCAATCACTTTTCAGTGACTTTTGAAGAGAGAGGCGAAGCATACTGTGCTATTGCCCACCTGTTTGTGCATTTTCAAGTGCCTAACACATACTGTGCTATTGCCCACCTGTTTGTGCATTTTCAAGTGCCTAACACATACTGTGCTATTGCCCACCTGTTTGTGCATTTTCAAGTGCGTAACACATACTGTGCTATTGCCCACCTGTTTGTGCATTTTCAAGTGCGTAACACATACTGTGCTATTGCCCACCTGTTTGTGCATTTTCAAGTGCGTAACACATACTGTGCTATTGCCCATCTTTTTTGTGTATTTTATAGACAATTGAAAAAATGTTGACAAAGTGAAACCTTGTCAACATTTTGTGTGAGCTTAGTGTATGTGGTGAAGATCTTGGGGAAAATAAGGAATAGTCAGCCACTGTGGCCGAGGGGTTGGTGAATGCAGTATTTATAGTTCCCTGACATACCATGTGGAGTGATAGAAATCTGCCACAGTTGATTTGAAAGCAAATTGCCTTGCGTTGATTTAAATGCTATGAGCGTTAACACTTTAGATTCATACAAGAGACAACATTGCAGTTGTAGACATATTTCAAACGAACGGAAGAAGAAGAAGAAGAAGAAAGCAAAGGCAAATTACTGAAAGTAAAACTTGCCCTGTAAATCACTAACAACCAGTACATGCTAGGGTTGACTGCAATGTTCTGTAAAGGAGATGCAAGTAACTTTTAGTGTGAGCATGAAGCTGTCATCAGATACGAAGGGGAACTTGGTGAATTCAGAGCAAATGAAAGAGGAGTTAGACAAGGATGGGTTTTATCACCTGATCTTGCTATCAATGACTGCGTTCTTACAGCATTGTTAGTGTTGGTACAGAATTTGGGTTTTTGGTGCGGACAAGAAGGAGCAGTGCCTCAAGTGTGTGAGAAAAATATTGTGGGTCCACTCAGAAAGATGCAGGTAGTCACTGCACGCTGATAGAGGTGGAGCACCGGTGTATGTGTCCACAGTTCGGTGATGACAATCTACATGGAACTGAAATGATCACCTGCAGTAGTTGGCAAGGCACTTGATGATTATAATACATACACCTGTCTGTCTGTCTGTCTGTCTGTCTGTCTCTCTCTCTCTCTCTCTCTCTCTCTCTCTCTCTCTCTCTCTCTCTCTCTCTCTCTCTCTCTCTCTCTCTCTCTCTCTCTCTGAGCGAAAGATGAGTGATTGGAAGGGCCGAATGTTAGGCGGGCCTGCGTGCCCAATTTGTTACCCTTTGAAAATAAAGTCTGTTCGTTCGTTCATTCGTTCATTCTCTCTCTCTCTCTCTCTCTCTCTCTCTCTCTCTCTCTCTCTCTCTCTCTCTCTCTCTCTCTCTCTCTCTCTCTCTCTCTCTCTCTCTCTCTCTCTCTCTCCCCTCTGTGTGTGTGTCCTCTATCTCTCTCTATGTGTGTGTGTGTCCTCTCTCTCTCTCTCTCTCTCTCTCTCTCTCTCTCTCTCTCTCTCTCTCCCTCCCTCTCTCTCTCTCTCCCTCCCCCTCTCTCTCTCTCTCACATACACACACGTCTGTCAAAGCAGTTGTTTGGCAGCTAATTGAAATTGACAAGAAAACCTTGGAAAACTGATAGCATCTGGTAAAGTTAGCTACGAGCCTTTGGCTGTTCCCTCTCCCCTTTCCCCCTCCTCTCCATGTTATGCTATCCCTGGATAGCGGATCAGATAACTAGCACATAAGTGTGAACAACCCCTAGGACCCATGTGCATGATGCCCATGTTACAAACCCCTCTGCAGTCCAGAGCCACAAAGAATCACCTCTGACAAAGCAAGGCATCAAAATGAGAAAACTTGCCTGCAAAAATTGATTGATCTAATGCAGGGTTCTGCTAGTGCTCTAGTGCTTGCAACATTCCACTAGTTCATTAACCACTGTTCTACCTCAACCTTGTTTTACAGTGCTCTTTGAGATTTGACACTGAATTTATTTCCCCCACAGAAGCTCCTCCAAGACAAGACAAACAGCCAGGAGGTATGCAGTTAACGTCATGTAGTCATATGTTAAATTAAACATGTCCGATTGATCTCAGGTTCACATAGGCATATAACCTATTAATATTTCTTCTGGAATATTCAAACCTCAGAGTGCCGTTAGTAAATGATGTCCACCTTTCTTTAGTTTAAAAAAGTGCCTTTGCTGTGGCAAAGGTGTTGCGAACAACATTTGCAATCCCGCATACCATATTCGAAACACAACTGCAGACAATTTGGTGTTGCGAACATGACTCGTAATTCTGCATACCACATTCAAAACACAGCTGCAGACGATTTGGAAGCAGACTGCCTTGTGTTGATTTTCATACAATGGTATGAGCATCAGTTCAGAAAGCAATGGCAAACTACTGAACGTAAATTAGGGTCTTGGTTAAAGATCACTTTCATTGCACACGGATAGATCCATAAGTGCTCCAGTCTCCTTTCATAGATCACACACTGAGAATCTTAGCACAGTACACGAACTCTGTAGAAATTGGTGAGATCCCATGTGTGTATACCAGAATCACATGCTATCATTATTCATTTTATGGCATTTGGAAATTTAACCTGGGAGCATTCTATTTGGCCTCTTATCTTTGATTTCCAACTTCTGCACATGGTCCCCCAAGTTTTTTGCCCTTGTCTGAGAAGACTAAGTGTCTGATCCACTGCCCAAGGAACAGAAGGGAAACCACCCTTTCCTTATTTTATAAAGTCATCACAGTTCACACAGTAAAATGAATGAAGTTTGCATGAACCAAAAGCAGCCTTCATGTTCACCTATAACTCAAGAAGCCCCAGGCTTGACCCATGTGAAACCCCTTGTCAACTGTCCACCTATAACTCAAGAAGCCCCAGGTTTGACCCATGTGAAACCCCTTGTCAGCTGTTCACCTATAACTCAAGAAGCCCCAGGCTTGACCCATGTGAAACCCCTTGTCAACTACCCACCTGTAACTCCAGAAGCCCCAGGCTTGACCCATGTGAAACCCCTTGTCAGCTGTTCACCTATAACTCAAGAAGCCCCAGGTTTGACCCATGTGAAACCCCTTGTCAACTGGGACTGCCTTTACTTCCCAGAACATCTTCTAGTGCCCGTTTTCAGTGTAGGTCAATCAATCAGGTGAAGGTTGGCTGCAATGGATCTCCAACACTGTCTCTCGCCCTGACTGTATATTCTGTCAGGCTGCTTGCTGTTCTCCCATCTCTGTATCATTGTCTACCTTTTGCTCGCTTGCCCTCAACTTTGCCCTCAAGTATGGTTTTTATAAGAGTATCTTTTAACATGGCCAAAATATGTCACTTGCCTCCTCATTATTTCTTTCATCAACTCTCTCTTCATTCCCAGTTTTTCTAGAACCTCTGCATTTGGTTGTTTTTGTTTGCATGAAATACGGCATATTTGTCTGTATATCCACATCTCCAGGTCTTCTGTGCGACTTTCTAGTTGCTTGTTCAATGTCCTGGCTTCCTCAACACACAGTACTGTTGAATATACGTAGCATTTGACAATTCTCATTTTTGATGCTTTGTTAGTCTCTCTAGAAGTTAATATTGATTTCATGCCGTTGAAAGCATTTTTGTCCATTCCTATTTTCTTTTTGGTTTCTATTTCACTTCTGCCATCATCTGTTATTACATGTCCAAGATAGGTCAGTTTTGTTTCAATCCCCAACCTTGTTGGAGATTTGAATGCATGACAACTGGGCCTGCTAGCCTGTGTGCTGCTGCAACTCCCAAAGCTCAGCTGGCTGGACAATGATCAAATCTGGCCACTATTGATTGTTTGGGCCAGCTAACACCCCAACCTGGGACAAATAGATGTAGCCAACTGTGAATGTTTGCATTGTTCTGAGCTGCTGGGAATGTGATCTGAAATATCCACGGCTTAAAATAAGCCCTTTCTGTCCCAGATGGTATTTATATTCACCCACTCCCACACCACAGAGAGCTACAGTGGTGTAGTGGCTAGCTTGCTGGCCTGTCAACCCCGCTATAGGCAAGGTTATTTTGTTTCCCACCTGCATGACTCTGGGGTCAGCCCAGTCTCATCACAATAGATACCAGATGGTTTTCTGGGAGTTGTCTGAGAAGAATAGGTGCTGAGGAAGAGAACTGGTCAACGCAGCTCGTATGTCATGGCTTAGGATATATGAAAGCCTGACACACCCAGCTGTAGTACTACCTACCTCTAGCACAGTTGCCACTTTGGCTGTTGTCCAATACAGTTAGTTATTAGGTCAACTGTGTGCATAAATGAATTCGTTACTTGAAAGTACCAGGTGTCTAGAAGAGAAATAGTTGACTCCTGCTGCTTCAGGTGGCGACTGTCTTTTCTCCATGAACTCTGCCCCGTTCTACCTCAGAAAATAAGCTATAATTAGAGCCCATTCTAGACGACTGATTTCAAGTTAAAATATATTCTGGGTGGACAGATTTAAGCATAAGTTTGTTCGTTAATGTCCCTGAAAACACTACTCTCCTGCAGAATTGTAAGCAGTCTTAACACTGCATGTTTGCTCCATGTAGACTGAAGCATGTTTGTTTGCATGAACCATATTTGCTGTGTGTTTATTGTACTATCTTATGGCATAGTTTTGGTTTTCTTGCATTGGTCTTGAATGCTCCATACACATTATACAACACTGATAAGTAGGACAATAAGGCCACTGTTCTGGCAGTATTTAAAAGGCAATGGAGCTTGCATATTATAATAAGATATTTATAAAATGTTTAATTCTTCTCTGCACACTGATTGAATCCTTGTTGGTGCTACAGAGTACTGTTATCAGTCCTCCTTGTGGCATCTGAGAGAGGTGCTTTAAACGCTTCATGAATTTAACCAATAGAGTTCTCTCTTGGTATTGGGTTGGAGACAAGCTGAGAAGCATCCAGAGGCAATGTGGTTTCTGTGGACATTGCAAAGAATACAATGAACAGACAGATAAATGCACTGAGAAAGTCCTCCTAAAAACAAATAGGAAAAAATTATCGTAAATTAATTAGAGAAAATAAATGTATCAAGTCAAGACTTTAGGTACTTTGTGAGGAGAAATAAAACTACCAAAATTATATGGGAAAGGGAGCAAGGAAGGGGAAGGCAAAGAGATAAAATCCTGGATGACTTGACCATATGGCGTAATCAGAACAAGACAACAGACTTGATCCAAGGCGGGTGATCATGTTATATAGTGAACCATGATCACCCACACTAATTGGCATGGCACAGGATGCTGATTTGGATGGAGTCTGTTGACTGTGAATACTTAAAACAGTGTGGTGGAAACAGTACCAACCTGGGCCTAATACCATGCAGTCCAACCAGACTCCAGTAGATGTCATCCTATTGCCAGTCTCAGAAGACCTGGAGGCAAATGCATTGGACTTACGAGTTGAAACTCACTCTTCAGACTTTTGACTTAAAACTTGTCTTCGGACTAATGAGTTAAAAAATCAGTCTTTGGATTAATGAGTTTGAGTCTTCGGATTTATGACTTAAAACTCAACCTTCTAGAAGATTCAGCAACCAGTCCTGTCCTATAGAGCACAGACAGTTCTTTAAACTTAACCAATCCAAATTGACATGTTTAGACAGTTGGCAGGCAGGTGAATTGTACAGTAGAGCACTGCCATGAGTGTGGGGTGGTCCCGATTTGATTGTGTTGGTATATTTACCCTCACACCTGACATGGTAGTATGCTTGGCTCATTTGAGCATAGCACACTGGATATTCATACAAGCATGATGGAAAGGGTACACGCTATTCAGGCGTAGTCTATCGCTTATGCTTATGTAGGATGTAGGTGACGATGTTGTGAATGCACCAGCCACTCAGATACTGAGAGTGTGTGTGTAGAATAGTCTGCATGACTAGAATAAGATGCTTCATCTAATAAATTCATCTAATGAGTTCTGTTACAGAACTAGCTGGCTGTATGCAGCAATGTGTGTGCAACTGCTGGTTTTCTAGTGACTGCCGCTTCCATTGGTGATGAACTGTAATTTTAGTGGCGGACTGTTGTGTTGCCAGCAGCCTTATATATGTATGCCTGAGCATGCTGTTGGCTTGTCAGGGAATGTTGTCTGTTCGGATGTTTACATGGAACAGCATAAAGATTCATCTAGAAGAACATTTCCTGAAACAAGTAAAGAGCTTCAAGTACTTAGGAAGTAAAGTATCATCAAATGGCAAATCAGAAGATGAGATTGAAAATTGATGCAATAAGGCAAACCAACTCATTGGACCAATGGCACCAATACTAGAGAACAAACATGTATCAATACATACAAAAAAATTACTCTACAACACAATCTTCCTACCAACTCTATGCTACCAATGTCAAACCTGGACAATGACAGAAAAAGTGAAAAGAAAAATTTCAACAACAGAAATGAGATTCCTGAGAAGAATACTCAATGTATCAAGAAGAGAGAAAATCAGAAATGAAGAAATCAGGACTAAAGTAGGGGCTTATAGCAGAGCTAGAGTTCATCAGAAAACAGCAAGTTAAATGGTTTGGCCATATAACTTTATTACCAACTAACAGTATACCACAACAAGCAATGATGTACAGACCAAATGGAAGCAGAAGAAGAGCCGAACCATAGTAAACGATGGACAGAGGGAATAAAAGGGGTCATGGGAATATCGATACATGAAGCCCATAAACGGGCACTTTTCCCGCTGTCTATGTTTCACCTCGACACCGCAAGATGAGATATAAGTGAGGAGCATTTAGTGTGATATTCACTGGCACAGGAACAGAGCATAGGGTGAGACTTTGCAGTGAAGTTGGAACTGCGACTAACGACTAACTATTTATCTGTATTCTGCATAATTTAAAGTGGGCATCTGCTTTATGAAATTATCATAAATCTGACAGGAGCAGCACCAAATGTACAGTGCAGACAGCATCTTTATTCCTTTGTAACTTACAGCTTTTCCTTTTAATGTTGCCTTATACTTGGAACTTGTGCTGGCTTATACATTTTTGTTGACTACAACTTTTATTGGTGACTCCTGTCCTAGATATTTGCAGACTTTCTATGACATGCATTTCTGTTAGTGCGTAATACTTGACTAAAGACGGTTGATCGGCGGCTTGACAATCCGCCATCATAAAACTCGCAGCTGTTACAGAATCAGATTTCTGGCTCCAAATGTTTGACGCTTCGCACAAACATAGAGAGCCACGACTTCTGCCCTATGCGCCACCTTAGGCACGAGAGGAAAGACAAGACAAGACATGTAATACTTGGCTTGGGGATTGGTGTATTATTATTACTTGATGAAAATACATAGATAATCAATCCCACTTACATTAATTAATCCCAATGAGATTGTGCTGAATTTAGTTCACACATTGTATTATGTTTAGTTTACATGTTGTATTGTGTTTAGTTCATATGTTGTATTGTGTTTAGTTCACACATTGTATTGTGTTTAGTTCACACATTGTATTATGTTTAGTTCATATGTTGTATTGTGTTTAGTTCATATGTTGTACTGTGTTTAGTTCATATGTTGTATTGTGTTTAGTTCATATGTTGTATTGTGTTTAGTTCATATGTTGTATTGTGTTTAGTTCACATGTTGTATTGTGTTTAGTTCACACATTGTACTGTGTTTAGTTCATATGTTGTATTGTGTTTAATTCACACATTGTACTGTGTTTAATTCACACATTGTACTGTGTTTAGTTCACACATTGTACTGTGTTTAGTTCACACATTGTATTGTGTTTAATTCACACATTGTATTATGTTTAGTTCACACATTGTATTGTGTTTAGTTCACACATTGTACTGTGTTTAGTTCACACATTGTATTGTGTTTAGTTCACACATTGTACTGTGTTTAGTTCACACATTGTATTGTGTTTAGTTCACACATTGTACTGTGTTTAGTTTACACATTGTATTGTGTTTAGTTCACACGTTGTATTGTGTTTAGTTCACACATTGTATTGTGTTTAGTTCACACATTGTATTGTGTTTAGTTCACACATTGTACTGTGTTTAATTCACACATTGTACTGTGTTTAATTCACACATTGTATTGTGTTTAATTCACACATTGTATTGTTTTAGTTCACACATTGTATTGTGTTTAGTTCACACATTGTATTGTGTTTAGTTTACACATTGTATTGTGTTTAGTTCATATATTGTATTGTGTTTAGTTCACACACTGTATTTTTTAATTCTCACATTGTATTGTGTTTAGTTCACACATTGTACTGTGTTTAGTTCACACATTGTATTGTGTTTAGTTCACACATTGTATTGTGTTTAGTTCACACATTGTATTGTGTTTAGTTCACACATTGTATTGTGTTTTATTCACACATTGTATTGTGTTTAGTTCACACGTTGTATTGTGTTTTATTCACACATTGTTATGTGTTTAGTTATCTTTATGATTTACCTTTGTTGATGTTTTATTTTTCTCTTTGTGACATGTTTATTCTGGTGGACTCAAGGCCTACATTTTCATTGCTAGTGTTCTAATATATGCTTAACTGGTGAACTGTAAAACATTTTATTGTAATCATAAGTTGTACTTTTGTTGGTAGTTCATGACTTGTATAATTGTTGGTTTTCTATAACATACACATTTGTTGTTCATTTGAAGGAAAGAAAATAGCATATGATCTTTTCATAATTACTTCTGTGTCGTTATTTGCGTGTTTTATTTATTGGTGGTCAAATTTTCACTTTATTGGTGACCTATACAGTGTAGACTGACTAATCTGAGTTGTGTCCTGTACACCTGTGAACTGACTAATCTGACTTGTACACTGTAGACTAATCTGCTAATATTGTTTTTCCAAGTGGATTTGCACCTCCATTTGACGACTACCAACCAGCAAGTCTTACTGGAAATGCCTCGCCTGGACTCCACCACCGAGTTTCTGACAGAAATCATCAGGAGGTCCAAAGCCAGTAAGTAATGTCTCAGTGGGTTACCACAATCTTGTAGTCAATTTATATCATCATCCTTTTACCTTTAGGTTCTCTTGGAGCATGGCGTAGCAGAAGTTGCTCTCTGTTTCAGTTCTCTACTGTCTTTTTTTTTTTTAAATGTTACCTTGTTAATGCAGTGTTACCTGTGTGATTCCAGTGTTGTCTGTGTTATTTCAATGTTAACTGTTATTCCAATGTTACATATATTTTCCAGTGCTACATATATTATTCCAGTGTTCATCATCTTCAAGTGCCCTGCCAGCTGGCGTAAGCGTCCATGGCTCTCCACAGATCTCAGTCTTTGGTTTTCTGGATCAACTGTGCTGATGGTATTCCTCCATGCCACCTTCTCAATCCATCCAGCATCGTTTCTCTTGGTCTGCCTCCGCCTCTCTTCCCCTCGATCTTTCCAGTTGTCAGGATGTTCTCCAATGCCTCTCTTCTTATCACATGACCAAAGAAAGCTGTTTGTCTCTTTCTTATTGTTAAATATAATATTCTAGTTTCATTAGCCTCTTTCAGGCAATCATCATTAGTTACTCTGGCAGTTCAAGGAACTTGCAACATTCGTCTCAGGAACCACATCTCTATTGCCTCCAAGTTCTTCCTAATTTGTTCATTCACACTTCAAGATTCACTGTCATACAGCAATACAGGTTCTATATAGCACTTTAGCATTTTCTTTCTTACATTCAATGATAGTGACTTATTGCATAGGATACTCTTTATTTTCCAAAATGCAGCCTTAGCTTGCCCTACACTGCTCTTAATCTCTGTTGTGCATCTTCCATCTGATGTTATAAATGCCCCTAGGTATTTAAAACTATCCCCTTGGTTAAGAATGTTCCCTTGTATTTCTAAGTCACATTTTGGTGTCATCTTTTTTGTTGTTGTTACTGTTTTCTTGATATTCAAGGAGAGTCCTTTCTTTGCACTCTCTGTTACTACAATATCCAACAATTGTTGTAGATCTGTTGCATTATCCACAACCAATACTGTGATTGATTGATTGATTGATTGATTGATTGATTGATTTAGGAACCAACATCACAGCAATACTGTGTCGTCTGCATAACGTGTATTGTTTATATTATAACCCCCGATTAGTCTTCCTGGCTTCTCTTTGATCTCTCTCATTATTACTTTGCTATAGAGGGAGAAGAGATCCAGTGACAAGACACATCTCTGTCGTACTCCTAGCTTTATTTGTTCATAATTGCCCTCTGGAAAACATGGTCCTGAAAATATTGTTCCCCAGTTGGCTTCAAGTCTGACATTTGTCAAGTTTGAGACAAATATCTGACATTTTCTTCTTCTTCTGCAGTTGTCCCGAATGTTGTTTTAGACGTAATTGCATTGTGCCTGTTTACAGCAGAGCTGCAATATTTGCAACTAACGGCCAACATACTCAACTTCTTCAGGCATTTGTTGTCCTGGCTGGGTTACCTTCCCGGGTATCTGATGTTTTTATTCTTGATGTTTCTCCAGAATTTGTTATAATCGTTTCACACATTTCACAGATGCTGATGTTTTTAAAATTGATTATAATTGCTTTATATTTTCTCAACATTCTTCATGTGTGTTTGTTGATATTTTTGAAGAATTAGTTACAATTTTTGCACATATTTCAGGATTCTTTATGTTTTTGAAGAATTGGTTAAAATTGTTTTACGTATTTCAGAACAGATTTGGAGCCAGTTTTTCAGTGAGTCAGCAGCATCCCAGTGGCTGAGCAAGTATGGCAATAACAAGGGCCCACATCCTGAGCAAACAGTGTCGGTCGAGGAGTTTGATCCCCTCAAACATATGAAAATAGAACAGCCAGACACTATTGTCAGGGCCACAGGTTCGTTAACCAGATATCCATGATTTACATCCATTTGTTAAATGGATGTAATGTAAAATCTAGGAGCTCTCACTTTTTTTGCTGCCTCTTTGCATGTTATTCTATGCTTGTCTGTAACTGTGGCTGCTTTTTTTCTCTTTCCAAGTCGTATTGTGTCTTTGAGTAAACTGTTTGTCTTTTGGTTTTTTAATTTCTTTGTTAGCCTCCCTTGCTAACCTATTTCTTTGTTAGCCTCCCTTGCTAACCTATTTCTTTGTTAGTCTCCCTTGGCTAACTTTTCCTTGTTTTTCTCTTCCTCGACTATCTCTATGTGTTCTTACCTTGTGTATGTCACAGTGTGTCTGTGCATGTATCTCTGTCTGTTGTCTGTCTGTCTCTCTCTCTCTCTCTCTCTCTGCATGTCTTGCGTTGTTTGTGTATGTTTGTCTCAGTGTGTCTCTGAGGGTGTCATTTTTTTTGGTGTGTGTGCGCACGCACACGCACCTCTGTCTCAGTATACCTGTGTTTGCCTATCTCTGCCTCTGTGTAAATATATGTCTCTCTCTGTCTCAGTGCAAAGACATGTCTCGCTCTGTCTCATTGTAAATACATCTCTGTCTCAGTGTAAATACATCTCTGTCTCAGTGTAAATACATGTCTATCTCTGTTCTCAGTGTAAATACATGTCTATTTCTGTCTCAGTGTAAATACATGTCTATCTCTGTCTCAGTGTAAATATATGTCTATCTCTGTTTCAATGTAAATATGTGTCTGTCTGTCTCAGTGCATATACATGTCTATCTTTGTCTCATTGTAAGTACATACCTGTCTCTATCTCAGTGTAAATATATCTCTGTCTCAGTGTAAATACATGTCTGTCTCTATCTCAGTGTAAATACATGTCTGTCTCTGTCTCAGTTTTAAATATGTGTCTATCTCTGTCTCAGTGTAAATATATCTCTGTCTCAGTGTAAATACATGTCTGTCTCTGTCTCAGTATAAATATGTGTCTGTCTCTGTCTCAGTGAAAATATGTGTCTGTCTCTGTCTCAGTGTGAATATGTGTCTGTCTCTGTCTCAGTGTAAATATGTGTCTGTCTCTGTCTCAGTGTAAATATGTGTCTATCTCTGTCTCAGTGTAAATATGTCACTGTCTCAGTGTAAATATGTGTCTATCTCTGTCTCAGTGTAAATATGTGTCTATCTCTGTCTCAGTGTAAATATGTCACTGTCTCAGTGTAAATATGTGTCTGTCTCTGTCTCAGTGTAAATATGTGTCTATCTCTGTCTCAGTGTAAATATGTCACTGTCTCAGTGTAAATGTGTGTCTATCTCTGTCTCAGTGTAAATATGTCACTGTCTCAGTGTAAATATGTGTCTATCTCTGTCTCAGTGTAAATATGTCACTGTCTCAGTGTAAATATGTGTCTATCTCTGTCTCAGTGTAAATATGTGTCTATCTCTGTCTCGGTGTAAATATGTCACTGTCTCAGTGTAAATATGTGTCTGTCTCTGTCTCAGTGTAAATATGTATGTGTCTGAGTGTTTCATCTTAGTGTATTCATGTGTGCGTGTGTGCGCGTCTGTATGTATGTCTGTCTGCCTGCCTGCCTCAGTGTATTTTTATGTGTCTCTGCCTCTGTGTCTGTCTCAATGTATATGTGTGTGCTAGTGTGTCTCTGTTTTTTCTTGTCTGTTTAATTATGTCGCTTCTGTATCTCGGGTGTCTTTTAATTCTATCTTTGTCTCATGGAATAGAGAGAAAAAGCAGCGGCTGCAGCAGGATATAACAATATGAAATGGAAACAAATAGGTATTTTAAATTCCTGCGAGAAAAAAACGAACTAACATTAACAAACGTTGCACATACCTTACAAGGAGATCCACGTGTCGCGAAATACAGGTGAAAAATCCGAAATCAGAAGCACTCAATAAATATAAAAAATGAATAATAAAATAAGATAAAATACACACGAACGCATACAATACGACACACAGACGTTTCGATTCTAAGAATCTTTGTCAATGACAACACAGATAGCTGACGACAAACAACGACAAAAACACAAACACACGTAAGTGATAGGTCGTGTGTTTGTGTTTTTGTCGTTTGTCGTCAGCTATCTGTGTTGTCATTGACAAAGATTCTTAGAATCGAAACGTCTGTGTGTCGTATTGTATGCATTCGTGTGTATTTTATCTTATTTTATTATTCATTTTTATATTTATTGAGTGCTTCTGATTTCGGATTTTTCACCTGTATTTCGCGACACGTGGATCTCCTTGTAAGGTATGTGCAACGTTTGTTAATGTTTAGTTCGTTTTTTCTCGCAGGAATTTAAAATACCTATTTGTTTCCATTTCATATCTCTGTCTCAGTGTAAATATGTGCCTATCTCTGTCTTAGTGTAAATATGTGTCTGTCTCTGTCTCAGTGTAAATATGTGTCTGTCTCTGTCTCAGTGTAAATATGTGTCTGTCTCTGTTTCAGTGTAAATATGTTATCTGTCTCAGTGTAAATATGTGTGTATCTGAGTGTTTCATCTTAGTGTATTTGTGTGTGTGCGTGCGCGCGCGCGTGTGTGTGCATGCGTGTGTATGTATGTCTGTCTGTCTGCCTGCCTCAGTGTCTTTTTATGTGTCTCTGCCTCTGTGTCTGTCTCAATGTATCTGTGTGTGCCAGTGTCTCTCTGTTTTTTATTGTCTGTTTAATTATGTCGCTTCTGTATCTCAGAGTGTCTCTGTATATTTGTCTCTTTGATTTTCTCTTTGTCTCCATGTCTCTTTGTATCAGCACTCTATATTGTATGTGCGCACATTCGAGCATGCATCCCTCCATCCATTTCCCTTCCCTTCCCCTCCTTTCACTATCTGTGTATATTATAATTTCTCTCTCTCTCTCTCTCTCTCTCTCTTTCTCTCTCTCTCTCTCTCTCTCTCTCTCCTCTCCTCTCCTCTCTCTCTCTCTCTCTATCTCTCTTTCCCTCTCTCTCTTTCCCTCTCTCTCTTTCCCTCTCTCTCTCTCTTTCCCTCTCTCCCTCTTTCACTCTCTCTCACTCACTCTCTCTCACTCACTCTCTCTATCACTCTGCCTCCTCCCCTCCCCAGTATATTTCAGCTGCCAGTAACCATCAGTATTGTAACTTTCAGACCTTGTAGAAGAAGACAACTGTGCGGCTGCCATGTCCTTCCATGATGTGTTGCCTCTCCCTAACCACACTTTTCACCTCAGTCAGAGCCGGGAGTCCCTGAACACCATTGTCAACATGTATGTGTGTGTTTGTTTGCCTCTTACATATGATTCTCACTTGGGGAATCACATGGCCAAGTGGTCTAGCCGCTTGCCTCGCACTCAGTTCATGGGTGCATTTTTCATAAACTCAAGGTTAGCGCTCAAGGTACAGAGTTTGTGCTCAGTGTAACGGTTTCAGCACACCGCTCTGTGGAAAGAGACTTAGCCATATGGGATCAAATCCGGTGCAGTGAAGTCAATCCTTGTTTGATATGGCACTCGCAGGAAGCTAATCAGAAAAAGACAAAGAGTGCGGGTGTACAAGAGCAAGAATCATGGGATATCGGGAATATAGTGCTAGACCCCATTTCTTGACCAAACAGCACTCACTGGCTGATGTGACAATCACTATTTTCTGCAAATACTGATGAGGACTGACATAAATAATCCGGTCTGTGTGCAGTAGTGGCTAAGTGCAGGTTTACTTGTGTCTGAGTTGTATTTTAGTCTCACGCAGCACTTTAGTAGATGTAAATCTTGTGACACCATGTCTCATTTGTTGGATTTATTGTAACTCTTCATTTACTGTCTCAAAAACCACCTTTTAAACAAACTCATTTTTTAGATTAAATTTTGGCTCATAATTGGTAATGATAATTTGAGGCTTCTTGCTTTAGATCAGTTTATAACAGGACATTCCACCACACATCATCACACAGATTACTTGTCAAAATGCTGGGCTAGTATACGAACCATGTACATTGCATAATCTGGGCTTGTAGAGTTTCAAGTATTATCAGCTGCTTTGTTATAATCATACATGCGGATTCCATGACACATGTGTCCAATGCACAGCAAGGAAACATGAGTAACTTTTATACATATTCATGTAGACTACGTCATGTCATTCTGTTGGTGTTTGTGATTGTTGTTTGTGTGCAGATGAGGGCTTTGGCCGCAACATCCATTTTGCTACTTGCGATGGTGTTCTAGTAAAACTTACTGTCTACTTCTCATAGTTTTGTGATTCATTCAGTAGTGTTTAGACATTTGGAGCAATTTCTGAGCCACTTCAGGGGGGCACACAGCATGCTGAGAATGGACTGTGAAAGGATGTGGGATTTACCTGTATTTGTAGCTGGGTTCTTCTGTATCTTTGATCTTTCATATTTAGTTGAAAAGGAGGGGGGGGGGGGGTGTGTTTTCTTCAGTAGCATAGTGGCTAGGAACTCATCTGCCGGCCAGGTCATAGGTTTGATAGCAACTCTGTGAATTCATATTTTTCCAAATTGACCTGATCAGCTTTTGTCAGTGTGTGTTATATCCAGTGCCCATTGTCTTTTCCTCACCTCTTCATTCTTTGGTGGTTGTATAGTTCTGTCCTTGAACTCCGCATTGGTGATTCTGTCATCCTTCAACTTCGTCCTGGGACATGTGGGAGTTCGAGGGAAATGAACGAGCTGATAAACTGGCTGGCTCTGCACCCCCTGTAGATGGCCAGCCCATGGATCATGCCGATGTTATTAACGTCCTTAAAGATATGGCGAGAACAGAGGACTTTGACTTCAGTGAATCCACATCGCTGTCCAGGATGAAAGACTTGGGAGTAAGAATCGGCATGGCCAGATGGGAGAGGTACATTAGGAAAACAAAGCGCCTCGTCAACCAACACAGAACTGGCACTATTAGCCACCAGACGCTGATGCATATGCTGGGGGGAGGATCTGAGCACCTATGGACATGTCCGGAGTGCAATGAAGATACCCCAACTGATAACTGAACTGAACTGATTCTGTCATACCATGTGAGTCCTTCTATTTTGCGCAGGCACCAGTTAATGAATGTTTTAGTTTATTAGTAATTGTTTTAGTCGTGTTCTGTGTTTCTGATCCATACGTCAGTACTGATTCAACAGCTATTCTAAAGTTTGGTACTAAGTTTACTTTCCTTCAACTTCCACAAATATCCTAGTGCTTTGAAAGTATTCTTGCCTTTAGTATTCTTATTGTAATATCCCTATCTAAACATAGACCCTGGGAGCTGGACCAAGCCGACACACCACACACCTCTTACGTCACTGATTGTAATGCACATTTTAGAAACTAGTCACGTGATTGTTAGGGACAAGGCGTTTCACATGCTGTGTTAACACACAAACTGGTCGCGTGTTAAAGATGGCAGAATCACCATTATTTTTTTTTTTTTTGGCGCTTGCTCGCTATGAACTCAAACGTAGTCCATACACACTATAGTAGTGATGGACTGAATTTTGCGTGAGGGTTAGTTTTCCCTATTAACAGTGTCCCTTGCCATCAGGTGAACCCACTCCATCTAATCACCATTAATTCACAGCAATTTTATGTAAACAGAAAGACATGATAGTCAGTTCAGAATTACCATGGTAGACAATTGAAATTGTGTGAATTGAATATGTGTGCTGTATATTTCAGCTTGAAGGATTTATCTAATTACTTAAGTTTATATTGTGTGATTTCTGCAGTATGTACCTGACGAGATACAGCAAAATATGCCTGACAATAAATTGTGCAGTCTATTGTTTGTGTCTTCGTTATTCAAATTCACTATGGGAAAACATTGTTTTGAATACCCTTGTCTGTTTCCTATCTTTGTCTACATTGCTACTGAAATCAGCATGCAATTCCACCTCTTGAAGTGAGGGCTCACCCAAGGAGATCTGGATATCATATGCTCAGTTTGTTCTCATTATGGCTTACCATTACCAGCCCCAAATAAGGCTCTCCATAGTTAGGATATAAGAGTAGTATGCCCCTGTTGAGGTACAGCTAAATATGCCAGACAATAAATTGAGTAATATATTGTTTGTGTCTTCATGCCAAATATAAAACATAATCACCATTACACAGATGTCAGTTGCAATTCTTCTTCTTTCATTCGCTTGAAATTTGTCTATATCTGCAGTGTTGTCTCTTGTATGAACTCCACTGCCTTTTTAAGTTCACTTTTTTAGTGCTCTTCTTATCTCTCTGCTTTCATACATTATTTCATTCATACATTATTTAGGAAGTTAATCATAGATAACAATGACAAAAACAGAAACAATATATGCATCATAAATGAGTGGAAAATGTGCAAAGACCAAAAATACATGACTCACTAAAACTAACTTTTGACATGGCAATTATAATTAGCTAAGATAGATGAGAGAGGAAGATGAGATAAGAATGAGCTAGGAGAAGGAATGGAGAAAGATCCTTGGGTGGTTTGACCACATGACATAGTCAATACGAGAACACAGACCTAATTCAAGACTAATGATGTGTCAGATGGAACATAATCAATTCGAGAACACAGACCTAATTCTAGACTAATGATGTGTCAGATGGAACATAATCAATTCGAGAACACAGACCTAATTCTAGACTAATGATGTGTCAGATGGAACATAATCAATTCGAGAACACAGACCTAATTCTAGACTAATGATGTGTGAGATGGAACATAATACGGGAACACAGACCTAATTCTAGACTAATGATGTGTGAGATGGAACATAATATGGGAACACAGACCTAATTGTAGAGTAATGATGTGTGAGATGGAACATAATACGGGAACACAGACCTAATTCTAGACTAATGATGTGTGAAATGGAACATAATCATACGAGAACACAGACCTAATTCGAGACTAATGATGTGTGAGATGGATAACCATGACTACCCATGTTTATCTGCATGGCACATGATGATGATGATGTCTTCATTATGCATATGTATGTGCTAATACCATGGTAGCAATGTTCTGTTCATGTTTGTGTTAAAGCTTTCACTCACTTTAAACTCAAGTGTGGTTCATACATGTGCTGCTTCTTCTAGTACACTGGACTAATCTTTGTGTGTGGATTAGCTTTCCCTATTACCTGTGTCCTTCGCCATCTGGGGAACCCACTCCAACTTCTGATGCACTTGTAATTTATATCCCCAAGGCAAGGATGAAAAGTCAACATTTTAGCTCAACTGACCGGTGTAGGGGTTGAACCCGCTACCAGAAGTTTAAAAGTGGGTGCTCTTATCTGTTCGGTGATGATGACCTCCTTTTTCAGTTAATGATTACTGTTTTCTCTCTCTCTCTATGGCCAGTTGTAGTGATTACTGTTTTCTCTCTCTAAGGCTAGTTGTAGTTATTACTGTTCTCTCTCTCTCTCTCTCTCTCTCTCTCTCTCTCTCTCTCTCTCTCTCTCTCTCTCTCTCTCTCTCTCTCTCTATGGCCAGCTGTTATTACTGCTTTCTGTCTCTATGGCCAGTTATAATTACTGTTTCCTCTCTATATGACCAACTGTTATGATTACTGTTTTCTCTCACTATTGCCAGCTGTTAAGGTTAACTGTTTCTCTCTCTCTCTATGGCCAGCTGTTATGATTACTGTTGTCTCTCTCTCTCTCTGTGCCAGCTGTTATGATTACTGTTTTCTCTCTCTCTATGGCCAGCTGTTATGATTACTGTTGTCTCTCTCTCTCTCTGTGGCCAGCTGTTATGATTACTGTTTTCTCTCTCTCTCTATGGCCAGCTGTTATGATTACTGTTGTCTCTCTCTCTCTCTGTGGCCAGCTGTTATGATTACTGTTTTCTCTCTCTCTCTATGGCCAGCTGTTATGATTACTGTTTTCTCTCTCTCTCTATGGCCAGCTGTTATGATTACTGTTTTCTCTCTCTCTCTATGGCCAGCTGTTATGATTACTGTTTTCTCTCTCTCTCTATGGCCAGCCTGTTATGATTACTGTTGTCTCTCTCTCTCTCTGTGGCCAGCTGTTATGATTACTGTTTTCTCTCTCTCTCTATGGCCAGCTGTTATGATTACTGTTGTCTCTCTCTCTCTCTGTGGCCAGCTGTTATGATTACTGTTTTCTCTCTCTCTCTATGGCCAGCTGTTATGATTACTGTTTTCTCTCTCTCTCTATGGCCAGCTGTTATGATTACTGTTTTCTCTCTCTCTCATCTATGGCCAGCTCTTATGATTACTGTTTTCTCTCTCTCTCTATGGCCAGCTGTTATGATTACTGTTTTCTCTCTCTCTCTCTATGGCCAGTCTGGATGGTTCTGGAGACACTGCGGGAGCTGCAGAGAAGCAACAAGGGATAACCTCAGGTATTGAGCTTCCTGTTGGGGCCAAGCCAGTAACCAGCCGAGAGAAATTCCTCCGCCAGTGCTTAGCGCAGAGAGCGGAGGAGTTTACAACTGTGAACAATCTTACGTGAGTTGAACAGTTGGTGATATGTCTCCCTCCTTCTAATTCTTTGTCTGTCTCCATCTCCCTATTTCTCTGTGTGTCTGTCTTCCTTTTCTCTGTGTATCTCTCTTTTTCTTTATCTCTCTGACTCCCTCTCTCTCCTCTTTTTCTTAGATTGGCGTGCATGCTAACCATGATGATCATTCTTAATCCTTGGAAAATTAAGTTTGTTCATTTGCTCTCTATCTCTATCTCTCTGTATGTCTCTATCTCCCTCTATCAAACTCTTTATCTCTCTCACACTCTCTCTCTTTTTCTCTATGTATCCCTCTCTCTCTCGATGTCTGGCCTGTCTACCTCACTCTATCTCTCTCTCTCTCTCTCTCTCTCTCTCTCTCTCTCTCTCTCTCTCTCTCTCTCTCTCTCTCTCTCTCTCTCTCTCTCTCTCTCTCTCTCTCTCTCTCTCTCTCTCTGTCATCACCTCTTATTGTCTGTCTGTCTGAGCTAGTCTTAACTGTTATGTTCTGTGTCTTACAGATTGTTTTGTGGAACTTGGAATGTGAATGGCCAGAATCCACCTGACGATTTAAATGCCTGGTTGTTAGTCGACAAAGAGCCCCCCGACATTTATGCTATTGGGTTTGTATGCAATTCCTAGCTCCATTTCATATGTGCTGTATATCACTATATGTGCTGTGTATCTATTATGTGCTTTATATTGACTATAATATGTGATATAGGTGTGTATATATTTTCACATTTCATATGTGCTGTATATCACTATATGTGCTGTGTGTCTATTATGTGCTTTATATTGACTATAATATGTGATATATGTGTGTATATATTTTCACATTTCATATGTGCTGTATATCACTATATGTGCTGTGTGTCTATTATGTGCTTTATATTGACTATAATATGTGATATATGTGTGTATATATTTTCACATTTCATATGTGCTGTATATCACTATATGTGCTGTGTGTCTATTATGTGCTTTATATTGACTATAATATGTGATATATGTGTGTATATATTTTCACATTTCATATGTGCTGTATATCACTATATGTGCTGTGTGTCTATTATGTGCTTTATATTGACTATAATATGTGATATATGTGTGTATATATTTTCACATTTCATATGTGCTGTATATCACTATATGTGCTGTGTGTCTATTGTGTGCTTTATATTGACTATAATATGTGATATATGTGTGTATATATTTTCACATGGTGATGCTGACCTCAACCTACTATATATACACCAGTGGTTCTCAACCTTTTTTGACCTATGCACCCCTTCACAATATGTTCAGAATGACATCCCCCCCCTCTTTTCATATTTCCTCCCTTTAAAAGGCCCCCCCCCTCCACACACACACAGACAGACAGAGAGAGAGAGTAGACGTAAAAATGGAAGCTAAATTTAATAACACATACTAGAACAAGTCTAGACGTCTACACAAAACGTGATTTGTTGGTCTACCTACGTTATGAAACAAATTTCAGAAGGGCGAGAAGTACAGAAGGGTAAAGAATGAAAGGAAAAACAATATCACATAATAGGTTCTTGTATTAACGCGATCTTGAAATAATCATAATTCTCCCCCCCCCCCCCCCCCCCCCCCCCCCCCCCCCCCAGACACCCTAAAATTCCCCGCTTGGTGGGGGGAATTCCCCCACCGGTTGAGAACCACTGATATAAACGAAAGTATCGGTTACAGGGCTTTCTTTACTAGCAATAATAATAATCTATACATACAACAAATTGTATTTTATCTCAGAAAAAAACAAACAGTCGTGTCCTTGAATTAGCAGTTGTCTAAAAAAAATAGAAAAAACTTCCGGTTTCAAGATGGCGACGGACGGTCGTGTTGTTTTGTGTTCGTTAACTTTTTCGCGACGGGGATGGATTTATTCATCTCTGGCGTGTAATTGGTGTGCCAGGATGTAAAACCAGGAGTTTCTACTCAAGATCTGCGCGGGTGCTACGGAGTTCGTGCATCGAGCGAAGCCATCCTTGAGTGAATTTTCAGCAGCGTGTGTGGTTCAAATCAGTCTGTGTTTACGTTTTTTCAACATGGCGGAACAACGTGTGTTTTCCGATGGGCCAGCAGTCAACATACCGAAGCGGCGTGGTAGCCGCGCAGGGACAAAGAAACAAGGTAAGCGCGGAGGGTTGAGGCGTTTTAGACTCAAGTGTCACCGTCTAGGACTCAGGAACATCCGTATTCTATATTGGAACTGTGCCAGTGTAAAACAACGGGGCTCTATTTTAGAAACCCTAGTTTACAGGAACGACATTGTAGCACTCCAGGAGACGAGACTGGGCGATCAGCTACTCCGAATTGCCGGCTTCAAATGTTTCTACAACAGACGACATCTGGGAACGGCGATTCTCGTTCGGGACAGCATGGTGGCGTCAGAGCTAGACATGTCCAGTTGGGACAGTGACGATATACAAATACAGGCGTTGAGAGTTCATTCCAGTATATCATTCGTGTTGGTTAATGTTTATGCCCGCAATGCGAGTATGGACGCCCAGAAGTGGCAGTGCTTAAGTGGCATATTAGGGCCAAGAGAGAAATGTTATTTTCTGTGGTGACTTCAACGCTAAGGGCAGAGCATGGGGAAACACTTCCTCCAATACACAAGGGGAGGAGCTCGAGACTGCACTGGAAACCATCGACCTGGTTTGTATTAACAGTGGCTGTGTCACCAGGACAGCAAGCCGTCCAGGCGATGAGGACAGTGCTATTGATCTGGCGCTAGTTTCACCTTCACTCACTACAGTGTGTAGATGGGGTGTCCTAGGACACCATGGCAGCGACCACCACCCGTGCAGCATATTGGTGGAGAAAGGCAGAACCAGGCAGCACAAGCTAAAGGTAAAGACGTTCCAGTATGACAGTACAGGGCAAGATGTGGTGAGTAAAATAAGACGTGACAAGCGCAGAACGTTACAGGGCAGGAAAAAAAGCTGGGAGCAGCCACCGTGGTGGAGTTTCGAGGTGGAGAAGGCTTGGGTGGATAAGCGTAGTGCTGTAAGGAGATGGCAAAATGCCAAGAAGAACAGAGCTGGTCATCCTAGTCCCTGCTTGCACTTAGAAAGAGAGATGCACACAAAAGTAAGCTATTTCAAAAAACTGGTCAAGGTGGTTAAAAGCGAAAAATGGGCAGAGGTGTGTCAAAGAGTAAGCACAGACAAGTCACTGAAATTGTTCTGGCGACTACATAAAAGCATGAGTGGTGTAGTCAAGAATAAGAGCATTTCAGACTTCCAAGGTGCTGACCTCACCTGGCAGAGGACTGACGAGGACAAGGGCAAAGCCCTCTTTGAACGCTACCTTGAGCAGGGCAACCAGACAGACATGGGAGGCCGAAATCTGGCCAAGGAGGTCACCTCAGACAGATGCAAGGCCCAGAACACTTCGGAGGAAGACACAGTGACAGTGAAAGAAATCAAGGCTGTGCTTCGACGATCAAAAAACAGTGCTCCAGGTCCTGATGGCATAAGATACGACGACATAAATAGGTGTACCGACAATGAGCTAGAGAAATTAGCAGACATGTACAACAACAGTATAGGGAGTGCTAGCATCAAGGAGGAATGGTTACACAGCTATCTGATTCCCTTGCCGAAGCCTGACAAAGACCACAAAAAAATTCAGGGATATCGAATTATAACCATGCAGAATACAATAGGCAAGCTGCTGGAGAAGGTAATTGCCAGGAAAATATCAAGCCAACTAGAGAGGCAAGGTGTTTTCCCACCTACCCTGGGTGGGTACCGTCCAAAAAGAGAAACCTGGACCAATGCAGCAGTCTTTGCCCAGGATGTCTATGAAGGTTTCCACGCAGGCACTGAAACCGTTGCTGCAGCGATTGATCTTGAGGACGCATACAACAGAGTACCACTGGATTTTTTAATGTTTCAGCTTCTTGAACTAAACGTAAGTCCATTCCTCCTTAGTTGGATCGCTGCAGCCCTCTACCAACGGAAAGTAGTTTTTAGATGTGGCAGTTGGACTTCGGAACCAACAACAATATATCCTGGCCTACCACAGGGATCGCCATTATCTCCGGTACTGTTCAACGCCTACACAGTGAGAATCACCAGTGAGCAGATCACTGGACCTGGCAGGACATTGTCGTATGCCGATGATATTTTAGTGTATCGTCAGGGTAAGGATAGAGAGGAGGTTGCTGTGGAACTACAAACCGAACTCAATCGCATAAGTACTTGGTGTGATGAAGCTGGGGCAATGGTCAACCCAACAAAGGCAACAGTGACTTGGTTCTCTTTGAATAATCATATTGTCAACAATCCAACACCAACTGTAATGCTGTGTTCAGAGACGGTGGAAAGAACGCAGGCAATGAATTACCTGGGAATACGGTTTGATCGAAGCCTTGCTTATAATGTGCACATAGACCAGGTGATAACAA
This sequence comes from Cepaea nemoralis, assembly GCA_014155875.1. Taxonomy (NCBI): domain Eukaryota; kingdom Metazoa; phylum Mollusca; class Gastropoda; order Stylommatophora; family Helicidae; genus Cepaea; species Cepaea nemoralis. The sequence continues at coordinate 239,020 of JACEFZ010005372.1, forward strand.
AGGCCAAGCGGGGTTTGGCAGCGATGCGGGTGATGGCGGCAGCAAACTGTGAGCAGCGCCATCTATGTCTTCTGTACGAGGGGCTGGTCATGTCTGTTTTGGAGTATGCAATGGCAATCCTGACTCTCAGCCATACGCAGATAGAAAGGATGGAAAGGATACAGAATGAAGCAATGCGCATTATTCTTGGATGTACAAGAGATACAGCATGCAGGGCGATGCGCTACCTTCTTGATTTTCCAACCATTGAAGAGAGAATACAAGTTTGCAGGGCACGCGCCTACCTCAGAATTAACGCAAACACACAACATCCACTGCATAGTGAAATTAGGACGGTGAAGGGCAGCAGGTTAAAAAGAGGACGGTCGTGGATGGGTCAAGCCGAAGACATTCTTCAACAGGTGTGTTCACTTGAGGACTTAGAACCTGGCGAGGAGTGGGTGCAAGTGCCAACAGACTTCTGCACATCCTTTTCAGTTTGCATCCAACTAGATAGAAAATGCAGACAAGAAAATCCGGCTGCTGTTGAGGCTGAAGTACAAGCGTTGATTTTCGAGAATTCGCTAGACGGTGACGCGGTCATCTACACAGATGGGTCGGTCGTCCGACATGTGAGAAGCTCATGGGCCTTTACAGCTCGGGCCGGAGGGAGAATTGTGAAGGAGGACTCTGGTGCTTTCACTGAAACCACAAGTAGCCTGACCATGGAAGTCATGGCAGTAAGTAAAGCAATAACATGGCTCGAGACACAGACATTCACTAGGGCTTGTTTCCTTAGCGACTCAATGAACATGATCAAGAGGATAGAGGAGGGGTCGATCCGAAGAGAGTGGTTGCTGCCTCTGAAGCGGTCTAGGCTGGCAAAGATTAGTTTCATCTTCGTGCCAGGTCATGCGGGAGTACAAGGAAATGAGCGGGCTGACAAGCTCGCAGGTGAGGCTACTGTGGAGGGCGGACGCGCCATGGACCAGGCTGACATTCTGAATGCTCTACGAGAAGTGAGACTTTTGCGAGAACCAAGTGATGACTGGGAATCTACAACAATGGCCAGACTGCGGGAGCAGCAAATTAAAAGAGGGGTGGCCAAACAAGAACACTACGCAGGAAGCCAAAGAAGATTGATAAACCAACACAGAACTGGCGTCGTTAGCCGCTACACGCTGCGGGATTTGCTGAGGAGGGGATCCGAGCACTTATGGACTGAATGGTTCGACGTGCAACGAGGATGATCTGTCGACTAACTAACTAACTAACTAACTAAAAAAAATAATCAAAATAGATTGTCTCTCATTTTCTTTGCTCTAGTTTTCAAGAACTTGACCTCAGTAAAGAAGCTTTTATTTTCATGGACTCTCCGAGGGAAGCAGAATGGCTGGAGAAACTGAACAAATGTATCAACACTAAAGTTCCATACACCAAGGTCAGATTTGAGAATGCTTATTTTATTTTGTTGTCATTCACTTGGTCTAGTGTCACAATTCGAGACACTGTGATGGTTGATGATTTGTGTTGACTTATGTGGATGGTTAGTTAGTTAGTTGTCTATTGATGTATCATCCTTGCACTCCAGGCATGTTTTCAGATCCTCTCCCCAACATACGCATCAGCTTCCGGCAGCTAATAGTGTCAGTTCTATGTTGGTTGACAAAGCTTCTCATTCTCCTGATCTGCCTCTTGTGTCTGGCCATGCCAATCCTTACTCCCGAGTCTCTCATTCTAGTCAATGATGTGGATTCACTGTTGTCAAAGTCCTCCACTTTCAACATCTCTCTAAGGGCTATGTGGATATTTATGTTAGTATCATTCTGTCTGTATATCTGTCTAGCCATGTGAACTTGACCATGTATAGTAATAAATATGTTTAACTGTTTCATCCTAGGATGTTAGGTTGGATCTAGCCTTCTTGGAGAATTACACAACGAATGAACTTTATTTTCAAAGGGTCACAAATTGGGCATGCAGGCCAGTCTTATATTCAGCCCTTCCAATCATTCATCTGTTGCACACCATTATATATCTGACATGAATGTTACATTTACATAGGAAAAAAAATAGAGGGAAACATTGTAAAATGAATGTTGTAAACATACACCAGACATAAAATGTTCATATTTCAATGTTATAAGACAGGCACAAACACACATATGCATAGAAACACATAAAGAAACACAATTACAAACATACATATGTATACACACATACATGCATACACACTTACATACGTAATGCATACATGCAGACAAATAGCAAGTTCCATGTATCTGCTAAGCACATCAAACATCCATTGACAGTTAGACATTGTCAGCAGTAGGCTGGGGGGTCTCCATAGGGACGTGGTTAAGCTGCCTGGGTTAGTCTTTCCTCTTGAGCCTAAGGCGGCGCATAGGGCAGAAGTCCTGTCTCTCCATGCTTGGCGGTTCGCTGCTACCTGTTGTAGATCTTGGATATTTACTTGGCCATTGAATGAGCCTTCTCTAATGATGGTTCTACGCAGGGTCTCTCTTGGTCTTCCCCGTTTTCTTTTCCCTACTGGTGACCATATGAGGGCTTGGTAGGGGAGTCTTGACTTGTCCATTCTGAGTACATGGCCGATGTAGTTCCAACATCGTCTTCTTATGAAATTGGATACTGTATCTTGCTTAGTCTCTTGTCTTATTTGCGAATTGGTTCTGAAGTCTGTCCAGTGGATGTTTAGAAGTCTTCTAAGACATTTGTTCTCAAAATTGTCTAATTTTTTATCTAAAGCTACCGTTGATTTCCAACTTTCACATCCATACGTTAACACTGGAATCACACAAGAGTTGAAGATTTTAAGTTTTGTGTGTTTGCTGAGTGTCTTTGACTTCCAGATGTTTGACAGCTTATTGAAGGCACTAGATGCCAGTGCGATTCTAGATGATATTTCTGGTGTTGAGTCCCCTGTAGATGTCATTTTGCTTCCTAGGTATGTAAAGCTGTTGACTTTTTCAAGAACGTAGCTGTTCAATTTGGTGTCATCTGAACTGTTGGTAAGATCAATAGTCTTTGTTTTTGTGGTGTTAATTTGGAGACCAATTTGCCCTGAAACATTTTGGAGGTGGTTTATTTTCTCTTGGGCATCCGGGTGTGTTGAACTCAAAAGCACTATGTCTGCCTGGGTACTTTTGCCTTAATTCACCCCAAACAACACCAGCGATATTTAGGGTCACCAGCTATATTTAATACTGACGGTGATCTCCTGTGTTCAGGGTACAGTGCGTGTCAGTGTGTTTCAATTGCCCCACAGTGTTTCTTTGGGCTTTGGCAACCCTTTCTGTGTGTCAGTGTCTGTCTCATCATGAGTTTTCTGGGAACTGGCAGCAGCTGTCCACGACAAGCAGAGTAGCGTTGCTTTTCTGCAGCATCATGGCATCTGACATTCTGCTAGACACTGTTTTCATAATCATGTCATGGTGCTATCACTGACTGAGCATCAGGACAGATGGTGCCGACATTCACCATGTTGGCAGGACATCCCGCTGAGACAAGGCACATGGCTGCAAGGCACCCGTCTCCCGTACAGACAGATCATTCTTTTCATATACTGCTGGTCTCAAGAGTTGACAAGCATTTCATTTTGCCAGTTACAGTTGGGGATTCTGGCTGACATTGTTCGATTCTGGTCACTGCAAGAACAGCGCACCGCATAGAACATTGCACACCGATAAAATTGTGCACAGAGCTACAGCGCAATACAGGGAACCCCTGGATGTGATGTCATACCCTGGGATTGGTTTGTTTGGGTGAATTAAGGCAAAAGTACAGCTGCCTGCCTTGTGCTTCGAAGGTCATGGGTTTATTTCTGGACTTCATCAGTTCACGGGTGCAGTTTTCTTGGAGACTCCCGGGGGTGGCCACTAGAGCTACAGAGTTTGTGCTCCATGCGATGCTTTCAGTGGGCCACTCTGTGGAAAGAGATTGAATCATTTGGAATAAAAGCCAGCGCAGTTAAGTCGATTTTTTCACGTCTAAACTCCTATAAAAATTTAAGCTGCAGGCTGTAACTGGTAGAATTAGAATTCTGGTAGAATTTAATGAATTGTAAAAGCAGCATATAACTTTCTTATGTGGATGATAAGGGGAAACCATCACATAAATTTTGAAAGAATTATATAAGTTTTTGGGAAGTCATAAGACTAGATTTACTGTGGAGTGACATTTTTTAAAAATCGACAGATCTGCCATGATCTGTCTAACTGTAGTATTATCAGAGATTTGAGCATAAACTAACAATAACAAAACAAGTCTTGTAACAGAAACCTGCAGTGGACATGTGAAGTGTAAGAACCATCACATGTTCTAGGCCTGAGTGCTCAGAGGAATATGTGGGCAGTCTTTCCCTCTCAATGACAAGAGCTGCCATACACGCCATTTCCAACCATGCTCATGTAGTCTGTGTAATGACCTAACTATTACATCAGCATCAATCAATCAGTCATGTGCCATGCCGGAAAGCGTGGGTGGTCATGATTCGCAATTTCACTCGATCACCAGAGTCATGGATCAGCTTAGTGTTCCTGTCTCGACCATGCCATATGGCCAAGCCATCCAGGTATTTACTTCTCGGTCTTCCCCTACCCAAGAATATCTCAGACAAAATAACTCAGTTGTGCAATAGCATATACCACACATGGCACATGCCAAGAGACCTCAACACACCCGTGTTCGTCAATCAGTTAATCAGGTGCCGCCTCCACAATGAAAGTTGGCTGCAATGGATCTCCAACACTGTCTGTCTCTCACCTTGATTGTACATTCTGTTCATCTACCTCTTGATGTTATCCTCCTACTTGTATCGTTGTCTACCTTTTGCTCGCTTGCCTTCAACCTTACCCTCCAGTATGGTTTTATTAGCGTTTTATGTCTTTTAATGTGTTTGAAATATTTCACTTGCCTTTTTTTTTATTTCTGTTATTGACTTTCTTTTTATTCCCAGTTTTTCAAGAATTTTTGTATTTGATTGTTTTTGTTTCCATGAAATATGACATATTCTTCTGTATATCCACATCTTCTGGGCCTCTGCTCCGCGTTATAATTGCTTGTTCATTGTCCAGGCTTCCACGCCATATAGAAGTGTTGAATATACAATTCTCATTTTTACTGTGTTGTCTCTAGATGTTAATACTAATTTCATGTTGTTAAAAACATGTTTGACCATTCCTATTATCTTTTTGATTTCTGCTTCACTTCTGCCATCATCTGTTATTACATGTCCAAGATAGGAGAAACTTGTTACTTGTCACCAGATTTATACTGCTGCCTTAAAGGTTTGGGATAGGTGCAAGTCTTTCTTAGGGTTCAGATAAGAGATACAGCTCACAAAATCGGCAGTTACAAGAGTTAAAACTCACAATATCGGACATTAGAATTAAAACTCACAATATCAGACATTAGAGTTAAAACCCACAGTTTTCTAACTAGTCAGCATTAATGTTGTGTTTAATGTGTGCATTCTTTCAAGCCACGTACATGAACATATGATCATGTTTTCCTCAGGTGAAGTCCATCCGCCTGGTTGGAATGTTACTGACCGTCTTCATTCAGACCAAGCACATGCAGCATGTCAATTATGTTGACTACGACAACGTGGCTACAGGGATCATGGGAATCATGGTGAGGTCTGGTTGTTTGTGGGAGCCTTTGTGAGAACCACTTAATCATTTCTGTCATTGAGTATGGTTTAGGACTACTGACAGTATCAAAGAGCCAGCTTGAAAGGTTGGAGCGCAAACAGAATGTGATCATGTGGGTGATCCTGAGGTGCTCAAAAGACACACCAATTATATGCATGAGACATATCCTGGCACTACCAACAATGGCGAACAGGCACAGGGTCCTTCAGGCCAAATGGTACCTGAGAGTCGCTGCGGATAGGGATCACCCCCTGCATGAAGCCATGGAAATGGTCAAGGGTCATGGACTGAGAAGAGCCAGGCCTTGGATGGTACAGGCAGAAATATCTATAAGCCAGGTGTGTGAAATAGAGAACATCAATCGTGAAAAAGAATAGGTTAAAGTACCGGAAGACATGTCGGACTGGCACAAAGTTATAGTAACACTGGGTCATGAGTGCAGAGAATGGGCGGCAGGCCGCACAGTGTTTGAGGTACAACAACTGATACAGAGTAACATATACATCAAGGTGACAGAGTGATCCACACCGATGGGTAAGTGGCTGGAGTTTCATTACGAAGGCTAATGGACAATACTTACAAAAGGATAGTCTGGCATATGAGACTACAACCTCCAGCATGAGAATGGAGGTGAAAGCAATAACAGCAGCCTTCCAATGGTTGGAAGAGACTGCTGCATTACACATTGTTTTCACTACGGACTCAACAGAATATGCTTAGTAACATAGAGAAAGGAATGATTCGTGTAGAATGGCTTGCCTCACTTCAGAGGTCACAGATTGTGAGAATTGTAGGGATTTTCTGCCCTGGTCATGCGGGAGTGCAGGGGAATGAACAGGCTGATAGGCTGGCCGGGATACACCTCCTGGTGGTAGATTACCTATGGACAAGGGAGAGGTGGTCAGGCACTTGTGGGACCAGGTAGAGAAAGCAGGGGAGCAGACTAAGAACCCATATGTGGAGAGAATGATATGACATGGGTTATGGACAAATTTCAAAACTGAGAGGGAAGATCAGGAGAACTGTCAATCAGATGGCAGCTTGAACGATTAGTAGTTTGACTCTTCGCTGGCTATTGAACGAGGAGACGGAGCACATGTTGGAATGTCCTGAATGCAGTGATGTTGGTTCTTAGCTCAACTCAAAACAACTCAACTCCCAATCTTCTTTGTGCTACTCTGTCTAACCATTCAACATTTTCTCCCACTTGTCTCTAACACCCTTGATTTTCTCAGCTATCACAACCTTCTCTAGATCCTCTGGTATCTTTACGTGGTCAAACATAATGACTGTCCTGCCCTGATGTGGGTTATCAGATGTCTTTGTGATTGACCTCTTGCAGTACTTGGTTATTGGTCTTCTTAGCTTAGGTTTCTTAACAATACGTATATAAAATTTTAAACAATGTATTCCCTTAGTGAATTTAAACACAGTCACAACAAAATATTGCACATTTCCTTGCCTGGAATATTTCACTGCATCTTGTCATGTTATACTGCGGAGTTAAATGTCATATAAAATTAATAAACAAATAATGCTTTGGTTGAAATACTAAGTACATAGTCGCTGATATTATTTGAATGTTTTCCCCCACAGAAGTCTAAGATTTAACAGGAAGTCCTTCTGTTTGCATAGCAACAGCTGGAATCACCAAATTGATAATGCTTCAATATATTTCAGCAATCGATTATTGTTGTTTGAATATAATGTACAAAATGTGTTTTGCTTGTTAATTCTATGATTGCTATTAAGCAATTGTTCCGTGATGGCCGAATTTGACGTTTTATGACATGTCGACTGCACAGGGATTCCTGAAGAATGATTAACTCTTTTCCACCCACACTGGTAGCCGTCTGTGTTTAAATACAAATACACTTGTAAATTGCTTGGACTAGAAAGTACTAAATATATTCATGACTTCACAAGAAGCTCTGGCATCAGGCATTTATTATAATAGGAAGGGAAACCTACAGCTCAGCTTAACAGTGTTAGGTTCCAGCAGCCTGATCTTAGGACATAACAGTTGCCTTGCCAAAGGCCAACAACTCAGCAGCACTATACTACCAAGAGTGAACAACTCAGCAGGCTTGTATGACCAAGAGTAAACACCTCAGCAGGCTTGTATGACCAAGAGTAAACACCTCAGCAGATTTGTACGACCAAGAGTAAACAACTCAGCAGACTTGTATTACCAAGAGTAAACAACTCAGCAGATTTGTATTACCAAGAGTAAACAACTCAGCAGATTTGTATTACCAAGAGTAAACAACTCAGCAGGCTTGTATTACCAAGAGTAAACACCTCAGCAGATTTGTACGACCAAGAGTAAACAACTCAGCAGACTTGTATTACCAAGAGTAAACAACTCAGCAGATTTGTATTACCAAGAGTAAACAACTCAGCAGATTTGTATTACCAAGAGTAAACAACTCAGCAGGCTTGTATTACCAAGAGTAAACAACTCAGCAGGCTTGTATTACCAAGAGTAAACAACTCAGCAGATTTGTATTACCAAGAGTAAACACCTCAGCAGGCTTGTATGACCAAGAGTAAACAACTCAGCAGGCTTGTATTACCAAGAGTAAACAACTTAGCAGACTTGTATTACCAAGAGTAAACACCTCAGCAGGCTTGTACTACCAAGAGTTAACAACTCAGCAGGTTTGTATTACCAAGAGTAAACAACTCAGCAGGCTTGTACCACCAAGAGCAGGCAACTCTTCAGTTTTGAGCTTCCAAGAGTAAACAACTCAGCAGGCTTGTACTACCAAGAGTAGGCAACTCAGCAGACTTGTGCTACCTAGAGTAGACAACTCAGATGCTTGTACTAGCAGGAGTAGGCAACTCAGCAGTTTTGAGCTTCCAAGGGTGGACAACTCAGCAGTTTTGGACGGTCAAGAGTAGACAACTCAGCAGCATTGTGCTACCAAGAATAGACATCTCAATAGTGTTATGCTACCAAGAGTAGACAAGTAGGCAGCTTTGTACTGTCAAGAGTGGACATCTCAGCAGCTTTGTACTGTCAAGAGTAGACATCTCAGCAGCTTTGGACTGTCAAGAATAGACAACTCAGCAACATTGGACTGCCGAAAATAAATTGACTGCAAAAATATTATGTCACTGCAGTGAATATAAACAAATAAGAAGCATAGAAGACCGGTTCTACATAACCAAAATAGAGGACATTCTTACAACAAGCCTTCATCAGCAAGCAAATAAAACTAGACAAAGAAAATGCACTAAAATAAGTACCTTAAAAAAGGAGCCTGTTCATACCATCAGGTGTATTGGGTAAATGGTGCCATCCCCAGATGTGTAGACATCAATGGCTGATGTCTGTATTGTGCTGACCCCCTTTACTTCCCAGGATTTTAACAATCAGCCTTCATAAGGATTCAGACGCACGACTACTGGACCATCAGGCCAGAGTGCTAACCACTGAAACACCATGGCTCCCGGCACATATAGCCCAGGCAAATGTATATTGTTACATTGCTGAGAAAATTCCATAGGAACTATGATCGTGTAAAATAAAATTCCCAGTATCAGTGGTTGTCTCTGGAGAGTCATGGCTGGCAAAGATTAGTTTCATTTTCCTGTCAGGGCATGCGGATGTACAAGGAAATGAGCAGGCTGATAGGCTTGCAGGTAAGGCTACTGTGGAGGGCGGACGAGCTATGGACCTGGCTGATATACTGAATGCTCTACGAGAAGTCGTTTGCCAGAACCAAGTGATGACTGAATCTACAGCCATAGTCAGACTGTGAGAACAGCAAGTTAAAAGAGATTTGGCCAAACAAGAACATTATGCAGGAAGCCAAAGAAGATTAATAAACCAACACAGAGCTGGTGTCGTGAGCCACTACACGCTGCAGGATTTACTGAGGAGGGGATCCGAGCACTTATGGACTGAATTGTTATGTGCAATGAGGATGATCTGTCGACTAACTAACTGAAATAAAAGTTGTTTTGCAATCAGATGCTCTGTCATTTTGATACGTCCTGCTGAGCTTTTTGAATCAGATATTTTAATGACATGATTATGTAGCATTCTATGATATAACATGTATCAGCATATGTTGTCATGCAGTAGTGTATGTGTCAGTATGTTTATGTTGCTGTATAACTGTTTGTGTTGTTGTTTGATTCCACAGGGTAACAAAGGCGGAGTGTCTGTCAGAATGACTTTACATAATACCTCACTGTGCTTTGTCAATTCACATCTGGCTGCGCATCAGGATGAGATTGAGAGGCGAAATTCGGTAACTTGTCTAGTTGATTACCATTTGCCATCATAGAAAGAGAGAGGAGCACAAAGCTGAATACTTTATGAAGGTTAAAGAAGTGTTAAAGTTATTCTGGATATGGATCCTGATTCATATGTCTTCTTATTTCATTTGCTTGAAATGTGTGTATATCTGCAGTAGTTTCTCTTGTATGAATTTCACTGTCTTTTTTACTTCATTCAGTGGCCCATTGTGTTCATCTTCAACTGCCTGTTTCTCTAGGCCAGAATGCTTGCCTAGATATGTCATATTTTGGGCAGTCTTGGGGTATGTGATCTGCTGTCTGCAGCACCAAACCACATGTGCACAAGGCTGATTCTCCAATCTTAAATGGAGATTTTTTCTGTTGGGGGAAAAAAGAAAACTCTTAACCTGCACAGTTCACGGCGACTGCACTTGCCAGGTGGCCTTATTTCCTCAGGCTCAAGACCCCATTGCCATTAACTGCTAGGAACTATATTGGCAGAAATGACCATTTTTGACAGTGTTTGCATAATCTATTGTGTCCTGTTCTGAGGTGCAGAATAATGATTGTGTTATGGTCTGTCCATGAAGTGGTACTCGTCTTGAGTTGGTGCTGGTGGCACTTTCTGATTGATTTGATTTCATTTGGTGGCATGTAACAATTCATACACGTAATTAAAGTCCTTGCTTCATCCTGCATTTCTCATGGCATTACTGATATCCAATCTGTCCATTGCACTTCCTTCCTCAATCACAGCTGAGAAATAACCAAATCCACACAAAGATTACGTGTGAGCCACTGAAGGAGTGCAGTGACTGCCTGTATCTCAATTCTCATGTTGGATGTTCTAACTTGTATATCGTAGTTGCCTCTACTGTCTTGTTTTAAACTCTTTAACCTAGGATCCTGGGTTTTCAGTCTGAACATGGTTTAACCCCCCTCCCCTTCCTACATACACACTGGAAGAGAGAGGGGAGGAGGGAGAATTTATTGTTTGTGCATGACGAATATTTTTAGTTGCATGTCCTTCACAGCACGTAGCAGTCAACCCCAGCATTTTGGCTGTTCGTGATTCCTGGGCAAGTTTTACGTTCAGTAGTTTGTCATTGCTTTCTGAACGACCGGCACCTATACCTTTTTCAAAAAATCCTGCACCACTGTATTTCGAACCTGGGTATACGGGATTACGAATCACGTCCGTAACTCCTTCGCCACGGGGACCAGTCTCCATGGCGAAGGGGTTACAGATGCGATTCGTAATCCTGTATACCCAGGTTCGAAACACAGCGGTGCAGGATTTTTAAAAAAGAAGGTATAGGTGCCGGTCGTTCAGAAAGCAATGGTAAACTACTGAATATAAAATTTGCCCAGGAATCACGAACAGCCAAAATGCTGGGGTTGGCTGCTACGTCCTGTGAAGGACATGCAACTAATTTTTTTAAATGATGAAAATTGAATAGAAGTGCTAAGGTCAATGTGTGGGCTTTTCCCTCCAAGAGCTGTCATCAAAGTATACTAAGATGATGAATATCAAATATTTGTGGCAAGAAAACTGGAAATCTGGGCATATGCCCTCCGGAGCTGTGATACTGGGTAACTGAGGGCCCAGACAAATTTGATTGAAAGGGTTAATCCGTGTATTCACTAGGTTATAACAAACTAGAAATTAAGCTTTTACCTTTTTATAATTGTAAGTTGAGGTAATTTTACATGGTCATAATGTCAGTTCTTGTACATTTTTGCCAGGATTACAAAGACATCTGGAGCAAAATGAAATTCAAGCAGTTTGACCCTCCACTGGAAATCTCAGAGCATGAGTGAGTTTGTGGTTGCCTTAATTGATTCTTCTATCCATGCGTGTTACTGGGGACTATAAGGGAAGCGGAGGATGATAGTGCTGTAACCTACCTACCATGCGTGTCATAAGAGGCAGCTAAGGAGGGTTGGCATGAGACTGACTCCCTCATTGTGTAGACAAATTCAGCTGCCACATCCAACCAATCGTGAAGAAAGAACTTTGTTGTGAGCCTATGCTTCTTAGGGAGATGAAAGGCAGACAAAGAAGAAGGAATGTAGTCATCTCATTTCACCAAGTTTGAGATGATGCTTTGTGAAAGGAATGTAGTACCCCATTTCACAAAGTTTGAGATGGTGCTCTGTGATTCTTTTCCAGCCTCTTAGCAACAGGTTGTTTTCTCATTCCTCAGTGCATTCATATCTCCTTCGTTCACAGCTTTGAGATATAGTCCATGCCGTTATTTATTTTCCTGCATTACATTGTTCCAAACAGGACATCCCTTGGAATACAGCCATCTGTCATGTGATATTCCATTATTAATTTAATTTCTACCCTGCACACTTATTAGTATTACTTCTATTCTACATCACTATAACTTCTATCTTATATCACTATAACTTCTTTCCTACATCAGTATAACTTCTATTCCACATCACCATAACTTCTATCCAACAATAGTATAACTTCTATCCCACATCACCATAACTTCTATCATACATCAGTATAATTTCTATCCTACATCAGTATAACTTCTATCCCACATCACCATAACTTCTATCCAACAATAGTATAACTTCTATCCCACATCACCATAACTTCTATCATACATCAGTATAACTTCTATCCTACATCACTGTAACTTCTATCCTACATTCATTCATTCATTCAGTAGCATGTCCTTTGTAGAACCTCGCTCCCATGACAACCTTCCGGAAAACTTCTCGATCATAAGCAAGATGTCCCGCGCCCAATACATCCATCTGGAGACCATCCGCTACATCCTGCACCCATCTCTTCTCTTTGACCTTCCTCTTCCTCTCTTCCCAGGCATATACCCCTCCATTATTGTTCTCTCCAAACTTTCCTGACGTTTCAAGTGACTAAAATATTTCAATTTTCTTTGTTTTATCGTCTTTAATAGCCAGCCTTCTTCAATATTCAGCTCTTGAAGTATGGATGTATTTGTTCTTTTCTTTACCCAAGATATTCTTAGAACTCGTCTATAACATTTATATTCAAAGGCATTTATATGCTGTTCAGCTTGTTTAGTAAGTGTCCAGGTCTCACAGGCGTATGTTGCAATGGGAAAGATGCATGCTCTTAAAAATCTAATTTTCATAGTTCAAAGTTTCATAGTTCTGTCTGTCCCACTCCATAATTTATTAAGTTTTAGTCTTTGAAGAGCAGTTGATAGTCGTCGTTTAATTTCTTTCATTGTGTCACCATTGTTGGTAATCAATGACCCAAGATATTCAAAATTTTCCACCACCTCCAATTTTTCCTCATTAACATATATTTCTTTCTCCATAGTAGTTTTATCTGTATGCATTATCTTTGTTTGTGCTATGTTAAGATATAAGTTGTGATTTTCACTATTCAATTGGGTTGAGGCTATTAGGTTTTCTATACCATTCTGTGTTGTGGATAGCAATACTGTATCATCAGCATACCGAATCTCTGGTATGTCATGACCACCAATATTCAGGGCATCATATAACTACTCCCTGTTGATATCATCTCTTACTTTTCTCATTATATTTTCGGCTTACAGGTTAAACAAATAGGGGGACAGCACACATCCCTGACGGACTCCTTGCTTGATGTCAAACCAATCTGATGTCTCGCCATCTATTCTAACCGCTGCTTGTTGGTCTATATAGAGTACTCTTTTGAGTTGTATTACATGTGATAGAAAGCCCATATTCCTCATGATTTCCCAAAGTTTCTGATGTTGTACGCAGTCAAATGTCTTTGAATAATCCACAAAACATGAGAATAGGTTTACATTAAATTCTCTGCATCTTCTCTATTATTAAACGCATGTTGAGAATGTGATCTCTTGTTCCTCTTCCATGTCTAAATCCAGCTTGAACCACGTTAATTTCTTCTTACATTTTCTTACAGTCTTCCCATGATGATTTTTAGTAGGATTTTACTTGCATGACTGATCAGGGCAACAGTTCTATAGTTGGTGCATACTATCCTACATTACTATAATTTGTATCCTTAATTGTTATAACTTGTTACCTACAATACTGTAACTTCTATCCTGCAACCTTATTCTATAATTTCTATCCTTCATTACCATAACTTCCTTGCTATATTACTATAATTTCTAACCTACCCAGTTATTACTATAATTTCTTTCCTATATCACTATAACATCTGTTGTATATTAGAATAACTTCTATCCTATATCACAGTAACATCTATTTTTTACATTACTAATATTACTGACATTACTATAATGTCATTTCTACATTACTATAACTTCTATCCTATATTACTATAACTTCTATCCTACATCACTATAACATCTATCCTACACCACTATAACTTCTGTCTTACATTACATCATGCCCTGACACTAGATATGACCATAAAAGTAATAATCTGCCCTATTGGAGCAATTTTCTTGGGAAACATGAATTGCAAAATTTCGACATATCGCCAGTCATAGATTTTTCTCAAAATATCAAAGTTGCTGGATCACTAGGAAATTAGTCTAACACAATGTCCTGACACTAGATATGACCATAATAGTAATAATTTGCCCTATTGGAGCAATTTTGTTGGGGACAATGAGATAGTTCAAAATTGAGAAACTTCGACATATCGCCGGTCATGGATTTTTCTCAAAAAATAAAAGTTGCTTGATCACTAGGAAATTAGTCTAAAACATTGTCCTGGCACTAGATATGACCATAACAATAATAATCTGCCCTATTGGAGCAATTGTATTGAGAAAACTAAGATAGTTCAAAATTGAGAAATGTCTGGATTACTAGGAAATTAGTCTAAAACAATGTACTGACACTAGATATCATCATAAAAATAATAATCTGCCCTATTGGAGCAATTTTGTTGGGGAAAATGAGATAGTTCAAAATGGAGAAATTTCGACATATCACCGGTCATGGATTTTTCTCAAAAAATAAAAGTTGCTGGAATACTAGGAAATTAGTCTAAAACAATGTACTGACACTAGATATGATCATAACAATAATAATCTTCCCTATTGGAGCAATTTTGTTGGAAAAAATGAGATAGCTCAAAATTGAGAAATTTCGACATACCGCCGGTCATGGATTTTTCTAAAAAAATCAAAGTTGCTGGATTACTAGGAAATTATTCTAAAACAATGTACTGACACTAGATATGACCATAACAATAATAATCTGCCCTAATGGTGCAGTTTTATTGAGACAAATGAGATAGTTCAAAATGGAGAAATTTCGACATACCGCCGGTCATGGATTTTTCTCAATAAATAAAAGTTGCTGGAATACTAGGAAATTAGTCTAAAGCAATGTACTGACACTAGATATGATCATACCAATAATAATCTGCCCTATTGTCGCAATTTTGTTGGGAAAAATTAGATAGCTCAAGATTGAGAAATTTCGACATACCGCCGGCCATAGATTTTTCTCAAACAATATAAGTTGCTGGATTACTAGGAAATTAGTCTAAAACAATGTACTGACACTAGATATGATCATAACAATAATAATCTTCCCTATTGGAGCAATTTTGTTGGGTATAATGAGATAGTTCAAAATTGAGAAATTTCGACATATCGCCGGTCATTGATTTTTCTCAAAAAATAAAAGTTGTTTGCTCACTAGGAAATTAGTCTAAAACATGGTCCTGACACTAGATATGACAATAACAATAATAATCTGCCCTATTGGAGCAATTTTATTGAGAACAATGAGATAGTTCAAAATTGAGAAATTTCGACATACAGCTGGTCATGGATTTTTCTCAAAAAATAAAAGTTGCTGGAATACTAGGAAATTAGTCTAAAACAATGTGCTGACACTAGACATGACCATAGAAGTAATAATTTGCACTCCTGGGGAAATTTTGTTGACAAATTTTAGATAGCTCAAAAGTGAGAAATTTCAGCAGGCGGCCGGTCATGGATTTTCCCCAAAATATAAAAGTTTCTGGATCATTAGGAAATTAGTCTAAAACAATGTGCTGACACTAGACATGACATGATTTTCGAGAAGTCGCTAGACGGTGACGTGGTCATCTACACAGATGGGTCGGTCGTCCGACATGTGAGAAGCTCATGGGCCTTTACAGCTCGGGCTGGACGGAGAATTGTGAAGGAGGACTCTGGTGCTTTCACTGAAACCACAAGTAGCCTGACCATGGAAGTCATGGCAGTAAGTAAAGCAATAACATGGCTCGAGACACAGACATTCACCAGGGCTTGTTTCCTTAGCGACTCAATGAATATGATCAAGAAGATAGAGGAGGGGTCGATCCGAAGAGAATGGTTGCTGCCTCTGGAGCCGTCTCGGCTGGCAAAGATTAGTTTCATCTTCGTGCCAGGGCATGCGGGAGTACAAGGAAATGAGCGGGCGGACAAGCTCGCAGGTGAGGCTACTGTGGAGGGCGGACGCGCCATGGACCAGGCTGACATTCTGAATGCTCTACGAGAAGTAAGACTTTTGCGAGAACCAGGTGATGACTGTGAATCTACAACAATGGACAGACTGCGAGAGCAGCAAATTAAAAGAAGGGTGGCCAAACAAGAACACTACGCAGGAAGCCAAAGAAGATTGATAAACCAACACAGAACTGGCGTCGTTAGCTGCTACACGCTGCGGGATTTGCTGAGGAGGGGATCCGAGCACTTATGGACTGAATGGTTCGATGTGCAATTAGGATGATCTGTCGACTAAACTAACTAACTAGACATGACCATAAAAGTAATAATTTGCACTCCTGGGGCAGTTTTGTTGACAAATTTGAGATAGCTCAAAAGTGAGAAATTTCAGCAGGCGGCCGGTCATGGATTTTTCCCAAAATATAAAAGTTTCTGGATCACTAGGAAATTAGTCTAAAACAATGTGTTGACACTAGACATGACCATAAAAGTAATAATTTGCACTCCTGGGGCAGTTTTGTTGACAAATTTGAGATAGCTCAAAAGTGAGAAATTTCAGCAGGCGGCCGGTCATGGATTTTTCCCAAAATATAAAAGTTTCTGGATCACTAGGAAATTAGTCTAAAATAATGTGCTGACACTAGACATGACCATAAAAGTAATAATTTGCACTCCTGGGGCAGTTTTGTTGACGAAATTGAGATAGTTCAAAATTGAGAAATTTCAACAGGCGGCCGGTCATGGATTTTTCCCAAAATATAAAAGTTTCTGGATCACTAGGAAATTAGTCTAAAACAATGTGCTGACACTAGACATGACCATAAAAGTAATAATTTGCACTCCTGTGGCAGTTTTGTTGACAAATTTGAGATAGCTCAAAAGTGAGAAATTTCAGCAGGCGGCCGGTCATGGATTTTTCCCAAAATATAAAAGTTTCTGGATCACTAGGAAATTAGTCTAAAACAATGTGCTGACACTAGACATGACCATAAAAGTAATAATTTGCACTCCTGGGGCAGTTTTGTTGACAAATTTGAGATAGCTCAAAAGTGAGAAATTTCAGCAGGCGGCCGGTCATGGATTTTTCCCAAAATATAAAAGTTTCTGGATCACTAGGAAATTAGTCTAAAACAATGTGCTGACACTAGACATGACCATAAAAGTAATAATTTGCACTCCTGGGGCAGTTTTGTTGACGAAATTGAGATAGTTCAAAATTGAGAAATTTCAGCAGGCGGCCGGTCATGGATTTTTCCCAAAATATAAAAGTTTCTGGATCACTAGGAAATTAGTCTAAAACAATGTGCTGACACTAGACATGACCATAAAAGTAATAATTTGCACTCCTGGGGCAGTTTAGTTGACAAAATTAGAGATAGCTCAAAATTGAGAAATTTCGTCAGTCATCCGGTCATGGATTTTTCCCAAAATATAAAGTTTCTGGATCACTAGGAAATTAGTCTAAAACAATGTGCTGACACTAGACATGACCATAAAAGTAATAATTTGCACTCCTGGGGCAGTTTGTTGACAAAATTGAGATAGCTCAAAATTGAGAAATTTCAGCAGGCGGCCGGTCATGGATTTTTCCCAAAATATAAAAGTTTCTGGATCACTAGGAAATTAGTCTAAAACAATGTGCTGACACTAGACATGACCATAAAAGTAATAATTTGCACTCCTGGGGCAGTTTTGTTGACAAAATTGAGATAGCTCAAAATTGAGAAATTTCAGCAGGCGGCCGGTCATGGATTTTTCCCAAAATATAAAAGTTTCTGGATCACTAGGAAATTAGTCTAAAACAATGTGCTGACACTAGACATGACCATAAAAGTAATAATTTGCACTCCTGGGGCAGTTTTGTTGACAAATTGAGATAGCTCAAAATTGAGAAATTTCATCAGGCGGCCGGTCATGGATTTTTCCCAAAATATAAAAGTTTCTGGATCACTAGGAAATTAGTCTAAAACAATGTGCTGACACTAGACATGACATGATTTTCGAGAAGTCGCTAGACGGTGACGTGGTCATCTACACGGATGGGTCGGTCATACGACATGTGAGAAGCTCAGGGGCCTTTACAGCTCGGGCCAGACGGAGAATTGTGAAGGAGGACTCTGGTGCTTTCACTGAAACCACAAGTAGCATGACCATGGAAGTCATGGCAGTAAGTAAAGCAATAACATGGCTCAAGACACAGACATTCACCAGGGCTTGTTTCCTTAGCGACTCAATGATCACGATCAAGAGGATAGAGGAGGGGTCGATCCGAAGAGAATGGTTGCTGCCTCTGAGGCGGTCTCGGCTGGCAAAGATTAGTTTCATCTTCGTGCCAGGGCATGCGGGAGTACAAGGAAATGAGCGGGCGGACAGGCTCGCAGTTGAGGCTACTGTGAAGGGCGGACGTGCCATGGACCAGGCTGACATTCTGAATGCTCTACGAGAAGTAAGACTTTTGCGAGAACCAGGTGATGACTGTGAATCTACAACAATGGACAGACTGCGAGAACAGCAAATTAAAAGAAGGGTGGCCAAACAAGAACACTACGCAGAAAGCCAAAGAAGATTGATAAACCAACACAGAACTGGCGTCGTTAGCTGCTACACGCTGCGGGATTTGCTGAGGAGGGGATCCGAGCACTTATGGACTGAATGGTTCGATATGCAATTAGGATGATCTGTCGACTAACTAACTAACTAGACATGACCATAAAAGTAATAATTTGCACTCCTGGGGCAATTTTGTTGACAAATTAGAGATAGCTCAAAACTGAGAAATTTCGTAAGGCGGCCGGTCAAGGATTTTTCCCAAAATATACAAGTTTCTAGATCACTAGGAAATTAGTCTAAAACAATGTGCTGACACCACACATGACCATAAAAGTAATAATTTGCACTACTGGGGCAGTTTAGTTGACAAAATTCAGATAGCTCAAAACTGAGAAATTTCGTAAGGCGGCCGGTCAAGGATTTTTCCCAAAATATACAAGTTTCTAGATCACTAGGAAATTAGTCTAAAACAATGTGCTGACACCACACATGACCATAAAAGTAATAATTTGCACTACTGGGGCAGTTTAGTTGACAAAATTCAGATAGCTCAAAACTGAGAAATTTCGTAAGGCGGCCGGTCAAGGATTTTTCCCAAAATATACAAGTTTCTGGATCACTAGGAAATTATTCTAAAACAATGTGCTGACACCACACATGACCATAAAAGTAATAATTTGCACTACTGGGGCAGTTTAGTTGACAAAATTCAGATAGCTCAAAAGTGAGAAATTTCATAACAGGCGGCCGGTCGTGGATTTTTCACAAAATATAAAGTTTTCTGGATCACTAGGAAACAAGTCTAAAACAACTTGCTGACACTAGACATGACCATAAAGGTAATAATTTGCACTCCTGGGGCAGTTTTGTTGGCAAATTTGAGATAGCTCAAAAGTGAGAAATTTCAGCAGGCGGCCGGTCATGGATTTTTCCCAAAATATAAAAGTTTCTGGATCACTAGGAAATTAGTCTACAACAATGTGCTGACACTAGACATGACCATAGACGTAATAATTTGCACTCCTGGGGCAATTTTGTTGGCAAATTAGAGATAGCTCAAAAGTGAGAAATTTCAGCAGGCGGCCGGCCGTTCATGGATTTTTCCCAAAATATAAAATTTGCTGGACCATTAGGAAATTAGTCTAAAACAATGTATTGACACTAGATATGATCATACCAATAATAATGTGCCCTATTGGCGCAATTTTGTTGGAAAAAATGAGATAGCTCAACATTGAGAAATTTCGACATATCGCCGGTCATGGATTTCTCTCAAAAAATAAAAGTTGCTGGAACACTAGGAAATTAGTCTAAAACAATGTGCTGACACCACACATGACCATAAAAGTAATAATTTGCACTACTGGGGCAGTTTAGTTGACAAAATTCAGATAGCTCAAAACTGAGAAATTTCGTAAGGCGGCCGGTCAAGGATTTTTCCCAAAATATACAAGTTTCTAGATCACTAGGAAATTAGTCTAAAACAATGTGCTGACACCACACATGACCATAAAAGTAATAATTTGCACTACTGGGGCAGTTTAGTTGACAAAATTCAGATAGCTCAAAACTGAGAAATTTCGTAAGGCGGCCGGTCAAGGATTTTTCCCAAAATATACAAGTTTCTGGATCACTAGGAAATTAGTCTAAAACAATGTGCTGACACCACACATGACCATAAAAGTAATAATTTGCACTACTGGGGCAGTTTAGTTGACAAAATTCAGATAGCTCAAAACTGAGAAATTTCGTAAGGCGGCCGGTCAAGGATTTTTCCCAAAATATACAAGTTTCTAGATCACTAGGAAATTAGTCTAAACAATGTGCTGACACCACACATGACCATAAAAGTAATAATTTGCACTACTGGGGCAGTTTAGTTGACAAAATTCAGATAGCTCAAAACTGAGAAATTTCGTAAGGCGGCCGGTCAAGGATTTTTCCCAAAATATACAAGTTTCTAGATCACTAGGAAATTAGTCTAAAACAATGTGCTGACACCACACATGACCATAAAAGTAATAATTTGCACTACTGGGGCAGTTTAGTTGACAAAATTCAGATAGCTCAAAACTGAGAAATTTTGTAAGGCGGCCGATCAAGGATTTTTCCCAAAATATACAAGTTTCTGGATCACTAGGAAATTATTCTAAAACAATGTGCTGACACCACACATGACCATAAAAGTAATAATTTGCACTACTGGGGCAGTTTAGTTGACAAAATTCAGATAGCTCAAAACTGAGAAATTTCGTAAGGCGGCCGGTCAAGGATTTTTCCCAAAATATACAAGTTTCTGGATCACTAGGAAATTAGTCTAAAACAATGTGCTGACACCACACATGACCATAAAAGTAATAATTTGCACTACTGGGGCAGTTTAGTTGACAAAATTCAGATAGCTCAAAACTGAGAAATTTCGTAAGGCGGCCGGTCAAGGATTTTTCCCAAAATATACAAGTTTCTAGATCACTAGGAAATTAGTCTAAAACAATGTGCTGACACCACACATGACCATAAAAGTAATAATTTGCACTACTGGGGCAGTTTAGTTGACAAAATTCAGATAGCTCAAAACTGAGAAATTTCGTAAGGCGGCCGGTCAAGGATTTTTCCCAAAATATACAAGTTTCTGGATCACTAGGAAATTAGTCTAAAACAATGTGCTGACACCACACATGACCATAAAAGTAATAATTTGCACTACTGGGGCAGTTTAGTTGACAAAATTCAGATAGCTCAAAACTGAGAAATTTCAGCAGGGCCGTCATGGATTTTTCCCAAAATATAAAAGTTTCTGGATCACTAGGAAATTAGTCTACAACAATGTGCTTACACTAGACATGACCATAGACATAATAATTTGCACTCCTGGGGCAGTTTTGTTGACAAATTAGAGATAGCTCAAAAGTGAGAAATTTCATCAGCCGGCCGGTCATTGATTTTTCCCTAAAATATAAAAGTTTCTGGATCACTAGGAAATTATTCTAAAACAATGTGCTGACACTAGACATGACATGATTTTCGAGAAGTCGCTAGACGGTGACGTGGTCATCTACACGGATGGGTCGGTCATACGACATGTGAGAAGCTCATGGGCCTTTACAGCTCGGGCCAGGACGGAGAATTGTGAAGGAGGACTCTGGTGCTTTCACTGAAACCACAAGTAGCATGACCATGGAAGTCATGGCAGTAAGTAAAGCAATAACATGGCTCGAGACACAGACATTCACCAGGGCTTGTTTCCTTAGCGACTCAATGATCACGATCAAGAGGATAGAGGAGGGGTTGATCCGAAGAGAATGGTTGCTGCCTCTGGAGCGGTCTCGGCTGGCAAAGATTAGTTTCATCTTCGTGCCAGGGCATGCGGGAGTACAAGGAAATGAGCGGGCGGACAAGCTCGCAGGTGAGGCTACTTTGGAGGGCGGATGCGCCCTCCAGGCTGACATTCTGAATGCTTTACGAGAAGTAAGACTTTTGCAAGAAGCAGGTGATGACTGTGAATCTACAACAATGGACAGACTGCGAGAGCAGCAAATTAAAAGAGGGGTGGCCAAACAAGAACATTACGCAGGAAACCAAAGAAGATTGATAAACCAACACAGAACTGGCGTTGTTAGCCACTACACGCTGCGGGATTTGCTGAGGAGGGGATCCGAGCACTTATGGACTGAATGGTTCGATGTGCAATTAGGATGATCTGTCGACTAACTAACTAACTAGACATGACCATAAAAGTAATAATTTGCACTCCTGGGGCAATTTTGTTGACAAATTAGAGATAGCTCAAAAGTAAGAAATTTCAGCAGGCGGCCTGTCATTGGATTTTCCCCAAACATATAAAGTTTCTGGATCACTAGGAAATTAGTCTAAAACAATGTTGCTTACACTAGACAGGACCATAAAAGTTTAATAATTTGCACTTCCTGGGGCAATTTTGTTGACACAATTAGAGATAGCTCAAATTTGGAGAAATTTCAGCAGGTCGGCCGGTCATGGATTTTTCCCAAAATATACAGTTTCTGGATCACTAGGAAATTTAGTCTAAAACAATGTGCTGGGACACTAGACATGACCATAGAAGTTAATAATTTGCACTCCGGGTGGGCAATGTTTGTTGACAAATAGAGAAGCTCAAAAGTGAGACATTTCATCAGTCGCGGGCCGGTCACTATTTTTACCAAAATATAAAAAGTCTGGATCAATAGGAAATTAATTCTAAAAACAATGTGCTGACACTAAAACGACCTGATTTCGAGAAAGAAGTTCCACTAAAACGGGAAATTTCGTAAGGCGGGCCGGTCAATGATTTTTTCCCAAAATATACAAGTTTCTAGATCACTAGGAAATTAGTCTAAAACAATGTGCTGACACCACACATGACCATAAAAGTAATAATTTGCACTACTGGGGCAGTTTAGTTGACAAAATTCAGATAGCTCAAAACTGAGAAATTTCGTAAGGCGGCCGGTCAAGGATTTTTCCCAAAATATACAAGTTTCTGGATCACTAGGAAATTAGTCTAAAATCAATGTGCTGACACCACACATGACCATAAAAGTAATAATTTGCACTACTGGGGCAGTTTAGTTGACAAATTCAGATAGCTCAAACTGAGAAATTTCTAAGGCGGCCGGTCAAGGATTTTTCCCAAAATATACAAGTTTCTGGATCACTAGGAAATTAGTCTAAAACAATGTGCTGACACCACACATGACCATAAAGTAATAATTTGCACTACTGGGGCAGTTTAGTTGACAAAATTCAGATAGCTCAAAACTGAGAAATTTCGTAAGGCGGCCGGTCAAGGATTTTTCCCAAAATATACAAGTTTCTAGATCACTAGGAAATTAGTCTAAAACAATGTGCTGACACCACACATGACCATAAAAGTAATAATTTGCACTACTGGGGCAGTTTAGTTGACAAAATTCAGATAGCTCAAAACTGAGAAATTTCGTAAGGCGGCCGGTCAAGGATTTTTCCCAAAATATACAAGTTTCTAGATCACTAGGAAATTAGTCTAAAACAATGTGCTGACACCACACATGACCATAAAAGTAATAATTTGCACTACTGGGGCAGTTTAGTTGACAAAATTGCAGATAGCTCAAAACTGAGAAATTTCGTAAGGCGGCCGGTCAAGGATTTTTCCCAAAATATACAAGTTTCTGGATCACTAGGAAATTAGTCTAAAACAATGTGCTGACACCACACATGACCATAAAAGTAATAATTTGCACTACTGGGGCAGTTTAGTTGACAAAATTCAGATAGCTCAAAACTGAGAAATTTCGTAAGGCGGCCGGTCAAGGATTTTTCCCAAAATATACAAGTTTCTGGATCACTAGGAAATTAGTCTAAAACAATGTGCTGACACCACACATGACCATAAAAGTAATAATTTGCACTACTGGGGCAGTTTAGTTGACAAAATTCAGATAGCTCAAAACTGAGAAATTTCGTAAGGCGGCCGGTCAAGGATTTTTCCCAAAATATACAAGTTTCTAGATCACTAGGAAATTAGTCTAAAACAATGTGCTGACACCACACATGACCATAAAAGTAATAATTTGCACTACTGGGGCAGTTTAGTTGACAAAATTCAGATAGCTCAAAACTGAGAAATTTCGTAAGGCGGCCGGTCAAGGATTTTTCCCAAAATATACAAGTTTCTAGGATCACTAGGAAATTAGTCTAAAACAATGTGCTGACACCACACATGACCATAAAAGTAATAATTTGCACTACTGGGGCAGTTTAGTTGACAAAATTCAGATAGCTCAAAACTGAGAAATTTCGTAAGGCGGCCGGTCAAGGATTTTTCCCAAAATATACAAGTTTCTGGATCACTAGGAAATTAGTCTAAAACAATGTGCTGACACCACACATGACCATAAAAGTAATAATTTGCACTACTGGGGCAGTTTAGTTGACAAAATTCAGATAGCTCAAAACTGAGAAATTTCGTAAGGCGGCCGGTCAAGGATTTTTCCCAAAATATACAAGTTTCTGGATCACTAGGAAATTAGTCTAAAACAATGTGCTGACACCACACATGACCATAAAAGTAATAATTTGCACTACTGGGGCAGTTTAGTTGACAAAATTCAGATAGCTCAAAACTGAGAAATTTCGTAAGGCGGCCGGTCAAGGATTTTTCCCAAAATATACAAGTTTCTGGATCACTAGGAAATTAGTCTAAAATCAATGTGCTGACACCACACATGACCATAAAAGTAATAATTTGCACTCCTGGGGCAGTTTAGTTGACAAATTTGAGATAGCTCAAAAGTGAGAAATTTCAGCAGGCCATGGATTTTTCCCAAAATATAAAAGTTTCTGGATCACTAGGAAATTAGTCTAAAACAATGTGCTGACACTAGACATGACCATAGACATAATAATTTGCACTCCTGGGGCAGTTTTGTTGACAAATTAGAGATAGCTCAAAAGTGAGAAATTTCATCAGCCGGCCGGTCATTGATTTTTCCCAAAATATAATAGTTTCTGGATCACTAGGAAATTATTCTAAAACAATGTGCTGACACTAGACATGACATGATTCTCGAGAAGTCGCTAGACGGTGACGTGGTCATCTACACGGATGGGTCGGTCATACGACATGTGAGAAGCTCATGGGCCTTTACAGCTCGGGCCGGACGGAGAATTGTGAAGGAGGACTCTGGTGCTTTCACTGAAACCACAAGTAGCATGACCAAGGAAGTCATGGCAGTAAGTAAAGCAATAACATGGCTCGAGACACAGACATTCACCAGGGTTTGTTTCCTTAGCGACTCAATGATCACGATCAAGAGGATAGAGGAGGGGTCGATCCGAAGAGAATGGTTGCTGCCTCTGGAGCGATCTCGGCTGGCAAAGATTAGTTTCATCTTCGTGCCAGGGCATGCAGGAGTACAAGGAAATGAGCGGGCGGACAAGCTCACAGGTGAGGCTACTGTGGAGGGCGGATGCGCCCTCCAGGCTGACATTCTGAATGCTTTACGAGAAGTAAGACTTTTGCGAGAAGCAGATGATGACTGTGAATCTACAACAATGGACAGACTGCGAGAGCAGCAAATTAAAAGAGGGGTGGCCAAACAAGAACATTAAGCAGGAAACCAAAGAAGATTGATAAACCAACACAGAACTGGCGTTGTTAGCCACTACACGCTGCGGGATTTGCTGAGGAGGGGATCCGAGCACTTATGGACTGAATGGTTCGATGTGCAACGAGGATGATCTGTCGACTAACTAACTAACTAACTATGACCATAAAAGTAATAATTTGCACTACTGGGGCAGTTTAGTTGACAAAATTGAGATAGCTCAAAACTGAGAAATTTCGTAAGGCGGCCGGTCAAGGATTTTTCCCAAAATATACAAGTTTCTGGATCACTAGGAAATTAGTCTAAAACAATGTGCTGACACCACACATGACCATAAAAGTAATAATTTGCACTACTGGGGCAGTTTAGTTGACAAAATTCAGATAGCTCAAAACTGAGAAATTTCGTAAGGCGGCCGGTCAAGGATTTTTCCCAAAATATACAAGTTTCTGGATCACTAGGAAATTATTCTAAAACAATGTGCTGACAC
Organism: Cepaea nemoralis; assembly: GCA_014155875.1. Lineage (NCBI taxonomy): Eukaryota > Metazoa > Mollusca > Gastropoda > Stylommatophora > Helicidae > Cepaea > Cepaea nemoralis. Next base: position 265,493 of record JACEFZ010005372.1, read on the forward strand.
CACACATGACCATAAAAGTAATAATTTGCACTACTGGGGCAGTTTAGTTGACAAAATTCAGATAGCTCAAAACTGAGAAATTTCGTAAGGCGGCCGGTCAAGGATTTTTCCCAAAATATACAAGTTTCTGGATCACTAGGAAATTAGTCTAAAACAATGTGCTGACACCACACATGACCATAAAAGTAATAATTTGCACTACTGGGGCAGTTTAGTTGACAAAATTCAGATAGCTCAAAACTGAGAAATTTCGTAAGGCGGCCGGTCAAGGATTTTTCCCAAAATATACAAGTTTCTGGATCACTAGGAAATTAGTCTAAAACAATGTGCTGACACCACACATGACCATAAAAGTAATAATTTGCACTACTGGGGCAGTTTAGTTGACAAAATTCAGATAGCTCAAAACTGAGAAATTTCGTAAGGCGGCCGGTCAAGGATTTTTCCCAAAATATACAAGTTTCTAGATCACTAGGAAATTAGTCTAAAACAATGTGCTGACACCACACATGACCATAAAAGTAATAATTTGCACTACTGGGGCAGTTTAGTTGACAAAATTCAGATAGCTCAAAACTGAGAAATTTCGTAAGGCGGCCGGTCAAGGATTTTTCCCAAAATATACAAGTTTCTAGATCACTAGGAAATTAGTCTAAAACAATGTGCTGACACCACACATGACCATAAAAGTAATAATTTGCACTACTGGGGCAGTTTAGTTGACAAAATTCAGATAGCTCAAAACTGAGAAATTTCGTAAGGCGGCCGGTCAAGGATTTTTCCCAAATATACAAGTTTCTAGATCACTAGGAAATTAGTCTAAAACAATGTGCTGACACCACACATGACCATAAAAGTAATAATTTGCACTACTGGGGCAGTTTAGTTGACAAAATTCAGATAGCTCAAAACTGAGAAATTTCGTAAGGCGGCCGGTCAAGGATTTTTCCCAAAATATACAAGTTTCTGGATCACTAGGAAATTAGTCTAAAACAATGTGCTGACACCACACATGACCATAAAAGTAATAATTTGCACTACTGGGGCAGTTTAGTTGACAAAATTCAGATAGCTCAAAACTGAGAAATTTCGTAAGGCGGCCGGTCAAGGATTTTTCCCAAAATATACAAGTTTCTGGATCACTAGGAAATTAGTCTAAAACAATGTGCTGACACCACACATGACCATAAAAGTAATAATTTGCACTACTGGGGCAGTTTTGTTGACAAATTTGAGATAGCTCAAAACTTGAGAAATTTCGTACAGGCGGCCGGTCATGGATTTTTCCCAAAATATACAAGTTTCTGGATCACTAGGAAATTAGTCTAAAACAATGTGCTGACACTAGACATGACCATAAAAGTAATAATTTGCACTCCTGGGGCAGTTTTGTTGACAAAATTGAGATAGCTCAAAATTGAGAAATTTCAACAGGCGGCCGGTCATAGGATTTTTCCCAAAATATAAAAGTTTCTGGATCACCAGGAAATTAGTCTAAAACAATGTGCTGACCCTAGACATGACCATAAAAGTAATAATTTGCACTACTGGGGCAGTTTTGTTGACAAAATTGAGATAGCTCAAAACTGAGAAATTTGTCAACAGGCGGCCGGTCAATGGATTTTTCCCAAAATATACAAGTTTCTGATCACTAGGAAATTAGTCTAAAACAATGTGCTGACACTAGACATGACCATAAAAGTAATAATTTGCACTCCTGGGGCAGTTTAGTTGACAAAATTCAGATAGCTCAAAACTGAGAAATTTCGTAAGGCGGCCGGTCAAGGATTTTTCCCAAAATATACAAGTTTCTAGGATCACTAGGAAATTAGTCTAAAACAATGTGCTGACACCACACATGACCATAAAAGTAATAATTTGCACTACTGGGGCAGTTTAGTTGACAAAATTCAGATAGCTCAAAACTGAGAAATTTCGTAAGGCGGCCGGTCAAGGATTTTTCCCAAAATATACAAGTTTCTAGATCACTAGGAAATTAGTCTAAAACAATGTGCTGACACCACACATGACCATAAAAGTAATAATTTGCACTACTGGGGCAGTTTAGTTGACAAAATTCAGATAGCTCAAAACTGAGAAATTTCGTAAGGCGGCCGGTCAAGGATTTTTCCCAAAATATACAAGTTTCTAGATCACTAGGAAATTAGTCTAAAACAATGTGCTGACACTAGACATGACCATAAAAGTAATAATTTGCACTCCTGGGGCAGTTTTGTTGACAAATTAGAGATAGCTCAAAAGTGAGAAATTTTAGCAGGCCATGGATTTTTCCCAACATATAAAAGTTTCTGGATCACTAGGAAATTAGTCTCAAACAATGTGTTGACACTAGACATGACCATAAAAGTAATAATTTGCACTCCTGGGGCAGTTTTGTTGACAAATTAGAGATAGCTCAAAAGTGAGAAATTTCAGCAGGTGGCCGGTCATGAATTTTTCCCAAAATATAAAAGTTTCTGGATCACTAGGAAATTAGTCTACAACAATGTGCTTACACTAGACATGACCATAGACATAATAATTTGCACTCCTGGGGCAGTTTTGTTGACAAATTAGAGATAGCTCAAAAGTGAGAAATTTCATCAGCCGGCCGGTCATTGATTTTTCCCAAAATATAATAGTTTCTGGATCACTAGGAAATTATTCTAAAACAATGTGCTGACACTAGACATGACATGATTTTCGAGAAGTCGCTAGACGGTGACATGGTCATCTACACGGATGGGTCGGTCATACGACATGTGAGAAGCTCATGGGCCTTTACAGCTCGGGCCGGACGGAGAATTGTGAAGGAGGACTCTGGTGCTTTCACTGAAACCACAAGTAGCATGACCAAGGAAGTCATGGCAGTAAGTAAAGCAATAACATGGCTCGAGACACAGACATTCACCAGGGCTTGTTTCCTTAGCGACTCAATGATCACGATCAAGAGGATAGAGGAGGGGTCGATCCGAAGAGAATGGTTGCTGCCTCTGGAGCGGTCTCGGCTGGCAAAGATTAGTTTCATCTTCGTGCCAGGGCATGCAGGAGTACAAGGAAATGAGCGGGCGGACAAGCTCGCAGGTGAGGCTACTGTGGAGGGCGGATGCGCCCTCCAGGCTGACATTCTGAATGCTTTACGAGAAGTAAGACTTTTGCGAGAAGCCGATGATGACTGTGAATCTACAACAATGGACAGACTGCGAGAGCAGCAAATTAAAGGAGGGGTGGCCAAACAAGAACATTAAGCAGGAAACCAAAGAAGATTGATAAACCAACACAGAACTGGCGTTGTTAGCCACTACACGCTGCGGGATTTGCTGAGGAGGGGATCCGAGCACTTATGGACTGAATGGTTCGATGTGCAATTAGGATGATCTGTCGACTAACTAACTAACTAGACATGACCATAAAAGTAATAATTTGCACTCCTGGGGCAATTTTGTTGACAAATTAGAGATAGCTCAAAAGTGAGAAATTTCAGCAGGCGGCCGGTCATGGATTTTTCCCAACATATAAAGTTTCTGGATCACTAGGAAATTAGTCTAAAACAATGTGCTGACACTAGACATGACCATAGAAGTAATAATTTGCACTCCTGGGGCAGTTTTGTTGACAAATTTGAGATAGCTCAAAAGTGAGAAATTTCATTAGGCGGCCGGTCATGGATTTTTCCTAAAATATGAAGTTTCTGGATCACTAGGAAATTATTCTAAAACAATGTACTGACACTAGATATGACCATAACAATAATAATCTGCCCTAATGGTGCAGTTTTATTGAGACAAATGAGATTGTTCAAAATGGATAAATTTCGACATACCGCCGGTCATGGATTTTTCTCAATAAATAAAAGTTGCTGGAATACTAGGAAATTAGTCTAAAACAAAATGTACTAACACTAGATATTATCATACCAATAATAATCTGCCCTATTGGCGCAATTTTGTTGGGGAAAATGAGATAGCTCAAAATTGAGAAATTTTGACATACTGCCGGTCATCGATTTTTCTCAAACAATAAAAGTTGCTGGATTACTAGTAAATTAGTCTAAAACAATGTACTGACACTAGATATCATCATAAAAATAATAATCTGCCCTATTGGAGCAATTTTATTAAGAAAAGTTAGATAGTTCAAAATTGAGAAATTTCGACATACCGCCGGTCATGGATTTTTCTAAAAAAAATAAAAGTAGCTGGATTACTAATAAATTAGTCTAAAACAATGTACTCACACTAGATATGATCATAACAATAATAATCTGCCCTATTGGAGCAATTTTGTTGGGGAAAATGAGATAGTTCAAAATTGAGAAATTTCGACATACCGCCGGTCATGGATTTTTCTCAAAAATTAAAAGTTGTTTGATCACTAGGAAATTAGTCTAAAACATGGTCCTGACACTAGATATGACCATAACAATAATAATCTGCCCTATTGGAGCAATTTTATTGCGAAAAATGAGATATTTCAAAATTGAAAAATTTCGACATACCGCTGGTCGTGGATTTTTCTCAAAAAATAGAAGTTGCTGGATTACTAGGAAATTAGTTTAAAACAATGTACTGACACTAGATATGACCATAACAATAATAATCTACCCTAATGGTGCAATTTTATTAAGAAAAATGAGATAGTTCAAAATTGAGAAATTTCGACATACCGCCGGTCATGGATTGTTCTAAAAAAATAAAAGTTGCTGGAATACTAGGAAATTAGTCTAAAACAATGTACTGACACTAGATATGACCATAACAATAATAATCTGCCCTATTGGAGCAATTTTATTGCGAAAAATGAGATATTTCAAAATTGAGAAATTTCGACATACCGCTGGTCATGGATTTTTCTCAAAAAATAGAAGTTGCTGGATTACTAGGAAATTAGTTTAAAACAATGTACTGACACTAGATATGACCATAACAATAATAATCTACCCTAATGGTGCAATTTTATTGAGAAAAATGAGATAGTTCAAAATTGAGAAATTTCGACATACCGCCGGTCATGGATTGTTCTAAAAAAATAAAAGTTGCTGGAATACTTGGAAATTAGTCTAAAACAATGTACTGACACTAGATATGTTCATACCAATAATAATCTGCCCTATTGGCGCAATTTTATTGGGAAAAAATGAGATAGCTCAAAATTGAGAAATTTCGACATACCGCCGGTCATGGATTTTTCTCAAAAAATGAAAGTTGCTGGTTTACTAGGAAATTAGTCTAAAACAATGTACTGACACTAGATATGGTCATGAAAATAATAATCTGCCCTATTGGAGCAATTTTGTTGGGGAAAATGAGATAGTTCAAAATTGAGAAATTTCGACATACCGCCGTTCATGGATTTTTCTCAAAAAATAAAAGTTGCTGGATTACTAGGAAATTAGTCTAAAACAATGTACTGACACTAGATATGACCATAAAAATAATAATCTGCCCTATTGTAGCAGTTTTGTTGGGGAAAATTAGATAGCTCAAGATTGAGAAATTTTGACGTCGACGGTCATGGATTTTTCTCAAAAAATCAAAGTTGCTGGATCACTAGGAAATTAGTCTAAAACAATGTCCTGACACTAGATATGACCATAAACATAATAATCTGCCTTATTCTGTCCTACACATTTATTACTTTATCTGTTGTCATCCACATTTATCACTGTAACTTCTGTCCTCCACATTTATTTCTTTATACTTGTGTCCTACACAACATTAGTTAGTTAGTTAGTTAGTCGACAGATCATCCTCATTGCACATCGAACCATTCAGTCCATAAGTGCTCGGATCCCCTCCTCAGCAAATCCCGCAACGTGTAGCGGCTAACGACGCCAGTTCTGTGTTGGTTTATCAATCTTCTTTGGCTTCCTGCGTAGTGTTCTTGTTTGGCCACCCCTCTTTTAATTTGCTGCTCTCGCAGTCTGGCCATTGTTGTAGATTCACAGTCATCACTTGGTTCTCGCAAAAGTCTTACTTCTCGTAGAGCATTCAGAATGTCGGCCTGGTCCATGGCGCGTCCGCCCTCCACAGTAGCCTCACCTGCGAGCTTGTCAGCCTGCTCATTTCCTTGTACTCCCGCATGCCCTGGCACGAAGATGAAACTAATCTTTGCCAGTCGAGACCGCTCCAGAGGCAGCAACCATTCTCTTCGGATCGACCCCTCCTCTATCCTCTTGATCATGTTCATTGAGTCGCTAAGGAAACAAGCCCTAGTGAATGTCTGTGTCTCGAGCCATGTTATTGCTTTACTTACTGCCATGACTTCCATGGTCAGGCTACTTGTGGTTTCAGTGAAAGCACCAGAGTCCTCCTTCACAATTCTCCCTCCGGCCCGAGCTGTAAAGGCCCATGAGCTTCTCACATGTCGGACGACCGACCCATCTGTGTAGATGACCGTGTCACCGTCTAGCGAATTCTTGAAAATCAACGCTTGTACTTCAGCCTCAACAGCAGCCGGATTTTCTTGTCTGCATTTTCTATCTAGTTGGATGCAAACTGAAAAGGATGTGCAGAAGTCTGTTGGCACTTGCACCCACTCCTCGCCAGGTTCTAAGTCCTCAAGTGAACACACCTGTTGAAGAATGTCTTCGGCTTGACCCATCCACGACCGTCCTCTTTTTAACCTGCTGCCCTTCACCTTCCTAATTTCACTATGCAGTGGATGTTGTGTGTTTGCGTTAATTCTGAGGTAGGCGCTTGCCCTGCAAACTTGTATTCTCTCTTCAATGGTTGGAAAATCAAGAAGGTAGCGCATTGCCCTGCATGCTGTATCTCTTGTACATCCAAGAATAATGCGCATAGCTTCATTCTGTATCCTTTCCATCTTTCCATTTTTCTCGAAATAAAACAGTTGCTTGATCACTAGGAAATTAATCTAAAACAATGTCCTGACACTATATATATGACCATAAAAATAATAATCTGCCCTATTGTAGCAGTTTTGTTGGGGAAAATTAGATAGCTCAAGATTGAGAAATTTTGACGTCGACGGTCATGGATTTTTCTCAACATTGATTACTTTAACTTCTGTCCTACACATTTGTTACTTTAACTTCTGTGCTACACATTTATTACTTTAACTGCTGTCCTACTCATTTATTATTTTAACTTCTGTCCTCCACATTTATTTCTTTATACTTTTGTCCTACACAACATTGATTACTTTAACTTCTGTCCTACACATTTGTTACTTTAACTTCTGTGCTACACATTTATTACTTTAACTGCTGTCCTACTCATTTATTATTTTAACTTCTGTCCTCCACATTTATTTCTGTATACTTTTGTCCTACACAACATTGATTACTTTAACTTCTGTCCTACACATTTGTTACTTTAACTTCTGTGCTACACATTTATTACTTCTACACTTTGTTTACTTTAACTTCTATTCTACACATTTATTACTTTAACTGCTGTCCTACTCATTTATTATCTTAACTTCTGTCCTCCACATTTATTACTTTAACTTCTGTCCTACACATTCATTACTTTAACTGCTGTCCTACATATTTATTACTTTAACTTCTATCCTACACATTTATTACTTTAACTGCTGTTCAACACATTTATTACTTTAATTTCTGTCCTACACATTTATTACTTTAACTTCTATCCTACACATTTATTACTTTAACTGCTGTTCAACACATTTATTACTTTAACCTCTGTTCTACACATTTATTACTTTAACTTCTGTTCTGCATATTTATTACATTAATTGCACCTATTTTTTAAGTCCTGAAACAGGAGCTTTCTGTGAGTCTGTGACATGCTGGGCCCATTCCATTTTATAATTTCTTCAGTGCTACACATTTATGACTATGACTTATTTGATGCTACACAACATATGACTATTCTATGACTTTCAGTTATTATGACTTCCTTCCAATACAGATATTGTTTTACGTGTTTCTATCCTACTATATATATATATATATATATATATATATATATATATATATATATATATATATATATATATATATATATATATATATATATATATATATTACTTTAACCTCTTCAATTCTGCCTAGATATTAGACTCTTTCTGTCATATACAGATATTACATTAACTTCTATACTATAGATGTGTTTCTGTCAAACAGTTATTTAACTTACAGTAACAACACATGTGACACAAAGATTAAGGTAATTTAATGCACATTTTGATCTGTTCTCAGCAGTTGTGTTTTGGATGGGTGACCTGAATTACCGAATTGATATGACCCTGGATGATGTCAAGGCTTACATTAAACAACGCAAGTACGAGCGACTGTTGCGAAATGACCAGGTATTATGTCACAGAAATACATGTTTGTTGTTTGTCCAACAAGAATGATGATGACCATTCATTTCATCCAGTGGGGTTGAAAGTATGGAGCCGTGAGTTTTAACATGGCTGATAAGGCCTATTTTGGCTCGAAATGTTCTTTGACAATGCAGGCAAAGAATGCTTGACATTCAAGGAGAAGGATCTCCTGCAGTGGTTTTTCTGTCCAGCCTTTTCTTCACAGCTCTTGCAGTCCTGGTTGCTTCACAAGTGACTGCACCCTTACGTAATGATGTATGCCATGAATTACGGTCTTTAGCAGCAGTCTCCCAGGTGTCAGGATGAATTCCAAAAAGCTTTCAGTGAGATTTTCAGAGTGTCTTTAAAGCGTGTCCTCTGGCCGCCTCCGGCCAGAAATACATACAACATGAGAAAAACATATGTCAGGGCTCGGGTTTACTGGCGTCGAATTTAATCCCTGTATGATGATGGTGATGGACCAGTTGATAGAGATCAGAGACTCTGATCTTTCCAAAGCTCGCCATGCTCATTTATATTTGTTGTACCATGACTCACTCATGATGTTAAATGTTGTACCATGGTTCATTCATGTTGTTAAATGTCAGAGTGTCTTTGGCTTACTGCTAACCATAGTTAACTAGCCCTCTACTTCTGCCTCTTCATTCTGAAGTCATTGACTATGTAACAACACGCCAGACTAACACATCATACAAAAAGCACTACACTGAGCTGCAAAGTGTTGTAAATTATGTAGTTGGTATTTATTCCATACAGTATTCACATTTCTCTCAGAATTACCAATGAGATTCACAATATTCACTCTTTTAAAACCTAAATGTACACTTTAAGATTATTCTAAGACAATATAACACAATCTGGTGACAAGATGATTTGCCATCGCCAACTTCGGGCTTTCGATGCATGATCTTTCTCTCACAGCATCTTTATGCAGAATAATGCTTTTTTGTGAGTCTTTTCAACTCATGCATTATTCGTCGCATGATTCTTGTGAGTCATGTTTAATCCATGCGTCACGATTTGCTCATTATTTACATGAGCCTAGCTTGACTATTGTCTAGATAGTTGAGTGGATGAATGCCAGGGAGGTAGATAGGTTGACCGATAAATAGGGGGCTGCGGTAGTGTAGTGACTAGCTTGCTTGTCTGCAGCCTGGTGGTCATGTGTTTGAATCCACATTGAAGTGGACTTTGACAAATTGACTTGGGCTTCCAAGTTGATACGGCTTCAAAATGGGTACCTGGAAATGTCTTGGGAAGTAGAGTTGGCCGGCATGATACGGTCCACATGATACTGTCCACATGATGCTGTCCACATGATGCTGTCCACATGATACTGTCCACATGATACTGTCCACATGATGCTGTCCACATGATGCTGTCCACATCATTATACTGTCCACATGATACTGTCCACATGATGCTGTCCACATGATGCTGTCCACATCATTATACTGTCCACATGATGCTGTCCACATGATACTGCCCACATGATACTAACCACATCACCCATCAAATGTCAACTTGGCCATAACAATATTGGGTAGCTCCATGTACCCGATATACTTCAAGATATTTAAAAGTGGCTTTTACATTACTTTTTACTAGATGTTGAAGATGAGAATGGAGCATGTATGGGACTGCCCCGAGTGCTGTAATGTCTGAAAGTAAATTCATTTGACAATGTTATTGCCCTATGTGAATGTAACATGCAAACATACAAATAGCTCATTGATGTACGAAAGATTGGAAGGGCCGAATGTAAGACGGGCCTTCGTGCTTGAAAATAAAGTTTGTTCATTCGTAAAGACTTTTTCACATATAAACAATAAACCATATTGTCAAAATTTACAGATACCACTTGGTCATTTTTTGAAAACACATGTCATCCACTCCTGAGGTTTCCTGTCAATTTGTTACCTTATGCAGCAGTTTCTTTTCTCATCTCATCTCTCTGTCTCTAGCTGTCTCTCTCTGTATCCCTGTCTGTCTCTGTCTCCCCATCTGTTTGACTCTCTCTTTCTGTCTCTCTTTCTATCTCTTTGTCTTTCTCTCTGTCTCTGGCAGTCTGTCTCTCTGTGTGTCTCTGTCTGTCTCTCTGTCTATCTCTGTCTCCCCATCTGTTTGTCTCCCTCTGGCTCTCTGTCTCTGGATGTCTCTCTGTATGTCTGTCTTTCTCTCTGTCTCTGGCTGTCTCTCTCTCTCTCTGCCTCTCTGTCTCTTTCTGTCTGTCTCTCTCTCTCTCTCTCTCTCTCTCTCTCTCTGTGCGCGTGCGTACGTACGTGTATACATACACACACATATCCCCCTGCCTCCCTTCCTCTCATAAACACACTTAACACATTAGTCCTCTATCTTACTTTAATAAGACAGTACTTTCAGAAACAGATTTAAACTATTAGAGACATTAAACACTGACAGTCAAGATATTTTGTATACTTTATGAAGAGAAGTAAGCTTGGAAACTTAGTGACAACTGGCAAACTTGATGGGAGAATAGCACAATCAAGACAAAGAGATAAATATATCTGGATGACATGACCACATGACATGGTTGCGACAAGAACACAGACTTGATCATTGAGATGGTGAATCATGACCATCCATACTTATTCATAGCCACATGATGATGATGCCAGTATTGTGTAATGATTACTTGTGTCTTCTAACACGGTCTTAGTTTTTCCCTTCGTCTCTGTCCTGCAGTTGCATCGACAGATGAAGAATAAATCTGAGGCCTTCAGTGGCTTTGAGGAAGGGATCCCTGGCTTTGCTCCAACGTATAAGTTTGATCCCGGAACTGATAACTACGACACCAGGTAAAGCCCTGTTTGAAATCAGGTCAAAGATAAACAGTTATTCCTCTTCTCTTTGTCGTTTTGTCTCTCAGCATCAGGTTATGTAAAGAGTGTTGGAACAAGCTTTAGCTGAGCTAAAGTGATCTTTTCAGTGATCTTTTCCTTGTGCCGTTTCCCCAACAGAATGTTTGTGACAGTGGATCTTTAAAAAAAAAAACGGGATGATTCCTTCTTAATGGAACAATTTAAAGATCTAAGTGAAGGTCAGCTTGGCCAAATTTATAAGAGCACTTGTTCTTAAACTTCCGGTGTGCTGATGCCGAGGTCGCGTGTTCAACCCCTGCACTGGTCAGTTGGACTAAAATAGTGACTTCTTGTCCTTGACTTTGGGATGTAAATTACAAGTACCTGTGAAGTCGGAGTGGGTTCACCTGTTGGTGAAAGACACTGGTAATAGGGAAAGTTAATCCACACACAACAATCAGTCCAGTGCACAAGTGGTAGTAGCACATGCGTGGACTATGCTTGAGTTGACAGCCAGTGCAAAAGAAAAGTCTAAATAGAACATTTAAATCTCAGATCAAAAGTCTAAATAGAACATTTAAATCTCAGATCAAAAGTCTAAATAGAACATTTAAATCTCAGATCAAAAGTCTAAATAGAACATTTAAATCTCAGATCAAAAGTCTAAATAGAACATTTAAATCTCAGATCAAAAGTCTAAATAGAACATTTAAATCTCAGATCAAAAGTCTAAATAGAACATTTAAATCTCAGATCAAAAGTCTAAATAGAACATTTAAATCTCAGATCAAAAGTCTAAATAGAACATTTAAATCTCAGATCAAAAGTCTAAATAGAACATTTAAATCTCAGATCAAAAGTCTAAATAGAACATTTAAATCTCAGATCACAAGTCTAAATAGAACATTTAAATCTCAGATCAAAAGTCTAAATAGGACATTTAAATCTCAGATCAAAAGTCTAAATAGAACATTTAAATCTCAGATCAAAAGTCTAAATAGGACATTTAAATCTCAGATCAAAAGTGTTGAAATATATTCTCTTACATTCAAAATAAGACACCGTTGGCTATTTATGTTTCGTGTGTGATTGGCACAGCATGCTGAAGAATGAAGAAGTCAGGCCATATATATGCTGCTTACAAGGTGCATAAATTGTGACCCCTATAAAGGCAGAACACTTGTTATCTTGTAGTTATTGTTACGTCTGCCATTGGACATTTGCTGTGACTATCTGGGTCTGAAAGAGTTAATTTTCAGCCTAAACTTGTATTCCAGAGCCAGATGTGTTGAATTCTTCTTCTTCTTCTTCTTCTTCTTCTTCTTCTTATTATTATTATTATTATTATTATTATTATTATTATTATTCCTTCTCCTCCTCTTCTGCTTCTTCTTCTTATTATTATTATTATTATTATTATTATTATTATTATTATTATTCCTCCTCCTCCTCTTCATCTTCTTCTTCTTCGTCTTCTTCCTATTGAAGCATAGGCCCTCAACTAACTAATGCCAGGCTGTATGGACTTGTTCATGATTGGTTGGATTTTGCAGTTAAAGTTTTCTATGGAATGAGGTAGCCAGTCCCGTGCCAACCTTCCTTATTTGTCTCTTATGGCATGCATGGTAGTTTATACTGTTTACTATTCTTTGCTTCCCTTATGGGCCTCTGTGAGACTTGGGCCAACCTTCCCTAGTTACCTCTTATGGCATGGATGGTAGACTACAGTTTTACTGTTCTTTGCTTCCTTTCAGGTCTTCGAGAAACACACTGATGATGTGTTGACTGCATAATATGTTTTTATTTAGTGCACCTTTGGGATTGGGTACCCCTTGTTTTCTTGTTGTAATAGTAATTGCAGATGTAAATTACTGATGAAAGTGACGTATCGTGTCATATCAGTATCATATATATATGACTGGCACCTTGCCGTCTTGACAGACAATAGTTTGTAAAATAGAGTTATACCTCTCCATAACACAAAGCCTGGGCTGAATTTAGAGGTTGCCCATGCAGCATGATCCCTCTCATGGCCTGTCTAGTGTACTCCAGAGGAAAGGCATATATATATTTATTTTTATATATTCATTTCTCAACATAATTTCCACCAACATTGATGCACTTATCCCATCGTTTTATCAGTCTTCCCAAACTGGCTGCATAGAACTGCGTGTTCTGTTTTCTAAACCACGTTTTCACTTCACATACAACTTCGGCGTCGTTCACGAAATGTCTCCCGCCAAGGTGGGTTTTCAGTGGACCAAAAAGGTGGAAATCACTAAGGGCTAAGTCGGGGGCTGTAAGGTGGATGTTCCAGAACTTCCCACCTTGGTTGGTTAATTTTCTACTGAGTTGCTTGCTTGTGTTCGTTGGCTTGAGCTCCAACGCAAAGTCCTGTATGTCGGATGAAGGCATCCTGTTGTCCAACATCAGTGTAATGTCATACAGGACCTGAAGTTTGCGTGAGTATCCGTTGTCCCATGTCTGGCTTATTGGTGTGCAGACTGGTGGTTCCTCGCCATACAGGCAGACACTCTCCGACTTCGGAGGAATCTGCGATCCTATTGACTTCAGCCAGGACCCCGAAGGGACCTGTTGCCGAGGACGCTCGACGAGGACGCGTCAATAGGTCTTGGCCAGTATATAACCCGGCCCTGGTGTCTTGGAAACACCTCTGCGTCCCTTTCTACTGAGTTAATCAAGCCGTATGTGGTCTGGCATTGTCATGAAGAAGCAACACTCCTCTAGTCAACAGTCCTGGACATTTTCTTCGAATTGCATCATGAAGCATCAATAGAACTTCACAGTACGATTCAGAATTCACATTGTCACCTTTCTTCTTGAAATTGGTTAAAAGCACTCCTTGACAATCCCAGAACACTGTCAGCATAACCTTCCCTGCTGATGGCATAACCTTGAATTTTTGGACACAAGGTGAAGAAGGATGTTTCCATTGCATTGAAGCACGCTTTGATTCGAGCTGGTAGTGATGCACCCATGATTCATCCCCAGTAACAATCCTGTTCAGCATGTCTTCTCCTTCATCTTCGTATCGACAGAGATGATGCAAGGACAGGCCAAATCGGTTCATTTTGTGTTCCTCCTTCAATTGTCTGGGTACCCACCTTGAGCACACTTTCTTAAATTTCAGTCGATCATGCATTATGCTGTATGCTGAACCATGTGAGCACCCTATTGCAGATGCTACAGAGTCTATCGTTACTCGCCTGTCACCTCTAATCATCTCCTCCACCCGCTGCACGGATGCTTCTGTTGCAATCTCAACAGGACGACCAGATCGGATTTCATCAACAATTTTAGAGCGTCCTTGAGAATATTTTTCTACCCAGCTATGCACAGCTTTACGGGACAACCATTTGTCAGCATAAACAGGAAGCATTTCCTTATGAATGTCCTTGCAGGCAGTCCTTTTGCCCACAAAAAATGTACATCAGCACGTTGCTCTTTGGTTGTACACTCCATAAGTACAGTCACCATTTTGTTTATGCGCTGTGCATGTGGATGAGACATCTAGCGCCACCTGATGAACGGGAATATAAAGTTCAATGTTGCTGTCGCCTAATGACACCTGTAGAAAACACCAACTACATTTACCTGCCATCTCACATAACTGTGTAACTTACGTATATACTCGCCCTTATATATGATATAGACATTACATGATGTGTATTATATTGATATCACATGATATTTATAATATTAATATCACATGATATATAGAGTGTATGTGGCTTTGTTTGTTTGTTTGTATTGGATGCGTTCGATAACGGTACATCCGATTGAGATGAAATTTTTCTACACGTCTTCCTTTCATCCTGTGCAACCGACTATAATAGTTTCTTAGTGTAAAATCTTCTACTTATTTAATAACATTTACTTTTTCATTTTCATTATGTAATTTCTATATAGCAGGGGGACGTCACTCTAGAAAAGTTATTTCAAGGGGCATAACTTTTAATAACATTTCTATATACTTTATAGTCATATTGTTGGACTTACTTGCACTATTGTTAAACTCTTTGTCTATAGTTATTTTGAGGCATATGAGTTATAATAAATAATGATATAATCTTTAAGGCATTTTCAAAGTTTTCATAAAAATAATGCATAACATTGTAACCATCTTTTCCCTTATTATCAATGTCATGTCGGTGATTAAAACATTTTCATTAAAAATCTCCACCCGTTGGAAGGACTTTTTTGTTATTGCGCCAACTGGGCAAACCAGCCGGTTCAGATAAATTTTAGACAGATCTGAGGAATTATTTTTCTCCCTTATATGAATTAAGGGACACCCTTGCAGCATAGGGAAGCATTTCCTGGAGTCCTTTGATAGGCAGACTTTGTCGGGAAGAGAGACTTAGCTTGCTTTAGTTAATTAAATAGATGTCACCAGGGACTGGGTGATACCCGGGTGCCGGGAAGACATCTAGCGACAAACAGATAGTCGGGAATGAAGTTATGTAGCTGGCCTATGAATAACATTAAATGCCCCCAAACCCTAGGATTTGCTGCACCGGGCCTGGTGAAACAGACATTAGTCGCCCTTAACGGGAGAGCTGATATTACATATATGATTATATGAGATCCACCAGGGACTGTTTAACTGCGGGTCAGAAATAATATAAATAATATAATATATACTGATATATAGATATATCCATCCAGTCCTGTGGAAGCGGTCAGCTATATATATATATAAATGACGATTTATGTATTCCCTTTCCCTTTTATGCGTTCGCGAACGGTCCATCCGATTGAGATGAAATTTTCTACACGTTTTCCTTTCATTCCTGTGCAACTTTCTGTCATAGTTTTTTTATTTTTTTTCAGCTATTACTTCCTAAAATTTAATTTTAATTATGACTTAACATATATATAAAGGGGACTTAAATCTAGAAAAGTTATTTTAAGAGCAATTTTAATAACATTTAATACCCTTAGTCATAGATTAAATCGTTTTCAAAGAATTTAAAATTTGCTTCCCCACCAGGCACTGGTTGCAAAGGGCCATAGAAACTGAAGGCATTTTCAAAGTTCACAATATTTAAAGTAATAGAACTTCATCATATTCTATCTATTCTTAAAAAGTTTTTCTACATTCATGTTGTGTTGAAACATTTTTTATTAAAAAGAAGGGCAGGATAGACATTCTTTAAGTTAACGTGTGAATTTAATGAACCTCATGCATTAAATGGGCCCAGCCAGGCCGGGTCGAAGTAGACAGACAGGGCAGTCGGGACGGGAGCTTATGGACTACTTATATAATTATATGAATTAAATGAGATGCTCCCCACCAGATGCGAACGGCTGGGAACAGACAGACAAGCAGACAGACAGACAGACGATCATACATACATACATACATACATACATCATACATAGATCCCCGCCAGCGCCTGGGCGAAGCCGGGCCGGCAGCTAGTATATATATATATATATACACAACAGGTTGAATGTATTTTCCGTCCGTTCTTTATGCGTTCGCAGCCATCCGATTGAGATGAAATTTTCTACACGTTTTCCTTTCATTCCTGTGCAACTTTCTGTCATAGTTTTTTAGTTTTTTTTTCGGCTACTTACTTACTAAAATTTAATATTTCATTTTTCATTATAATTTCTATATAGCAAGGGGACTTAACTCTAGAAAAGTTATTTCAAAGGGCATAACTTTTAATAACATTTCTATATACTTTATAGTCATATTGTTGCATCGTTTTCAAAGATTTATAAACTCTTTGTCTATAGTTATTTACAGGCATATGAGTTATAATAAATAATGATATAATCTTTAAGGCATTTTCAAAGTTTTCATAAAAATAATGCATAATGCATAACATTGTAACTCATCTTTTTATGCTTAAAGAAGTTATCTACAGTCATGTAGGTGATTAAAAACAGTTTTCATTAAAAATAATGGATGGTGTGTGGAAGGACATTCTTTTAAGTTACTGTGTGAATTTAATGAGACGCTCCCCGCCAGGAGCTGGGCGAAGCCACGCCGGGTCAGATAGATAGACAGACAGATAGTCGGGAACGGGAGCTTATATGACTACTTATATGAATTAAATGAGATGCTCCCCACCAGGGACTGGGTGAAGCCGGGCCGGCTCAGATAGACAGACAGACAGATAGTCGGGAACGGGAGCTTATATGACTACGTATATGAATTAAATGAGATGCTCCCCACCAGGGACTGGGTGAAGCCGAGCCGGGTCAGATAGACAGACAGACAGACAGATAGTCGGGAACGGGAGCTTATATGACTACGTATATGAATTAAATTAGATGCTCCCCACCAGGGACTGGGTGAAGCCGGGCCGGGTCAGACAGACAGACAGATAGTCGGGAACGGGAGCTTATATGACTACTTGTATGAATTAAATTAGATGCTCCCCACCAGGGACTGTGTGAAGCCGGGACAGACAGACAAACAAGCAGACAGACAGACAAACAAGCAGACAGACAGACAAACAAGCAGACAGACAGACTGATAGATAGATAGATCCCCTCCAGGGACTGGGTGAAGCCGGGCCGGCTCAGACAGACAGATAGTCGGGAACGGGAGATTATATGACTACGTATATGAATTAAATGAGATGCTCCCCACCAGGGACTGGGTGAAGCCGGGCCGGGTCAGACAGACAGACAGACAGACAGATATTCGGGAACGGGAGCTTATATGACTACATATATGAATTAAATGAGATGCTCCCCACCAGGGACTGGGTGAAGCCGGGCTGGGTCAGACAGATAGACAGACAGACAGACAGATAGTCGGGAACGGGAGCTTATATGGCTACTTATATGAATTAAATTAGATGCTCCCCACCAGGGAATGGGTGAAGCCGGGCCGGGTCAGCCAGACAGACAGCAGACAGACAGACAGACAGGCTGATAGATAGATAGATCCCCTCCAGGGACTGGGCGAAGCCGGGCCGGGTCAGCTAGTATATATTTATATATATATATATATATATATATATATATATATATATATATATATATATATATATATATATATATATATATATATATATATATATATCATGTGATATTAATATCATACATATCATGTGATATAACATGTTAACACCACTGTTGATTTGTCTGTGTCCCTCAGTGAGAAGAGTCGAATACCAGCATGGTGTGACCGCATACTGTGGCGTGGTTCGCATGTCGAGCAATTGAGGTTCAGCTCACATCCTCAGCTGAAGGTGTCAGACCATAAACCAATTAGTTCCCTGTTCAAAATTGGGGTGAGTACTCACACATTGAAATGTTGCTGCATTGACTTGTTTCGCTGTGAGTGTATGGACCATGATCACACATTGACTTTTTTCACTGTGAGAGTATGGACCAAGATCACACATTGACTTGTTTCACTGTGAGTGTATGGACCAAGATCACACATTGATTTGTTTCACTGTGAGTGTATGGACCAAGATCACACATTGACTTGTTTCACTGTGAGTGTATGGACCAAGATCACACATTGATTTGTTTCACTGTGAATGTATGGACCAAGATCACACATTGACTTGTTTCATTGTGAGTGTATGGACCAAGATCACACATTGACTTGTTTCACTGTGAGTGTATGGACCAAGATCACACATTGACTTGTTTCACTGTGAGTGTATGGACGAGGATCACACATTGACTTGTTTCACTGTGAGAGTATGGACCAAGATCACACATTGACTTGTTTCACTGTGAGAGTATGGACCAAGATCACACATTGACTTGTTTCACTGTGAGAGTATGGACCAAGATCACACATTGACTTGTTTCACTGTGAGTGTATCGACCAAGATCACACATTGACTTGTTTCACTGTGAGTGTATGGACCAAGATCACACGTTGATTTGTTTCACTGTAAGTGTATGGACCAAGATCACACATTGACTTGTTTCACTGTTAGTGTATGGACCAAGATCACACATTGACTTGTTTCACTGTGAGAGTATGGACCAAGATCACACATTGACTTTTTTCACTGTGAATGTATGGACCAAGATCACACATTGACTTGTTTCACTGTGAGTGTATGGACCAAGATCACACATTGACTTGTTTCACTGTGAGTGTATCGACCAAGATCACACATTGACTTGTTTCACTGTGAGTGTATGGACCAAGATCACACATTGATTTGTTTCACTGTAAGTGTATGGACCAAGATCACACATTGACTTGTTTCACTGTTAGTGTATGGACCAAGATCACACATTGACTTGTTTCACTGTGAGAGTATGGACCAAGATCACACATTGACTTTTTTCACTGTGAATGTATGGACCAAGATCACACATTGACTTGTTTCACTGTGAGTGTATGGACCAAGATCACACATTGACTTGTTTCACTGTGAGTGTATGGACCAAGATCACACATTGATTTGTTTCACTGTGAGTGTATGGACCAAGATCACACATTGATTTGTTTCACTGTGAGTGTATGGACCAAGATCACACATTGATTTGTTTCACTGTGAGTGTATGGACCAAGATCACACATTGATTTGTTTCACTGTGAGTGTATGGACCAAGATCACACATTGATTTGTTTCACTGTGAGAGTATGGACCAAGATCACACATTGACTTGTTTCACTGTGAGTGTATGGACCAAGATCACACATTGATTTGTTTCACTGTGAATGTATGGACCAAGATCACACATTGACTTGTTTCACTGTGAGTGTATGGACCAAGATCACACATTGATTTGTTTCACTGTAAGTGTATGGACCAAGATCACACATTGATTTGTTTCACTGTGAGTGTATGGACCAAGATCACACATTGACTTGTTTCACTGTGAGTGTATGGACCAGGATCACACATTGACTTGTTTCACTGTGAGTGTATGGACCAAGATCACACATTGACTTGTTTCACTGTAAGTGTATGGACCAAGATCACACATTGACTTGTTTCACTGTGAGTGTATGGATCAAGATCACACATTGACTTGTTTCACTGTGAGTGTATGGATCAAGATCACACATTGACTTGTTTCACTGTGAGTGTATGGACCAAGATCACACATTGACTTGTTTCACTGTGAGAGTATGGACCAAGATCACACATTGACTTGTTTCACTGTGAGTGTATGGACCAAGATCACACATTGACTTGTTTCACTGTGAGTGTATGGACCAGGATCACACATTGACTTGTTTTACTGTGAGTGTATGGACCAGGATCACACTTTACATGTACGTTGTGTGTTACATAGGACCATTCTAACATACGGCTGTGAATCATGGACAATTAGGAAACAAGCATATAAATCTCTAGAAGCTTTAGAGATGTGGTTTTACAGAAGAATTGTGAAAATTCCTTGGACAGCAAGAATGAGTAACCGAAATATTTAGAAAGAGGCAATGACGCAAAGACAACTGATCACAAACATCAGAAAGAGGCAGTCATCATTTTTTGACCACATTATTAGAAGACAAAAACTAGAACATGTTGTGACAACTTGAAAGATTTGTGGAAAGATAGAGGAAAACAATTAGAGAGAAATGTCTTGACAGTCATGGCAGGGGAGGGTGTCAGCACACAAATTGATACATGCCATTGGAGATCACAAGATCTGGAGAAGCATGCTCACTCAATCTAGTCATCAAGGCACTTGTTGGTTATACCGCATATTTATCATTTGTTGGGTGCTCGCTCGCTTTGAACTCAGGTGAAGTCCATACACACTACTTCTAGTAGCGCTGGTCTGAATTTTGCTTGTGGATTAGCTTTCCCTATTAACAGTGTCCCTTGCAATCAGGCTAATCAACTCCGACTTCAGAGGTATTTGTAATTTACGCTCTGTGTTTCATTAATTGTTCCCCCTGTGTTTCAGAAACTGTTCTCTCTGTGTTTCATTAATTGTTCCCCCGTGTTTCATTAATTGTTCCCCTGTGTTTCATTCATTGTTCCCTCTGTGTTTCATTCATTGTTCCCCCTGTGTTTCATTCATTGTTCCCCCTGTGTTTCATTCATTGTTCCCCCTGTGTTTCATTCATTGTTCCCCCTGTGTTTCATTCATTGTTCCCCCTGTGTTTCATTCATTGTTCCCCCTGTGTTTCATTCATTGTTCCCCCTGTGTTTCATTCATTGTTCCCCCTGTGTTTCATTCATTGTTCCCCCTGTGTTTCATTCATTGTTCCCCCTGTGTTTCATTCATTGTTCCCCCTGTGTTTCTTCTTCTTCTTCGTTCATCCAGATTTTTTTTTCCGGATGTGATTGCGTTGTGCCTGTTTACAGCAAAGCTACGTTCTTGCGCCGTTAGGCCGACACATCCGACTTCTGCGGGCATTTGTTGACCGGGTTAACCATCCCGGGGTTCCCCCTGTGTTTCAATAATTGTTCTCTCTGTGTTTCATTAATTGTTCCCCCATGTTTCATTAATTGTTCTCTCTGTGTTTCATTCATTGTTCCCTCTGTGTTTCATTCATTGTTCCACCTGTGCTTACAGATACGAGTCATTGACCATAAACGGTATAAACATGTGTATGAAGAAGTCATGAAAAAACTGGATCGCCTGGAGAATGAATATTTACCACAGATTAAACTAGATAAAGCAGAGGTGAGTAATAGTTAATACAGACTGAACTGATTAATATATAAGTGAATGATAGCAGAGTTAATACAAAATAAATATTTGCTCAGTATTACCCTAGCTACCTTTATGTTGAGAGATCATTTGCTCAGTATTACCCTGGCTACCTTTATGTTGAGAGATCATTTGCTCAGTATTACCCTAGCTACCTTTATGTTGAGATATCATTTGCTCAGTATTACCCTGGCTACCTTTATGTTGAGAGATCATTTGCTCAGTATTACCCTGGCTACCTTTATGTTGAGAGATCATTTGCTCAGTATTACCCTAACTACCTTTATGTTGAGATATCATTTGCTCAGTATTACCCTGGCTACCTTTATGTTGAGAGATCATTTGCTCAGTATTACCCTGGCTACCTTTATGTTGAGAGATCATTTGCTCAGTATTACCCTAGCTACCTTTATGTTGAGAGATCATTTGCTCAGTATTACCCTGGCTACCTTTATGTTGAGAGATCATTTGCTCAGTATTACCCTAGCTACCTTTATGTTGAGAGATCATTTGCTCAGTATTACCCTGGCTACCTTTATGTTAAGAGATCATTTGCTCAGTATTACCATGTCTGTCTTTATGTTGAAAGATCATTTGTTCAGTATTACCCCATCTGTCTTTACATTGAGAGATCAATTCCTCGTTATAAATTACCTTGGCCTTTATGTTGAGAGATCATTTGCTCAGTATTACCCTAGCTACCTTTATGTTGAGAGATCATTTGCTCAGTATTACCCTGGCTACCTTTATGTTAAGAGATCATTTGCTCAGTATTACCATGTCTGTCTTTATGTTGAGAGATCATTTGCTCAGTATTACCCCATCTGTCTTTACGCTGAGAGATCAATTCCTCGTTATAAATTACCCTGGCTACCTTTATGTTGAGAGATCATTTGCTCAGTATTACCATGTCTGTCTTTACGTTGAGAGATCAATTCCTCGTTATAAATTACCCTGGCTACCTTTATGTTATGAGATCATTTGCTCAGTATTACCTACCATGTCTGTCTTTACGTTGAGAGATCAATTCCTCGTTATAAATTACCCTGGCTACCTTTATGTTGATATGGACGCAGTTTGTAATCCCACATACCACGCTCGAAACACAGCTGTGGGCAGTTTGACAGCTGACTGATTTGTGTTGGTTTTTATAAAATGGTATAAGAGTTGATCGTTTAGAAAGCAATGGCAAACTACTGAACATAAACTTGCCCAGAAATCACTAACAGCTAAAAAAAAAAAAATGCTTGAGTTGACTATGACGTCCTGTAAAGAATATGCAACTAACTAACAAGTAATGCAGCTTTATAGAACGAATTACAACCAATATAAAGATGTTGCAGCGACTAGCCTTCATCAACAAACAAATACAAACACAAAATACAACATATAATCAAAGAGAAGACTCTCCATTGACTACTTTAAGGCATAAAAACAGGATGAGAAGGATAAAAAGATGGGGGGAAAATATAAGAACAATGAAGAGAAAATGAAAATGTGAAACAAAAATGTTCTACTTATCTCAGAATCCCAGGCTGTGATACTAATATGAATTTCACCTGGATACTCTTATATAGGCAGCCGTGGGAGTCTGTGGGTTATGGGGACTGGGGTAGAGGATGGTAACGATTCAGTGAAGATCCCAGGTAAATGAATGAAAGTGGTACATGAAAAAATGGGGAGGAATGTAAGGTGGGAAACTGGAAGCAATGGAGATGTAATGGTGGTCCAAGGGTGAAAAATAAGAAAGAGTGACCCGGCGGATGTCCGTAAATGCATGAGTGGGTGCCAGTGAAAGGTTAGCCATAGTGGACGAATGTTAAAGAGCAATGAAGTGGGCACCTAAGTATGATGGTAATACTAACTAAAAAATATTTTTCAGATGTTCATTTTCTCTTCATTGTTCTCATTTTTTCATCTTTTTATCCTTCTCATCCCGTTCTTATACCTTAATGTAGTCAGTGGAGTGTCTTCTCTGTGATTATATGTTGTGTTTTGTGTATGTATTTGTTTGTTGATGAAGGCTAGTCGCCACTGCGTCCTTGTATTGTTTGTAATTCTGTTTTGTAAAGCTGCATTACTTTGTGTTATTTTATATTGTTTACATTTCCACAGCTTTACCACAGTTCCATTAATTGTATTCATATTTTAACTCTGTAAATCATGAAATGTTGTGAACAAAAGTTCTACTTCATGAGCTATTACTTTTAATAGATTCAGTGCCAAATAAAAGGGGCGTTCATTTGAAATCCATTCATACCGCACCGTGCGTAATTGCGTACGTTGAACATGATCATGTCATAGTCGTGTGATAAGTACTGACCAATGAATAAAAGAGCAAGTGCTTATCGTCCCATGATGCATAGGTTCTGTTTCTGACCTTTGAGAAAATGGCCGGGTTGATCCAAAATCCGTCCAAAGAAGCTCCAAGAGCGGTGATTCAGTTTCTTTCATTTGAAGAATGTTGACCAGTGGACATTCATCGAAGAATGCAGGCAGCGTACAGTAACAAATATGTGTCGAAGACAACAGTGACAGACTGGGCACGAATGTTTCGGAAAGGATGTCAGTTCACAACAGATCTTCGTCGGCTGGGTCAAGCGCATATTGTTGCAACAGAAAAAACCATCGCCAAAATTGATGCAGCAGTACAGATGAACCGTTGTCTGAAGCACACGTTCGCTAGCAAAAGAATTTGATGTGTTAATTGGGACAATTCTAAAGGTCGTTCGTAAGAAACTGCAATATCGGAAGGTGTGTTCACAGTGGGTACCACAGATGTTGACCGACCACCAAAAAGAGGAATGCATGGGATGGTGTTTGAACCACTTGCTGCGTTATAGAGTGCAGGGTGATGCATTTCTCTTCTGCATAGTGGCAGGCGATGAATCATGGTGTCACCACTTTGAGCCGAGCAGCAAAAGAGAGAGCATGCAATGGAAGCATGCTGGATTACCAAAAGCCAAAAACTTCAAGTTACAGGTTTCTGCTGGTAAGGTTATGCTGAGCACATTTTCTTACCATGAAGGGCTATTGTTGGCCGACTTTAAAGAACCTGGTGTCAACATCAACTCTACCCACTACTTGCAAACACTAGACAAACTGCAAAAAGCCATCAAGAATAAACGGCCCGGCATGCTTTCTCGCTGTGTGATTTTCTTGCACGATAATGCTCGTCTGCATGTTGCAAAGATCGTGCAGGAAGCATTAGCAAGGAAGAAGTGGGAAATTCTACAACATCCAGCCTATAGTCCTGATTTGTCACCATGTGATTTTCATTTGTACGGACCTCTAAAAAAAGCTGTCAAGGGGCAAAGATTTCACACAGATGCAGACGTAATGAACGCGGTAAACACTTGGTTCAGTGAGCAACCACAATCCATTTTTGCGGACGGCATTCACCGCCTACCTAAGTAATGGGATGCTTGCCTGAATGTCTACGGCTACTTCTTCTGACCAACCCATGGTGCATAATTCATTCAAAATGAATGCTTTGTTTAATTTTACCACACCTGTTAATGTTTCTTTCATGCTTTTGTAATAAAGCCATTGGAACGGGTTTCAAATGAACGGGCTTCTGTGGCGAAGTGGTCCCTAATAAAAAAAGGTAGGTTTGGACCAAACAAAAATGAATGGCGGAAAATTAGAAGTAGGAGGTGTCACAGTTATGACTTAAAAGTTGTGAATATGGTAGCAGACATGTTGTATTATGTATCAAATTAAAAGGGGTCGCTTAAGGAAAACTACTGTATATAAGCCCAAGGTGGCTATGGGAAGTGGCTTAAGGCGGTTAATCATCCCATGGCACTGAATCAGTGAAATGTCCAGTTGTGATCTTGTCCACATGTGACTGTGTCAGCTTCCAGGGCACCAATCCTGATCTGAATGGAGAACGGAAACATGGATGTTGTTGTATGGAGGTAGTGTGTTTGAATTGTGATTACAGTTGTGGTCTGAATTTAAATAATATAATAACAGGAAGTGCAGGCTCAATGCATAGTCTTAATGTGGAATGAAGATAATGTGGAATACATTCTTGTATGGAGATAGTCTCATCTCATCTCATCTTGTTCCTCTTGTACCACTTGTGTCGAGGTGAAGCATAAATTTTGGGAGAGTGTCTGTTTATGGGCTTCATATAATGATTCCCATGGATTCTGTTATTCCCTCTGTCCATCGTTTACGTGGCTGGCCTCTTCTTCTGTTTCCATTTGGTCTGTATATCATTGCTTGTTGTGGTATACTGTTAGTTGCTAGTCTAGTTACATGATCATACCATTTTTGCATGATCATACATAATTTGCTGTTTTCTGACAACATCTAAACGCTGCTATAACCCCCACTTTAGTCCTGATTTCTTCATTTCTGATTTTCTCCCTTCTTGATACACTGAGTATTCTTTTCAGGAATCTCATTTATGTTGTTGTAATATTTCTTTTCTCTTTTTCTGTCTTTGTCCAGGTTTGACATTGCTAACATAGAGTTAGCTGGAAGATTGTGTTGTAGAGTGCTTTTTTAGTATCTATTCATACATGTTTGTTCTTAAGCATTGGTGCCATTTGTCCAATGAGTTGGTTTGCTTTATTGCATCTATTTTCGATCTCATCTTCTGATTTGCCATTTGATGATGATATACTTCCTAAATACTTGAAGCTCTTTACTTGTTTCAGGGGTTCTTTTAGATGAATCTTTGTTGTTTTTCTTCTTTGATTATAGTCATTGCCTTTATTTTACCTATGCTCATTTTCATGTTATGCTCCTTACACACTTCTTTAAGGCTATTTATGTGTATAGAGATAGTGTCTGTGAAAATTCTAGTTTTATGTGTGTCAGCTAATAGAATGTTTGTTTACAAGTGTTCAGATGATGTCCCCCAATATGTTTGTCCATGACTTTTGCACATCTCATCATTATACCATCTGCACCTGGCTTAAGCCAAAAATATTTGCAACAAGTGCTACAAGAGTGCATGCCAGGGCAGCTAGGGAACATTGCTGGTCAGAAAGACATTCTGTCACAACCATGGATAAACCTCCAGATCATGATCGCTGTTTTGTTATCTACACTCTAACCTCTGCCAGAATGATTCCACATGTAGCTGTTATGCTTGACTTGACTTTCTTGTGTGTTGGTTTTGTTGCAGTGTGTATTCAAAGATGTCAAGTTTATTGAAGTTCAGTCCCAAACGGTGACAGTAGCCAATGTCGGACAGGTCAGGATCTATATATTATTTGTCATGTCATCAGTCATGAAGGATGTTTAGTGGTACAAATGGGATTCAATTTAGAGAACCTTTAGAACCACTTTAAGCTGCAGTAGAAGTCACAACAGGTCTATGTTGGCTGATCTGACAGAGAAAGCTTGCATTGTATTGCAATGTGTTATGATGTGTGGAAGTTATGTTTCATACTGGCTTCAAATTGCTGCCATAGCTGGGGGAAGCATATGAGGAGGATGAGCTTTCAATTTTGGCCAAATACTCCCAAACTGTGCATTCATCATCTCTGATAACAAAAGTCCAACTCCTGGCCTACGTATGGCAGACCTGTTGAAGCTAACAGGAGAAATGGTGACAGCGAGACTCTAGCACTGTAAAACCAGGCACTCTAGTTACGTACAGCTACACATATCTAAACTTGAGTCAGACCACAGTCTACTCCAGCAACAAACCAGGCACTCTAGTTACAGTTAGTTAGTCGCGGTTCCAACTTCACGGCAACGGGTTGTCACCATATTGCTCCGTTCCTGTGCCAGTGAATATCACAAAATGCTCCTCACTGCCCCATGTGAACAATGGAATAGACTGGAGTGTCGGCAAGCCAACAGCCCGCACAGGTACACTGTGCATAATGCCGCCGCCAGAATGCCAACACAAAAGTCCTCCACGAAAAATACAGTTCATCATCGATGAAAACGGCAGTCACCAGAAAGACTTCATTGACCGGGGTTTTATCCCATATGGCTCGGTCTCTTTCTGCAGGGCGACCCACCGAAAGCGCCGCACAAAGCACGAACTCCGTAGCTACAGCGACGACTCCCAGGAGTCTCCTGAAAAAATGCACTCGTGAACCGAAAAGGCAAACCAGTCAATCCAGCAACAGCCGGCCGTCATCGTTCCGAACATGCAGTTCACGCAAAAACAACCGCGGACAGATGCAAAAGCATTCCACGCGAAATTCACAGCTCACAGTGTCGCGCCACGCACGCACTCAGTAGCAGGGCGACGGAACCATAGCCTCCTTAGTCACCTCTTACAACGTGCATGGTAGGCAACAGTGTTACTATTCTTTGCTCCCCCGTATGGGCCCCGGCAACACACGGGCAGGCACTCTAGTTACGTACAGCTATACATATCTAAACTTGAGTAAGACCACAGTCTACTCCAGCAACAAAAAGCGCTGAAGACCGAGGTAACCAGTGAGGTGGGGCACCACAACAGTCAGGATACCATGCACAAGCACAGTGGAAATATGCCTGTATCTGCAAAAGTCTTATGCTCACCCTAGGATTGACTCTCAGACGGGTGCAGTATCAGGCTCTCTGTCTTGACAGGGCCCAACCATAAATGTTGAAGTCTTTCTCAGATATCACATGAAGCCAGCGGACAAGAGAATAGTGTCTTGCCAAACCAGATAGAGGATCTGCATACAAGCAGCAGCATTGCAGATATAGATAGTTGATTTCTAATGGACAGAAGAAGAAGAAAAATGTCTAAAGCTTTCTGGGTGCAAGTATCCCAAACACTAGCAGTTCCATCATTCAAATAATTAAGATAGAACTTATCATGAAACAAACACCAGCACCTCTATCATTCAACAAAAAAACCAACTCCTTAACAGAATGGACGACAGACAGTCTTCAGTAGCATATAAATACAAGTTACACAATAATAAACATGCTACTGTTATATTAATATCCATTTATCTCTGTGTTTGTATTTGCTAACAAATGAAAGCTTATCACTGTCATGTCTGATATTAATTTATGATAATATTCTACTAAAGTTTACCTTTGTTACTTCTTGACCCCAGTTCATCCCTCCTCATGTTTAGTGGGTGTGTGAGTGCTGTCTGGTAAGCTAGGTATTTCAGACTGTTAGACATTGGTTGTGGGTGATGCTGGAATTCAAATAAGCACAGAATATAACTGGGAAGATCAATGAAAGGAAAACTACACACAGAGACAGGCAAACATATCGGCCCAAGTGTTATCAACAAACTAGCAAACAAACAAGAATATTTAGCTGGAAAACTGCAGCTTCTCAGACAAAAATCCACATTTTCCACTTTGTGTGTGAGGGTAGGCTTCATCATCTCTCACTTGATCTTTGAGTTTAAGTAGTGTGACAAGCATCTATCATCTTCTTGTGATTGTATCTTTGATCATTACACCGTCAGACAGGTTCTTATTATATAGATAGAGAGATGGAGAGGGTGTGTTAGAGAGGGAGATAGGCAGAGAGAGTGAGTGAGTGTGTTTATATTCTGAGCCATCACTATGCAAGCTTATGAACATCTATGATAGAGTGACATGGAGAGGGAGATAGAGAGTGGGTGAGTTTATATTCTGAGCCATGACTATGCAAGCTTATGAACATCTATGATAGAGTGACATGGAGAGGGAGATAGAGAGTGGGTGAGTTTATATTCTGAGTCATCACTATGAAAGCTTATGAGCATCTATGATAGAGTGATATAGCGTGGGAGATAGGCAGAGAGAGTGAATGAGTGTGTTTATATTCTGAGCCATGACTATGCAAGCTTATGAACATCTATGATAGAGTGACATAGCGAGGGAGATAGGCAGAGAGAGTGAGTGAGTGTGTTTATATTCTGAGCCATCTCTATGCAAGCTATTACAGAGCAACACGGACCAGATCTCACTATACATTCATGAACCACAGGTGCCCCTGGAGTTTGAGTTTGTCAACAAGCTGAATGACTCCAGTTTTTGCAGGCCTTGGTTGAAGGTCACTCCAAGCAAGTCCATCATCCAGGAAGGTCAGTGTTATGGAAGTTCTTTCTGTCCCAAATTAACTGTTACTCGCCTTAATGCGCTCTTCGCCTCCTTAATCCACCCTTCCTCTCCTTAATCCACTCTTCCTCTTTTTAATGCACCCTTCCTCTCCTTAATCCACTCTTCCTCTAAGTTAACTTTTTGTTATTGGTAGTATGGATTTCTTTGGTAGTACAGTTGTATTAGCACCAGGGTTCAAGCCTCTATTTGACAAGACAGTGCCCTTTCTCCAGCAAAGCAAGGCAATGTATCAGTGCAGCTATGGACAGTTTTAGGTTCCTCTACATTATGGCTAGCCTATCAGAGAATTGCCAGTGAAATTAAGAAGACAAAGAGGATTTTTGGCCATTGTAATTTATTGTCTATCTTGGTCTTAATTTGACCTGGGTTCCGAGGTTGACCCAGTTTAAACATTTGTTCCAGGAAATGTCCTGTCATGTAAAGGTGGCCATTTTGATATTGATCATATCACCGTTTGAGGGCCAGTGACTCTATTAAAATATGGTGCTAGCATCATATACCTGATATATGTCAAGACGTGAAGTCTTTCTATTTACTTATTTACTTGAAAGTCGTGTAGGCTTGTGCAGGATAGGCCAGGAGACATGATTCTTATAATGCATTGACTGCCCCATTTGAACCGAAAAGTGCCTGTAAAATGAAGAAATAAAAGAGGCAATCAAAACCAGTAAGATTTCTTATATTTGTTGTTTATCTTCATCTTTCTTGTTCATCCTGAAAATGATGTTAGTTGCTCTGTGTCTGTACAGCTGAGCTGTGATATTTGTGCTTTTTAGTTGACACACCCTACAACTTCTGCATGGCATTGCTTTCACAAATACTACAGATATTTCTGTTTTGAATAAGATAAGATGTGCCTATGGCAGATGGTGTTAGGTATTCACATCTATGGGAGTGAGCTTGATTTATAGACTTTCCTGGTATTTGTGAATATATTCTGAAATAGTACAGAACAAATGTATCATTTCTCAGTGTAGTCAACTTGTTCAATGCAAGTCCTTCAGCACCGAAAAAGTGCTTGGATTCCTGTAGAAAAAAACATTCTCTTGCTTGTTTGTATAACCACTTATGCACCACCTGCTGTATGTTTTCATCAACCCAAAATATCTTTCTTTCCAATGACTCTTTGTGTTGTCCAAACAGGTGGAAATCACTTGGGGCTAGGTCTGGCAAGTGTAGGGAATGTGGTACACACTGACAGTGGAGGTCACTGATTTAAAAAACGGATAACAGAACGCTGCCCCTCTTTGGTTTATGTCAAAAGTGGGGCGGCCATCTTTAAATTTGTCCTTATGATATTGTATTCATCTACACTGTGATGTCATGTGCTTAACTCTCTTGACATCTTTAACAACAATATTGACAGGTTACAAGACAATGGTATGGTTATTGTAATTTGTCACACTTTTATGGTTTTCATGGGAAGCCCCCTCATAGTTAAACATCCACCTTCACTTGTTTGCGTTAGCTATCTCTTCTCAATGCTTAAAAGGACAATGTGTCATCTTCATCATCTAGGTGAGTGCTGTGAAGTTCATGTGGAGGTTTATGTTGACAAAGCCACAGTCGCCAAACTCAATTCTGGAGAGGAAAAACTGGAGGATATTTTGGTCTTGCATCTGATGGGAGGCAAAGATTCTTTTGTATCCTTTTTATTTGGAAATGTTCATGTGTGTGATTTATAGCTGGTATTTTCTCTCTCTCTCTCTCTCTCTCTCTCTCTCTCTCTCTCTCTCTCTCTCTCTCTCTCTCTCTCTCTCTCTCTCTCTCTCTCTCTCTCTCTCTCTCTCTCTCTCTCTCTCTCTCTCTCTCTCTCTCTCTCTCTCTCTCTCTCTCTCTCTCTCTCTCTCTCTCTCTCTCTCTCTCTCTCTCACTCACTCACTCACTCACTCACACACATATTCTCTCATTTTCTCTACTCTGTCTCTCTTTTTCAGCTTCTCTATCTCTATGTCTCTACACTCTGTCTTTTTCTCTAACTCTATCTAACTCTGACATGTTTTTAATCTGTCTCTCTCATTCTCTGTTACTCTTTCTGTTTCTGTCCCTCACCATGTCTTTGTCTCTCTATTTCTCTCTGACTGTCTCTACTCTTTCTCTATTCTTTTTTCTCTGACTTTCTTTTTCTGTTTGTTGGTCTCTGCTCTCTATTTATATACTTCTCTCTGTTTCTCTCTTTCTCGTTCTCTGTTATACAGGGTGGGGCAAAATGATCTGACACATTTGTAACTTTAATAAAACTAAATTAGAATAAATGAACAAAAAAGTATTTTTATTTATCAAATGTACACATGATGCCATTTTGTTTTATGTTGTTTGAATAATGAAAAAAAAAGTATTTTTATTTCCTAAATGTACATGTGATGTCATTTTATTTCATTTTCTTTTAAAAATTACATCAGTCAAATGTTCGCCGTTATTGTCCTCACACTGTTGAAGACGTTCACGAAAGTTGTCCATAACTCGGCGGATCATTTCATGTGGAATAGACTCAATTTCTTGTTGAATCGCATCTTTCAATTGTTCAATAGATCGGGGGTGATGAATGTATACCTTTGATTTTAGGTATCCCCAGAGAAAAAAATCACACAGGGTTCAAGTCAGGTGATCGGGCAGGCCAACCGAGGTCACCTCGGAATGAAATTAAATGACCGGGGAACATCTCCCTCAAAATTTCCATTGAACGTCTAGACGTGTGGGCTGTTGCGCCATCTTGTTGGAACCAAACATTATTTCTGACGTCAAGTTCATCCAATTTGGGTCACAGAAAAGTGTCCAGCAACACGCAATATCGTTCAGAGTTAACGGTCACTGTAACATTGTCTTCTTCAAAAAAGTACGGACCCAAAATGCCAAATTCTGCTATCGCATACCATACAGTTACATGAGGACTGTGCAAGGGGCGTTCGTGTAACTCATGAGGATTGTTTTGGGATCAATAGCGGAAATTTTGCTTATTCACGCTTCCACACAAATGAAAATAGGCCTCGTCACTGAAAATCACAATAGCAGTACCGGGAACCTGTTGTTGAATTTCCCCACACAAATGATTCAAACAACATAAAACAAAATGGCATCATGTGTACATTTGATAAATAAAAATACTTTTTTGTTCATTTATTCTAATTTAGTTTTATTAAAGTTACAAATGTGTCAGATCATTTTGCCCCACCCTGTATAAATGCATGAGATTCTTTAACGCTTATCTGTATATGTTATAATCAAATATATACAAATAGGCACACAGACTGTCAGATAGGTAGACAGACAGGCAAGTCGGTAGGTAGATAGGCAGACAACCAGGTAGGTATTGACAGATAGATAAGTGTTTGTGTCTCTTATTGTTAGTATTTTTGTAAACTTGAATATAGTAAATTAACTTGTGGATACAGTTTAGGATATGTGTTTGTTAACACAAGTTGTATGTTGTACCACCATAGTAGCGCACATGTCAACTGCCCAAGAAATTCAGTTTCTCATGAAGCACTTCAGCCCGTCAGTCCAGACTTGAGTGTATGTGTGCTAATATACATGAAACCACCATCCCCAAAAGCAGATCAGAACAGAACAGAATGATGAACAATTTCCTATTGGTGTGTTTCATTTAATTTTATCACTATCATCAAGTGCTTCGCTAAATGAAGTCAGCCAAGGATATCTAATTTATACCATCAATTCCAGTGAATTCACAAATATTAAATGAATAATATAACATTGTTTCATTGGATTTCATACAGCCTTCCAGTGCGGCTTGTCGTGTGCAGAACTATTCCCCCATTATAGTCTTTTAAAATGGCTCATCTCCTGCCTCTGTTGATTCTATCATTTCTTTAACTGCTATAGTTTTCTAAGCATCTGCGAGGAAGATAGTTTGCCACTGCTTTCCTTTTTGACAGTGACTATACTGGTCAATGACTGTAGCCATTGTCTGTATCAGGAGATCTTCAGACCTCTTCTTCCTCGCTGCTCTAATGAGGGAAGTGTGTCACACCTCACTGTGCACCTCACTGGTCAGTGTAGCATGTATTTGTATCACGTTTGCAGCTTCTACTTAGATTCTACCCAAGGTCATGGGCTCCATGGCTAGGTTTTCTTTCCTAACAATTTTGCCAGGACATTGACCTCATGGCCTGCGCTTTGCTATCTTTAACTGTCGTCAGATTTTTTATGTGCATATGGGATCTCCTGTTTTTCGCCCTTGTCTTAGAAAGCTAGGTATCCAAGCTCACTACCCAAGAGATGAGAGGTATGTGTTATATCATTAGATAGAAATTGTTCTTGGAAAAATTCCCAACCTTATTCTGGGAACACAAGCTACAAGACGGAATGACTTGGCACATATGCAATGGCGTGTGAATCCTCCAGAAAAGTAGGTGTGGAACAATGGAGACAAGCTAGAAAAGCTTTTGAAATTAATTTTACGTCTGAAGCAAAGTTGTCCCTGTCCGTCCACTCTGTCCAAGATCTGTTTAGTCCCACTTTGGACTCATTGATCACCATCATACATATAGATCAACTAAGCCTGTTACATTTCTGTCATCCAAAAGAACAGAACAGTCTTCATCACTTTTGTTGGAGTTGAGTCAAGAACTGACATCACAATACTTGGGATGTTCCCATACATGCTCTGTCCTCATGTGTGACAACCACGTAAGAGTCCCTATATTAATAGTACCAGCAGCAGTTTGATTATATGTCTGTCTGGCCTTTCCTCAGAGTCCTGAGTGTTGGCCAGATTCTCTGGTCACTCCCTGCAGCACCATTCTCTCCAGGCTGTGATGATGTACCCGTTCTTCTGCACTATACCCACAACCCCAAAGGGGTCAACCACATCTGCCTTATCATGCACCAATACTCCACCAAGTGGTGCAGAACCAGTCAACTGCCCATTTGCTCATTTCCCACCACACCTTGGATATAATGCCAACAGATGCTCTCTATTTGTGATTCATGAATAGAAGCTGCCACTCTGCCTATTATTACAGTATGTCCCATTTATACCATTGGATGTACTCATATTAGAGTTGTATAGTTGTATATATGTTGCCTTAACTGGCCAAAGATCACAGTAATAGGAAACTACCTGGTCAGTTCCTTTGGTTCCTCCATCGAAGCCCTAATTCAGATGCACGGACCAATCAGAGAAGTGCCAGTAGCTGAGCTTATAGAGATCGTAAGTTCATCTATTTGAATTACTTTATGAGACATTGTCACCAGTTGTTTTTTTTTAGTTTTGTAGATAATCAATCAATCGGGCGCCATCTCCACAATTAAGGTTGGTTTCAATGAATCTCCAACATTCTGAGTCTCTTGCCTTCTGACAGACTGTTGCTCACTCATCACTTGATGTTATCTTTCTAGCTGTATCAGTATCACTGCCTTCCTCTTGCTCATGTGCCAACAACTCTTTCCTCCAGAATATTTTGACAAGAGCACTATGTTTGTTATTGTGGCTGAAATATTTAACTTGTCTCTTTTATTTCTTTCACAAACTCTCTTGTTTAAAGTTAGGTTGTGAATTGTCAGAATGGCAGGTGACGGAACAGTTACTTGCTTGCTTACTGATGTTCTGTGACATTCACACCCTCACACTAGACAATGTTCTAGGACTTGTCTAAGACAGAACAGAGTGAAGAAGGGAACAAGCCATCTAACCTCATATATTGTTGCCTAGAATATATATAGGACTAATATCTGACACCCCAGCAGCAGTATCTGCTACAGGACTACATTTACCTTTTACCTGTAAGTGATGGAGTGGCCACTAGATGTAGTGGTTAGCTATTAATATATTGGTAAGAATTATTTACTTATGGGGGAGATCTCCATGGAGAAGTGGTTAAGGTGCCTGCCTCGCATTCAAAGGTTGTGGGTTCGTTTGTGGACTAAATCATTCAGCTCACGGTTGTAATTTTCTCAGAGACTGCTAGGGGTCATCACTGAAGCTGCAGAGTTTGTGCTGTGTGTGGCACTTTCGGCAGGCTGCCATACATGTTAAAACCTGGTGCTAGGAAGTGGATCCTCTCACCTTTAACCTCTGTAAACTCATGAGGGAAGGAATACACAAAAGCAGCTGGTATAATTTTCATCAACAAAGTGTGGAAACAGTTCAAGGAGTTTGGACAATTTCAGATAGAGTGCTATCGATGTCATCATAAATTGCTGGTGGAAAATCTCCCTCCTTCGCCAGTTCTCCATACCTCATGCATGGTCATGTCTGGGGTGTCTATAATGTTCTATGTCCACTGTCGCGCTGGTTGACCCCTGTCACTTCATCCAGAAACCTTGGCTTCCATCACTGTTCTTTCTTCACCGCTGTGATGTTTCATATTATCTGAATATTTCAGTTTCTGAGACTTATTGCAGTTTATGAGCTGGTATTCTTTGATGTGGTATCTGGTCAAATGTCAGTATTTTTGTTCTTTTTTATCTATAGTATTCTAAGAATTTAGTTCAAACTTATCAAACTGTCTTCAAGTTTCATTTGCTACTGTCCTAATGAATTACTTGGGGATACTTAATGTGGTAGCTTCCCCTGGTTTGTCACATAGTTATGGACTATGTCCTCAGTATTAAGCAGCCTTTTAAGTTAAAGTTACATTAAAAACAGATTTTTTAAACTATTTGAAACTTGTGGATTCCTTTGTATGTTTTGATTGTCCTGTTTGCTTTTGTCTGTCAGTGTAAGTTTGTTTGTTTTTTTAAAGGAGCGGCCGGGCAGCCTCAGCCGTGTGGATATAGCACAAGATGGTGGTCGGCTGTACATGGTACCCAAGGAGATTTGGAAGTTTATTGACTTCCTGCATAAAAATGGATCAGACAAGGTTTGTGGTGTGAAGACATTTCCGACTAATTTAGTGTTGTAACTACAGTTATAATTGGATGTTGTATCTGCAGTTATAATTGGATGTTGTATCTAGTTATAATTGGATGTATCTTATGTTGTAATTCAGTGTTGTAATAGATTCAAAAGAGGTCAGAATGAGATTGACCTTGACACTGCAGAGGTTAAACAGCAGTAATTATCTGTAGCACAGCAAATAGATAGAAGCAACCAATTTGAGGACACACATCTTTCCTGTCAAGACATGTGGATGTGAGTCATGACCATTTTGAGGACATGCACCTTTCCTGTCGAGACATGTGGATGTG
Source organism: Cepaea nemoralis (assembly GCA_014155875.1). NCBI lineage: Eukaryota > Metazoa > Mollusca > Gastropoda > Stylommatophora > Helicidae > Cepaea > Cepaea nemoralis. The sequence goes on from JACEFZ010005372.1 coordinate 302,458, forward strand.
AGTCATGACCATTTTGCAGTGAACAGAGAACAAATCAGGATTTTTTTTAACTTAAATTTTGCTGAAACATTCTTAGAATTCCGTGGCTCAAGAAGAAGAATAGAATATATACTAACAGTGTTTATCACACACAGTATGTCTGCTCACTCCATCAGTGTTCATAACACACATATCTGTTCACTCTAACATTGTTAAATGCCTACAATTTTATCTGTCCACCCAAATTTATGACACATTGAATTTATGATTCAAGTTATGATAGACTCATAATAGTGTAGTGGATAAAGTACTGACTTGAAGCACAAATGTCAGGGATCAATCCCCAGTGGATGAGATATTTAGCCACTGACAGACAGCTCTAGGATTGTTCAGTCACTTCATGAATTAGACACTGTGAAAGAACAATTCTGAGGACAAGAACTGGTCACCATACCTCACAGTAGCAAAATGTAGCATATGTGACTTTCTTTACATCTCAGTGACAGCATCAGCTGTATGGTCACCTGTAATGCCAGCATGCCGTAACTCGGTCCCAAACAACACATGTCATTTGATTGTCTCTTCCCCTTGAATCCTAACCATTGAGTAACTTGATCAGAACATACTACAGAAATCTGGCTTTCCCAGTGGCCACTCCACTGTGTATTTGGCTTTCCCAGTGGCCACTCCACTGTGTATTTGGCTTTCCCTGTGGCCACTTCACTGTGTATTTGGCTTTCCCTGTGGCCACTCCACTGTGTATTTGGCTTCCCCAGTGGCCACTCCAGTGTGTATTTAGCATCCTCAAAAGGGGCCAGGGGAGATGGATGTGAGGTTATGGTGTCTGCTTCAGACTCAGAAGCTACTGGGTTTGAATCCCAGCATCAGGTTGGGCATTGTTATAAACACCCATTGGTTTCTAGTGATACCACACGACCCCTAATCTCTTGTCTAGTGATACCACACAACCCCTAATCTCTTGTCTAGTGATACCACACAACCCCTAATCTCTTGTCTAGTGATACCACACGACCCCTAATCTCTTGTCTAGTGATACCACACGACCCCTAATCTCTTGTCTAGTGATACCACACGACCCCCAATCTCTTGTCTAGTGATACCACACGACCCCTAATCTCTTGTCTAGTGATACCACACGACCCCTAATCTCTTGTCTAGTGATACCACACGACCCCTAATCTCTTGTCTAGTGATACCACACGACCCCTAATCTCTTGTCTAGTGATACCACACGACCCCTAATCTCTTGTCTAGTGATACCACACGACCCTAATCTCTTGTCTAGTGATACCACACGACCCCTAATCTCTTGTCTAGTGATACCACACGACCCCTAATCTCTTGTCTAGTGATACCACACGACCCTAATCTCTTGTCTAGTGATACCACACGACCCCTAATCTCTTGTCTAGTGATACCACACGACCCCTAATCTCTTGTCTAGTGATACCACACAACCCCTAATCTCTTGTCTAGTGATACCACACGACCCCTAATCTCTTGTCTAGTGATACCACACGACCCCTAATCTCTTGTCTAGTGATACCACACGACCCCTAATCTCTTGTCTAGTGATACCACACGACCCCTAATCTCTTGTCTAGTGATACCACACAACCCCTAATCTCTTGTCTAGTGATACCACACGACCCCTAATCTCTTGTCTAGTGATACCACACGACCCCTAATCTCTTGTCTAGTGATACCACACGACCCCTAATCTCTTGTCTAGTGATACCACACGACCCCTAATCTCTTGTCTAGTGATACCACACGACCCCTAATCTCTTGTCTAGTGATACCACACGACCCCTAATCTCTTGTCTAGTGATACCACACAACCCCTAATCTCTTGTCTAGTGATACCACACAACCCCTAATCTCTTGTCTAGTGATACCACACGACCCCTAATCTCTTGTCTAGTGATACCACACGACCCCTAATCTCTTGTCTAGTGATACCACACGACCCCTAATCTCTTGTCTAGTGATACCACACGACCCCTAATCTCTTGTCTAGTGATACCACACGACCCCTAATCTCTTGTCTAGTGATACCACACGACCCCTAATCTCTTGTCTAGTGATACCACACGACCCCTAATCTCTTGTCTAGTGATACCACACGACCCTAATCTCTTGTCTAGTGATACCACACGACCCCTAATCTCTTGTCTAGTGATACCACACGACCCCTAATCTCTTGTCTAGTGATACCACACGACCCCTAATCTCTTGTCTAGTGATACCACACGACCCCTAATCTCTTGTCTAGTGATACCACACAACCCCTAATCTCTTGTCTAGTGAGAATGGACACCTGGCCTTCCTTGGATAAGAGGCAAAAACAGCAGGTCCCATGTGCAAGTTTCACACATTGAAAATCCTACAGCAATTAGAAATTGCAAAGAATTATCTGCAAGACTGCTGTCCTGGCCAACATTTTTTTAAAGTAGACCTACCCACCTGTAAAAAGAGCCCATTGGATAGAATATTCTAGAGGAAGATTACCTGACAGAAATGCATGCTGAAGTCAAACATACATACTTCTGAGGTGCATAACTAGGTGTGATGTATTATCCTCGAAGGAAGAAGAAAAAAATGCACACTTGATTTTTAATCATAGTTATTTCCCCCTTGAAAATTTGCCCACGGAATTTTCAGGGACTGAAAGGGCTCAAGGTTTATGTTTCTTCTGACTTGTTACAGGAAGAGCTGTTCCAACAACCTGGGAGACACTCAGAGATTCAGTTTATACGTGACTGCCTGGACACAGGGAAACCTCACTGCATTCGTATCCTTCCACTTGCTGCTAGAGTCACCACATGTGTTCCTTCTAAGCTGAGCTGCTGAGTGTTGTGAGCACTCTACTTCATGAGCTACCAACATTGATGTTGTGAGCACTCTTCTTTATTAGCTACCAGCAGTTAATGCTGTGAGCACTGCCCTTTATAGACGTTCAAATTAGATGATACACATACACTTTCCACAATGAAAACATGTGTTCTGTCCCAATTGAGGCACCCAGCTGTCTTGGTCAATGTATTACTCATATAAATGAAATTTGTAAAAAATTGCAATGATGTAAAAATTCTTTTATAATGCCCTGTTTTACACATTACATAATCCATATAGTGTCCAGCTGTGCGCAGTTTGTATTCCATATAATGTCCATCTTCACACATTATCTATTCCATATAATGTCCATCTTTACACATTATCTATTCCATATAATGTCCATCTTTACAAATTATCTATTCCATATGGTGTCCATCTTTACACATTATCTATTCCATATGGTGTCCATTTTTACACATTATCTATTCCTTATAATGTCCATCTTTACACATTATCTATTCCATATGGTGTCCATCTTTACACATTATCTATTCCATATAATGTCCATCTTTACACATTATCTATTCCATATGGTGTCCATCTTTACACATTATCTATTCCATATAATGTCCATCTTTACACATTATCTATTCCATATGGTGTCGATCTTTATACATTACATACTCCATACAATGTCCAGCTTTACACATATATTCCATATAGTGTCCATCTTGACATGTTATATATTCTATATAGTGCCCAGCTTTACGTAATTTGTATTCTATAATAGTGTCTGTAAAAATATTTTCAAACATTTAGAAAATAGGCGCAACATCAATAACATTAGATATGCAGATGAAACAGTATTGATTGCTGACAATGAGCAGGATCTGCAACATTTAGTTATGTAGTTGTTGCATGCAGTGAAAAACTAGAGTTAGAATTAAATTGTAAAAAGACACAGATTATGGTCGTCACTAGGAAGAAGAAAATATAACAATGTAATATGCAAGTAAATGGGAATATTCTTAAACAAGTGAATCGGTACAATTATCTTGGAACAGTCATAACATTTGATGCCTTGAACAGACTAGAACAAGATTTGCCATGGCAAAGGTAGCCTTTTACAATATAGAAAACATACTGACCAATAAAAAGATGTCAATTTCAATGAGAAAATGAGTGTTGAAGTGCTACATAGAACCTGTACTTTTGTATGGATGTGAAGCATGGACAATGAGCAGACAAGCTGAAAAACATTGATTTATTTTGTTGTTTCGGGATTTGAGATTTAAATATTGAGCACAACCCACTACTGGCAACGCTGATCGTATTCTGGTATGAATCTAAGACCTATCCACGTCAATTTGGAAACACTATACTCGAGTTTCGCTCTCATTTGAGCTCGTCAGTAGTGCATATCCTTGACCGGAAACAAACCCCGGATCACTGGCGTGTGAAACGGGTGTGTAAACACTAGACCATGCGGCACACGCTGGACACGGCCAAATTATCACAACAGAATATTAAAACGTCACCCATCGTAGGCTGTAGCTCAAGATTTGCCCGATCACCGTGACTGACGGTTCATACCGGAATACGATCAGCGTTGTCAGTAGTGGGTTGTGCTCAATATTGAAATCTCAAATCCCGAAACAACAAAATAAATCAATGTTTGATTATTGCTCGCTGGACTTTAGACGGCCTAGTGTGCCTTGCCAGTGAGAAGTCCTGATCGTTCGGGTCCACATCGATTGACGGACGTCAGTCGCGGCGATCGGGCAAATCTTGAGCTACAGCCTACGATGGGTGACATAATATTCTGTTGTGATAATTTGGCTGTGTCCAGTGTGTGCCGTGTATTCTAGTGTTTACACACCGGCTTCACACGCCAGTGATCCGGGGTTTGTTTCCGGTTCCGGTCAAGGATATGCACTACTGACAAGCTCAAACGAGAGCGAAACTCGAGTATAGTGCTTCCATATTGATGTGGATGGGCCCTAGGTTCATACCGGAATACGATCAGCATTGCCAGTAGTGGGTTGTGCTCAGTATTTAAAGCTGAAAAACATCTAATGGCCGTGGAAATGTGGTTTCTGAGGAAAATGCAAATAATATCATGGACAGATAGAAACACCAATGACCAAGTCCTACAAGAAACAAATGAAAATCATAAACTGATTAGAAGAACTGGATGTAGAGTCACAATTTTTTTTAGACACATTATGAGAAGAAATAAATTGGAGAACTTGGTGACAACTGGCAAGATCAAGGGGAAAAGAACAAGGGGAAGGCAGAGAAGTAAATACCTGGATGGCTTGGCAGTGTGGTATGGTCGAGACAAGAACACAGAGCTGATTCAAGACTGAGGTGATCGAGTGAGATGGCAAAACATGACCGCCCACGCTTACCGTTATGGCACATGATAATGATAGTGTCCAGCTTTACATATTATATGTTCTATATAATGTCCAACTTTGCATAGGACATATTTTATATAATGTCCAGCTTTACATATTATATGTTTTATATTGTGTCCAACTTTGCACATTTTATACTCTATATTCCTTGAAATGCCCAGTGTTGTGAATTATATATACCATATAGGGCCCAGTTTTATGCTTTATATATTTTCTTAGTGTTCAGTTTTGCACATTATATACAGTTTTGTATGTGTTTGCCTGTGTGTTTGCCTCTGTTTAACTGCAATTGTGTATAACAACGATAGTCAGAAGATATGATGATGAGCGCCTGTACTGTAAGTTATCCAGTTTCTAGGAAGCTGCTGAGATGGATTTAGATCTTGTCTTATAACTGACCTAACAGATATACCAGCTGTTGAGCCTCACAGAACTACACTGCTGACCACTCATCAGTCATTTCGTTACTCCCTCTTGACCATCCCTGATGATCATGGCACTGTACAGTATTGTGACTGTGAGCAACTGTTCTAGCAAACATTTCCTTCTTTGATTCTTGTAGATAGAACCCTCCAGTCTATACTAGTCTGGCTACAACTGCATCTTATCCTTGGGGGATTCCAATCAGCGACTCTGCTTTGTGGGCAGACTCCATGTAGTGGGAGGTCAACTGTTCTAACACTTCCTTCTATTATTCTTGTAGATAGAACCCTCCAGTCTATACTAGTCTGGCTACAACTGCATCCTATCCTCGGGGGAATCCAATCAGCAACTCTGCTTTGTGGGCAGACTCCATGTAGTGGGAGGTCAACTGTTCTAACACTTCCTTCTATTATTCTTGTAGATAGAACCCTCCAGTCTATACTAGTCTGGCTACAACTGCATCCTATCCTCGGGGGAATCCAATCAGCAACTCTGCTTTGTGGGCAGACTCCATGTAGTGGGAGGTCAACTGTTCTAACACTTCCTTCTATTATTCTTGTAGATAGAACCCTCCAGTCTATACTAGTCTGGCTACAACTGCATCCTATCCTCGGGGGAATCCAATCAGCAACTCTGCTTTGTGGGCAGACTCATGTAGTGGGAGGTCAACTGTTCTAACACTTCCTTCTATTATTCTTGTAGATAGAACCCTCCAGTCTATACTAGTCTGGCTACAACTGCATCCTATCCTCGGGGGAATTCCAATCAGCAACTCTGCTTTGTGGGCAGACTCCATGTAGTGGGAGGTCAACTGTTCTAACACTTCCTTCTATTATTCTTGTAGATAGAACCCTCCAGTCTATACTAGTCTGGCTACAACTGCATCCTATCCTTGGGGGATTCCAATCAGCAACTCTGCTTTGTGGGCAGACTCCATGTAGTGGGAGGTCAACTGTTCTAACACTTCCTTCTATTATTCTTGTAGATAGAACCCTCCAGTCTATACTAGTCTGGCTACAACTGCATCCTATCCTCGGGGGATTCCAATCAGCTTCTCTGCTTTGTGGGCAGACTCCATGTAGTGGGAGGTCAACTGTTCTAACACTTCCTTCTATTATTCTTGTAGATAGAACCCTCCAGTCTATACTAGTCTGGCTACAACTGCATCCTATCCTCGGGGGATTCCAATCAGCTTCTCTGCTTTGCAGGCAGACTCCATGTAGTGGGAGGTCAGTGTGAAGTGGACATATTGAATCCCAACACTGCTGCTTCAGGCTCTCATGTTTTGCTCAGGACTCCCACATTCATACAGACTGCCCACACAGCCATTGCCCCTGCAGAGTCTGTCAGGTAATAAACAGTAATGAAGACTTTTATGTTCTAAAGCACAACCCCCACTAAAATAGACACAGAAGTCATAGCTTTCATTTATCTCCACAATTCATAGCTTTCACCTGTCTCCACAATTCATAGCTTTCATCTGTCGCCACAATTCATGGCTTTCACCTGTCTCCACAATTCATGGCTTTCATCTGTCTCCACAAGTCATAGCTTTCACCTGTCTCCACAATTCATGGCTTTCACTTGTCTCCACAATTCATGGCTTTCACTTGTCTTCACAAATCATAGCTTTCATCTGTCTCCACAATTCATGGCTTTCACCTGTCTCCACAATTCATAGCTTTCATCTGTCTCCACAATTCATGGCTTTCACCTGTCTCCACAATTCATGGCTTTCACCTGTCTCCACAATTCATGGCTTTCACCTGTCTCCACAATTCATGTCTTTCACATGTCTTCACAGTTCATGGCTTTCACATGTCTTCACAAATCATAGCTTTCACCTGTCTTCACAAATCATAGCTTTCACCTGTCTTCACAAATCATAGCTTACACCTGTCTTCACAAATCATATCTTTCACTTGTCTTCACAAATCATAGCTTTCACCTGTCTCCACAAATCATAGCTTACACCTGTCTCCACAAGTCATAGCTTTCACCTGTCTCCACAAATCCACAGATCATAGTTTTCACCGATCTCCTAGAGCTCCCTAACAGGAAATGGTCGCTGATCAACTTATCAAATGTGTAACCCCTAACATGATAGAAATCCTTAACCACAGCACAGCTGATACTCTGAGTGTGCATTCAGTGGCAGAATCCTTCCTGCTGTTCCTGGAGTGTCTGGCTCAGCCGGCGATCCCTTTTGAGTTCTACAGTCAGTGCCTGGCCAGCTCCAACAATCTGCTTCTAAGTAAACAGGTTAGTATTCTGACGTAGTCACCAGGTGAGTCGACTTCCTGTGTGAAGTCTGTTGGTTCTCCTGTTGCTGGTGTACACAGTCATGTTGTTGGTGGTGGTGGTGGTGGGTGTTTTGTTGTTGATCTGTAATGTGAAATGTGAAGTTACTCTACAGAATTATGAAATGGAGGACTGCTCATATCTGGGGTTCATCTCGGTAAACAAAGAGGACTTCAGTTTTGAGCATACTCATGAGCTCTGTGTGTGGGCTGTGAAAGACATTGTGCTAACCGCCTGTCATCGTCGTGAGACCTTGCCATGATTCCTGCAATCCTGCAACATGAACAATTACCATGAATCATGCAAGCCTGCACCATAGATTATTGCAATGACTAATGCAATCCTGCTCCATGGAAAATTGCTTGAATCACCATAGATTATTGCAATGACTAATGCAATCCTGCTCCATGGAAAATTGCTTGAATCACCATAGATTATTGCAATGACTAATGCAATCCTGCTCCATGGAAAATTGCTTGAATCACCATAGATTATTGCAATGACTAATGCAATCCTGCTCCATGGAAAATTTCTATGATGCGTGCAAGCCTTCAAAATGGAAAATTGCAAATGGCTTTTGCAATCCTGCAACAAGAAAAATATTTAGATCTCAGAAAGCTTCATCACAGCAAAGTGCATGCTCAGTCCTCACTTCCATAGGCAAGTAGGTTAGTGTCATTTTCAGGATTGCTGACAGGGAGTTGAACAGCTCAAGATGGTTACCACTTTATGAACAGAATAGAGCAAATCATTATTCTGCGCCTCAGAACAGGACACAATAAATTACCTAACTACATGTATACAAAATTCAAGATTGGTGAATCAGCCATGTGTACACAGGCGCTACAGGCAGCAAATCACATACGCCAAGACTGCCAAAAATATAACATATCTAGGCAAACCGTCTGGCCTAGAGAAACAACAGTGGAAGATAAAACTCTATGGACCATTGAGTGAACTACAAAAGACAGTGAAATCCATACAAGAGACAACATTGCAGATATAGACACATTTCAAGTGAATGAAAGAAGGAGAAGAAGAATCTCTCCAACCATAGCCAGCTGCAATGTCAGTTCCAAGCAGTGCTTGTTGTGACATCAGTTGTGGTTTTTATTATTTCAGATTTTGTGTTTATTTGTTTTATGAAGTACCAACATCATATTTTTTTTTTTTAAACATAAGTAAAGGATTCAAAACAGTGTATTCCCTTAGTGAATTTACACACAGATGCCACAAACTATATGTGGCACGATTTCTGTCAGATGTATACTGCAGAGTTATATATCATATGAAGTGAGTTGAGTTGAGCTAAGAATCAACATCACTGCACTCAGGACATTCCCATACATGTTCCATCCCCTCTTCAACAGCCAGCGAAGTCATACTGCTAATAGTTCACACTACCATCTGATTGAAAGTTCTCCAGGTCTTCCCTCTCAGTTTTTAGATTTGTCAGAGCCCCTGCCGATCCCTCACCATATCATTCTCTCCACATACGGGTGCTCAGTCTGTTCCACCTCTTTCTCCACCTGGTCCCACAGGCACCCGTCTACCTCCTCCTTGTCCATAGATAATCTACCACCGAGAGGTTCATTCCCTGCCAGTCTATCAACCTGTTAATTCCCCCCACTCTCGCATGACCAGGGCAGAAAATCCATACAATTCTCTCAACCTGTGACCTCTGAAGCGAGGCAAGCTATTCTTTCTCCACTTACTAAGCATTCTCCGACAGTCTGTATTGAATACAATATGTGTTGCAGCAGTCTCCTCGAACCATCGGAAGGCTTCTATTACTGCCTCCACCTCCATTCTCATGCTGGAAGTTGTAGTCTCATATGCCAAACTCTCCCTTTTCATGCATCGTCCACTAGACTTTCGCAATGAAACCCCAGCCACTACGTCTGTGTCACACCACTGACCCATCGGTGTAGATCACTATGTCACCTTGATGTGTGTTGCCCTGGATCAGTTGTTGCATCTCAAACTCTATGTGACCTGCTGCATATGAAGTGAATAAATGAATCATACTTAAGCTGAAACACTTGAAATAATGTAAGAGTAATGGACTCAAGCTGAAACACTTGAAATAATGTAAGAGTAATGGACTCTTTTTTACATGTCCTGAGGCATATGAATCACAATTAAACATATAAAACGCTGTTTCACATTCCTTAGGCACAACAGGCCATTTCTTCACAACTGTTTCATATCTCATCCAACATGTTCTGTAGCTTTTACCTTTGGCCATGGTTGACACACAGACACGTACTCTTCTGCAGCTTCTAATGAAGATGGAGCACGTATTGGCATGCCCAGAGTGCTGTAGTGTCTGTTTTGGGTGATAATTTTTAACCTTTGACCTACAACTAGCTGTTTCTCATTTCAGTTGCTGACACACTTGCCAGACTGCCACAAGAACACATTCCTGTACATCTGTGCGTTTTTGAGAGAGCTGCTTAAATACTCAGACAAAAATGGTCTAGACACCAAGTTTCTCTGTAAGTGTGTAGTCTTGGTTCTAAATGTAGTCTCCAACATTAGATTTGTTGGTCCCAAATGTAGTTTCCAACATTAGATTTATGATTCCTAAGTTATGTGGTTGTAAGTATAAGAGCTTTAGCTCTTAAAAAAGTCCGGTCTGCTGATGGTCAGATAGGCTGTTCAACCCCTACATCAGCATTCAACTTTAATGTTGACCTATCATTCAGAAAACAATGGAAAACTACTGAATATACAATTGCCTAGAAAATCAACCTGGGGTTGATCATAGCGTTCTGCAAAGAACATGCAACATTTTAGCCATTTGAACCCGATGAGCCGTATACCGGCTTGACGTACTGTGTATCAGAGATCCTACAAGCCGGTATACCGGCTTGACGTGCTGTGTATCAGAGACCCTACAAGCCGGTATACCGACTTGACGTACTGTGTATCAGAGACCCTACGAGCCGGTATACCGGCCTCCACATGTTTTCTGTTTACATCTCACTGTTAATCGGCAACCAAGCAACCATTAAGCATCCCGTTTACATCTAGACATGGCTAACAGTCACTCTCCTGCCCTAGATTCAAAAAGTTTTTGATAGTTGATGGGGTCTTTGGCTAAAATAAGCTGTGAAATTGGAAATTGGTGAAAAACAGTATGGATTTGTGGAAGGAAAGGGTATAAAACAATGCAATACATACATTACGGCCTTAATAGAAAGATAGGGGGCTGAGTGGTCTCGAGATATGGTGTCTGCTTTGAGTGCTGGAGGTCCCAGGTTCAAGCCCCGGTGAGGACCGGGATTTTTTAAAGTGAATTTTTGGGGAAATCTGCAAAAACAATGGCAAATTTACACTTTTCCCCAAAATTGTGTAAATATAGTAAAAATGTTATTTCTCACTTAGAAACATTTCCTGTGTTTCTTCTTCTTCTTCATGAATTATTTTTTTTCCAGAAATAACCTCTTTCTCAAGTTGGAATATTGTTAGTATGCCAAACAATGGGTAATGACCTGGAAACCCCAGGCACAGGATATTTACCCTTGGGTACTGGCAGGGTTCAAAGGGCTAATGTCCCATTCTGTTATACTTGGTGGTTGTGGGTGAGCATGTGTGTCTGTGTGCAACATTGAGTTCGGTGGTTTCAGAAAATACGTGTGGGAAAGTCCAGGACCCTTTTGAGGGCTACTTGGGTATATTGTGCCAGCTGCACATGTGTATCCAGCACTCAGCACTCAGTGAGTGATGTGGTCAGTATCATGCCAGCAGTCATTACATCTCAAGACATTTCCTGGTGCTCATTTTAGGCTGGGTTAACTTCGGAGCCCAGGTCAATTTCAACAGTGCTCCATCGATGAGGACTCAAGCTCAAGACTGGTGGCCCCACCAGGCAAGCGTGTGTGTTTATAGTCTCCTGAATCAATTCCAGAACATGATCTCTTATATTAGGTTTGGTGCTTCTAGGTCAGCCTGCATGTGAGTGCCTCAAAACCTGAAACCCTAACAGAACATGATGTCTTAAAATAAGTGATGTCTCCAGATTTTGGCAGAAAATAAATTGATTTATTCTTTGGTCAATGAGAGAGTGGCATGATAGTTTTCTACCAGTAAGGCCCAGGGTTGATCCTCTACTCTTTAGCCACCAAATGTAGTCCTTGTGACAATTGTCTGCACTCTTTAATAATTACTAAATCTATGCCCTGCCATGAGTCTCTAATCTCTAACCACTAAATCTATGCCCTGCCATTACTGTCTCTAACCTCTAACCACTAAATATATTCTCTGCTATTACTGTCTTTAATCTCTTAACAACTAAATCTGTTTTTCTGTGATGACTGTCTCTAATCTCTAACCACTAAATCTATTCACTGCCATAATGTCTCTAATCTCTAACACTAAAATTATTCCTTGTTAATTCTGTCTCTACTCTCTAAACCTACATCTGTTCCATATCGTGACTCTGTAATCTCTAACCACTAAATCTATTTACTGCCATAATGTCTCTAATCTCTAACCACTAAATCTATTTGCTGCCATAATGTCTCTAATCTCTAACCACTAAATCTATTTACTGCCATAATGTCTCTAATATCTAACCACTAAAATTATTCCTTGTTAAGTCTGTCTCTAATCTCTAAACACAACATCTGTTCTATATCGTGACTCTGTAATCTCTAACCACTAAACCTATTCACTGCCATAATGTCTCTAATCTCTAACCACTAAATCTATTCACTGCCATAATGTCTCTAATCTCTAACCACTAAATCTATTCACTGCCATAATGTCTCTAATCTCTAACCACTAAATCTATTCACCGCCATAATGTCTCTAATCTCTAACCACTAAAATTATTCCTTGTTAAGTCTGTCTCTAATCTGTAAACACTATCATCTGTTCCATATCTTGACTCTCTGTAATCTCTAACCACTAAATCTATTCACCGCCATAATGTCTCTAATCTCTAACCACTAAAATTATTCCTTGTTAAGTCTGTCTCTAATCTGTAAACACTACCTCTGTTCCATATCGTGACTCTCTGTAATCTCTAACCACTAAATCTATTCACCGCCATAATGTCTCTAATCTATAACCACTAAAATTATTCCTTGTTAAGTCTGTCTCTAATCTGTAAAACACTACACTCTGTTCCATATCGTGACTCTCTGTAATCTCTAACCACTAAATCTATTCACCGCCATAATGTCTCTAATCTCTAACCACTAAAATTATTCCTTGTTAAGTCTGTCTCTAATCTGTAAACACTACCTCTGTTCCATATCGTGACTCTCTGTAATCTCTAACCACTAAATCTATTCACCACCATAATGTCTCTAATCTCTAACCACTAAAATTATTCCTTGTTAAGTCTGTCTCTAATCTGTAAACACTACCTCTGTTCCATATCGTGACTCCCTGTAATCTCTAACCAGTAAATCTATTCACTGCCATAATGTCTTTAATCTCTAACCACTAAAATTATTCCTTGTTAAGTCTGTCTCTAATCTGTAAACACTACCTCTGTTCCATATCGTGACTCTCTGTAATCTCTAACCACTAAAATTATTCCTTGTTAAGTTCTGTCTCTACTGTCTAAACACTACATCTTTTTCCATATCATGACTCTGTAATCTCTAACCACTAACTGTGATCCATGCCATTTTTGCAGCCACAATGTTTGGAGAGGTCATGTTAAGGCAGAATGTGGACCCTGTGCTCCAGACGTCCACCAAAGGGAAAGTGCCAACTGTGAAGGAACGGAGAGCAAAACTGAGGGAGGAGGAAGCCAAAAAGGCAGCTTTTATGTATCACTTTATTAGTCATGATATAGAATTGTGAACAAATATGAATGTGGGCAAAAATATCTCTGATTATGGAGTATTTTCTTTGTTGTCCAGAATTTGATAAAATATATAAATTTTAGAAATTGCCATTCTGTGTTGTGTATATATATACAAAACAGGCGTAGATCTTTTGTTCAAGCCAGTTTTGAGAACATTATTTTTACCGTTCTGTCTGGAAAATCACATCCAGACATAAAGTGAGATCACGGACAATAATCAGTGTTGAAAATGGTGTGTTTTTCATAGTCATTGTTACAGCTGTATATAGTGTGAATAGATGTGTTGATCATGCTGTAACTTGATGTGTTGGATTATGTGTGTTGTTAGGATGATCAGAGGTAAACATGTATGCTCATAGTTTCAGATAAATAACTCTTCCCCCACCCCCCCCCCCCCCCCCCCCCCCCCAAATCAACTTTAAGAATTCTCCAGTCACCTGTTCCTTTCAGCTTTTTGTTTCCTTTCCAGTAATATCTCTGTGCTTGTTTGAGGAATGGAGTCCTTTAGCATTTCCCATTGTTTATCTATACAGTGGAACCTCGCTTTATGAGCATAATTCGTTACAGAATCTTACTCGTAATGTGAAACACTCGTTAAGCGAAACAGTTTTTCCCATACAAATTAATGTAAAATACGATAATGCGTTCCATGCCAAAAAAATACTCAAAATATTTTGTGTAACGTTTATTCAAAGAAAATTATACATGTATATACATTGTTAAGGAGCGTGATTCATCTTCCTCTTCTATCGCGGAATGAACGTACCTGGAATGAGAATTCGATTTGTAGAAAACAAAAAAAAATTGAAATAATTAATTTACAATTTATAATACATACTTAATTCTTTTTTACTAGAAAGCTGTCTAGAGAAATTTGTTTTTCCTGACGCTTCAGAATTTGGTGGAAATGCGACACAGCATTATCATTAAATAAATTAGTAGCTCTCATAGCCACTGCCTTATTAGGGTGATGGTTCTCAATGTACAATGCAACAGTTTCCCATGCTTTCAGCATTTCTCTTATTGCGCCAGAAGATTGTTGGTTTGCTGTTACCTTCTCCTCCTCCTCGGACAAACTCTCCTCCACAACTTCTTGCTGTGAAACACAATGTAATTCCATAAGCTCTTCGGTGGTCAGCTCTTGGCTATGCTCTTCCACAAGCTCATCAATATCTTTGTTATCCACCTCCAGTCCCATGATCTTGGCCAAAGACACAATCTCGTTGACTACAGGCTCCACAGGTACTGTCTCAAATCCCTCAAAGTCACATTCGACAACGCTCTCCGGTCAAAGCTTCTTCCAAGCAGAAGTGAGGGTTCTCTTGGTAACCCCTTCCCACGCCTTTTCGATCATCTTGAGGCAGGCAACGATGTGGAAGTGATATTTCCAAAACTCTGAGAGTGAGATTGGTCCCTTCAGTCACCTCAAAACAATGCTCGAGTAGCACTTTAGTGCTTCTTAAAGTTAGAAATAACCTGCTGGTCCATAGGCTGGAGTATCGGAGTAGTGTTGGGAGGCAGAAACTGGATCTTGATGAATTTAAATTCTTCAAGAAGGTCATCTTGTAGTCCCTGGAGGATCCGGGACTTCCCCTCCCCCGTCACTCATTATGCAAAACGTCGCTCGTTCAGCGAATCAATTTTTTACAATTTATTTCGCTCGTTATGAGAGGTGCTAGTTAAGCGAGGTTCCACTGTACTTTGTATTTTAGTTGTTGCCTTGTATGTTTTTCACAATCACTGTGTGATGGCTGTCGTGTACTCATGTACACCCACAGACTTTTCTCTCACGCACTATCAATAATATCCACGACTATTTTTCAAAGAGTCAAATGGCAGTAAATATGATTAATTATTTAGCATTGTTGCTTTATGCAATTTTGTTAACAGATTTTTATTTTTCATCAAGATATTTTGTGTCAATTACTTTTTCTACAGCTTAAACTTTCCTACAGTTTACATCATTTTTATTTCTCACCTGGAATAAGATACAAATCTGGGTAACGCTGTACCTATATGTGTGTTTGTATGTCTGGTAGAGAGAAATAGATTCATTACTTTGTCACATATACTCTTTCCTCTTCTATCCAGCCAAGAGCCGTCTTTTATTTTAATCTCTGGACTGAAATTACTAGGTTCCAGTGATCATACACATGGGTCGACTGTGGGAGCTACTGTGAGACTAATACCTCCATCTAGACCCCGGGAAGGTTAACCCGGTCAACAAATGCCTGCAGAAGTCAGGATGTGTTGGCCTAACGGCGCAAGAATGTAGCTCTGCTGTAAACAGGCACAACGCAATCACATCCAGAAAAGACAAAAAAACGGATGAACGCAGAAGAAGAAGAAGAAGAAGATACCTCCATCTTGTAGACCTGTTCTTTACACTGGATATTGTATCTACTATGCATTTGATTATCTCTCTCCCACTCTCTCTCTCTCTCTCCCACTCTCTCTTTCTCCCCCTCTCTATGTCTCTCCATATGTCCTTTCTTTCTGGTCTGTCTGTAGTTTTGTCTCTTGTTTAACTTGTCTGTGTGTGTGTGTCTGTTTGTCTGTCTCTTTCTCATTCTCTCTCTCTCTCATTCTCTCTCTCGCTCTCTCTTTCTCCCCCTCTCTGTGTCCCTCCATATGTCTGTCTCTTTCTTTCTGTGTCTGACCTTAGTTTTATCTCTTTTTTAACTTGTCTGTCTGTCTGTCTCTCATATTGTCTCTCTCTCTCTCTCTCTCTCTCTCTCTCTCTCTCTCTCTCTCTCTCTCTCTCTCTCTCTCTCTCTCTCTCTCTCTCTCTCAATACATAGTCTTATAACTGTCAAAACTGTTATTTACTGCCAATATAGTACCTTGCTGTGTATGTGGGGGGGGGGGAGGTATTTGAGCCTGAGGAATTAAGGCCGCCTGGCTAGTGCAGTCACCGTAAACTGTGCATGTTAGGATTTTTATTTTTCCCCCGACAGAAAAAAATCGCACACCTTACCGAGGTTTCGAATCCGAGTCTCCTGAAGGAGAATCTGGTGTTGTAGCCACTCGGCCAGCCACTCCTCCATATATAATCTTTTAATTCTTATAAATCATACGAAAC
This sequence comes from Cepaea nemoralis, assembly GCA_014155875.1. Lineage (NCBI taxonomy): Eukaryota > Metazoa > Mollusca > Gastropoda > Stylommatophora > Helicidae > Cepaea > Cepaea nemoralis. Next base: position 319,349 of record JACEFZ010005372.1, read on the forward strand.
ACAATACAAGAAAGAAACAAATCTGAAGAAAAAGATCATTGTGACTGAATTATTGTTCCACTTCCTCATAAACATATTCAGACCATTCACAATGACAATAAGGTGGCTGGTTTTTATTCATTTCAATGTATGCACATACGTTTAGTGGTTAAGAAAAGGTGTCACAACATGACTATAACCCTTGTAGAGCTCATATGAAACAAGAGGCCAAAGGCAGCTTATCATGGTTCAAATCTTTTCTGATAATGATCTATGTGACATCGGTGGTCTTGGCACCCTGCTGGTTTCAGAGCTTATAGAGGGGAAGAAGAAGTGCGCAGCACGGTCCCCCTGGAGATGGCACTGTTGTACTGGGTCGGGTGGAAAGTCTGCACCAGCCCATTAGATGCACGTCCCTTTCTTTGTATGTTTAGACCACCTGACTGCCTTACATTGGACCTAAATGCTCAAACTCCAGTCTTCCAGAGGTTTCACATTAAACCAATCATTGATATATATCCATGGGATGATATAGGACTGTCCAGCCTCTTCTCTCCCGGCCTTCCTCTTATATCTTTACACACAGGCGCCACAGACAGTATGTTGCACAATTTAACAGGAAGTCCGTCTGTTGCATAGCAGCGACTGGAATCGCTTAATCGATAATGCTTTGATATATTTGAGAAATTGATTATTGTCCATTGAATACAGTATATCTTTATCAATTGTTACAGCTTTACATTATTTGGCAAGTCTTGCACTTGTCCCTTGTTGGAAATACCACATTGTTGTCTTTATACCAACAGCTGTTGTAAACATGTAACATACTTTTATGCTTGCTTTTGCATTCTGTTCTATGTATATATATGGTAACAATCCTAATGTAAATGTATATATGTGGTCTTCCCAGTATGGATATGGTTATGTGATGTGTATAGTCTTTCCACAAGTTCCATTTAAATGAGAGATCATACTATCTACTCATGTGATAAGGCAATGAGCACCATGATGTGTTGTGTTTTCATTGGCTAGAATTGTGTAAAAGCCAAGGTTGTATATGGTGGGTTGATAGCACTCCCACATACCAAGATGGGTGGCCTGAGTTTTTATTTCTATAAACCATGAATTGACGTGGTCTAGTTTTTCTCATGACAGTTCACACTAGCATTGATCATCTGCCTGCCCTATTTTTATTTGTTTCTGCTCTCGCTCGCTTTGAATTCTAGCGTAGTCCGCACATGCTACTTCTAATACACAGGACTGAATTTTGCATGTGGATTAGCTTTCCCTATAACCAGTGTCCCTCGTCATCAGGTGAACCCACTCAGACTTCTGAAGTACTTGTAATTTATGTACTCAAATCAAGGACGAGAAGTCAACAGTTTAATCCAATTGACCGGTGTAGTAGTTGAACCCTCTACCTCGGCATTAGCACACCAGATGTTTAAGAACAAGCACTTTTATCCATTCGGCCCTACTAACCTCTGCCTGCCCCATTTAACACCTGCTGACCTTGGACAGTATTATAAATAGCTTCCAATAGTATCCCAGACAGACCGAGATAATAGTTCTAATATTGAAATGAAGGGAGCCACAGCAGCACAATTGCCATCATACTTGCCTTCTTGGCCCAGTTGTCACGTGTTCCAATCCCATTGAGGCTGGGATGTTGTTTTTTTTATTATCTCTGACTCCCAGGTTGATCCAGCCTAATATTGGTACCAGAAAATGTTCTGAGAAGCCAAGGCAGCAAGCGACACACTGACCTCTAAACCCATTGAGTGTCGACTGGTCTACAGACATGGAGCTAACACCACAAACCAAATATACCTCTTGGCACGGAAATGGCTCCTTGACTTTTATTGATTTTTATTTGACATTCTAGATATGGCTGCCTTGTAATGGGCCATTTGTCAATAGTTTGCCAGACAGAATAAGATGAAAGATCTAATATTGAAATGTTATGTCTACATTCTAGATAGTTTATCATTGAATGAGTCAATACTCTGTGTACATTAAAATAAGACTAGTTTTATTTTTCCTGCAAATTGCAACAACTGGCAGCACTGGATGTGGTTCTTGAGTATACAAAGTTTGTTAATTAATGTGCCAAACTAATTCACATTATGCCTGTTCTTACAAAGGTGCTCTTTTGTATAGACAAGTATGGAGTCTAGTTTTGTATGCGCAGTTTTTTTAGACAAAGTTTTCCATACCTCCAATATTGCAAATTTTGAGTTTCAGGGCACTTACTATACAAGAGTTATTGTACAACTCAGAACTACCTTTTATTCATTTACAAAAGCATGGACAGCATTGCAAAAGGTATCTCCACATCCAATTTTAGAAGAGGAGTGGCTTTGATTATTTTCAACACACGGAATAACGTGCACATACTTTGTTGGTATCAGAATTGAAGGTAAACTTAAATTTCACAAGTTTAGTGTCCAGCTTGAACTCATGTCTTGGTAATGAAGTTAAAACATTCCAACGCTGCTGTTTATGTTTGTAAGTCATCCAGATTTCCAGATCTTTTACAATGTGAAATAAATGTCAGAATTTATAGGCTTTAAACAAATTCAGTCAACAGTTACTGAGATACGCAGAGGCATCTGCTATACACGCAGGTAAACCACAATTATGTAAGCACGAAACATGAGTCTTTACAATGACCATGGTGATATTTAAACATGACAATGTAGATTATTTGTTTTGGGTGTCTTGTTGTGTATTTAAGTTGAAAGATTTCATTGTGCTACATCATCTGTTCATCTTTTTTCTGTAGTGTACACCTGACAAGATACAGCTATATATGCCAGACAGTAAATTGTGCAATATATTGTTTTGGACTTCACTATTCAAATTCACAATGGGAAAACATTGTTTTGAAAATCTAAAAGGCTCCAATTCCTAATGTAAACTATTATGAATATTTGTAGTCTTTGGACTCAATTATTTGAATGGTGGTTACTATATTTGCATACCAATACCCTGATATCTGTTTGTAGGTTTATATTTGACTAGCTGTGAAGAAAAGGCTGGACAGAAATACCACTGCAGGAAATCCTCCTCCAGAAACGTCAAGCATTCTTTGCCCACATTGTCAAAGAACATTTTGAGCCAAAGTAGGCCTTATCAGCCATCTTAGAACTCACAGCTCCATACTTTCAACCCCACTGGATGAAATGAATGGTCATCATCATTCTTGATGGACAAACAACACATTTGACTAGCTCTGCAGCCAATAATATAGTTAAATTGTTTGATAGTTGGCATGAAATTGTGCCATTGATAACAACGGTCATACTCTAGTTTCCATTTTTGTTCAAGAACCTCGTATACATAAGTTCTTCAAGACACAGAATATTGACAACTTAGTATCACAATGTGTTGGCGTACAGTAACTAATCTAACCCTTAATTGAAGATGTATTCTAAACAGCAATCGTACACTGCAACACTCTCTTTAAGGTTTCAAATTGGCACATCAGGCAAAAGAAATGTTAACATTATTTTATGAATGTAATGCACACTAGTAATTGAAAGAGAAGATCAGAGCACAAAAAGTGTGCACTGTGCTCGAGATTCTATGGTGTATGAATGTGTTTGTACGAGAGAGAGAGAGAGAGAGAAGATGGAAGGAGATGTTCGTGAAACATGTATATGTTTTCTTGTTTTATTGTGAACTACGTAAACCAGCTTCTGACTTGACATAAGCTGTTAGGTAATCATGTTCTAGCCCAGCTGGCCGGGTCCTGGCTCTCTTGTTTTATTTATGGATCGTATTTTCCCTGCCTTACCGCAGTTACCCATGCTGGATTTTGTTCTTGCATTTACTCAGTTTGAACTCAAGTGTAGTCAATACACACTTGCTGCTACTTCTATTTCACTGGACTGATGTGTGTGTGTGGATTACCAGTGTTCTTGCCATCAGGTGAACCCACTCCAATTTCTGAGCTACTTGTAATTTATGTCCCCAAGTCAAGGATGAGAATTCATTTTAGTACATCTGACCAGTGTAGGATGGTGAACCCGCTATCTCGACATCAGCGCACTGAAAGTCTAATAATGAGCGCTCTTATCCATTCGGCTGATCTATGCTACATATTTTATTGTGCATGTGTTGCAGTCTATGCCAGGTAGCTGGCCACAAGATATCACACAGTTATTACTTTAACCCTCTCTGTCACACAGTTATTACTTTAACCCTCTCTGTCACACAGTTATTACTTTAACCCTCTCTGTCACACAGTTATTACTTTAACCCTCTCTGTCACACAGTTATTACTTTAACCCTCTCTGTCACACAGTTATTACTTTAACCCTCTCTATCACACAGTTATTACTTTAACCCTCTCTGTCACACAGTTATTACTTTAACCCTCTCTGTCACAACAGTTATTACTTTAACCCTCTCTGTCACACAGTTATTACTTTAACCCTCTCTGTCACACAGTTATTACTTTAACCCTCTCTGTCACACAGTTATTACTTTAACCCTCTCTATCACACAGTTATTACTTTAACCCTCTCTATCACACAGTTATTACTTTAACCCTCTCTATCACACAGTTATTGCTTTAACCCTCTCTATCACACAGTTATTGCTTTAACCCTCTCTATCACAGATTACTTTAACCCTCTCTATCACACAGTTATTGCTTTAACCCTCTCTATCACAGATTACTTTAACCCTCTCTATCACACAGTTATTGCTTTAACCCTCTCTATCACACAGTTATTACTTTAACCCTCTCTATCACACAGTTATTACTTTAACCCTCTCTATCACACAGTTATTACTTTAATCCTTTCTATCACACAGTTATTACTTTAACCCTCTCTATCACACAGTTATTGCTTTAACCCTCTCTATCACACAGTTATTACTTTAACCCATTCTATCACACAGTTATTGCTTTAACCCTCTCTGTCACACAGTTATTACTTTAACCCATTCTATCACACAGTTATTGCTTTAACCCTCTCTATCACACAGTTATTACTTTAACCCATTCTATCACACAGTTATTACTTTAACCCTCTCTATCACACAGTTATTACTTTAACCCATTCTATCACACAGTTATTGCTTTAACCCTCTCTATCACACAGTTATTACTTTAACCCATTCTATCACACAGTTATTACTTTAACCCTCTCTATCACACAGTTATTACTTTAACCCATTCTATCACACAGTTATTACTTTAACCCTCTCTATCACACAGTTATTGCTTTAACCCTCTCTATCACACAGTTATTACTTTAACCCTCTCTATCACACAGTTATTGCTTTAACCCTCTCTATCACACAGTTATTACTTTAACCCTCTCTGTCACACAGTTATTACTTTAACCCTCTCTATCACACAGTTATTGCTTTAACCCTCTCTATCACACAGTTATTACTTTAACCCTCTCTGTCACACAGTTATTACTTTAACCCTCTCTATCACACAGTTATTACTTTAACCCTCTCTATCACACAGTTATTACTTTAATCCTTTCTATCACACAGTTATTACTTTAACCCTCTCTATCACACAGTTATTACTTTAACCCTCTCTATCACACAGTTATTACTTTAACCCTCTCTATCACACAGTTATTACTTTAACCCTCTCTATCACACAGTTATTACTTTAATCCTTTCTATCACACAGTTATTACTTTAACCCTCTCTATCACACAGTTATTACTTTAATCCTTTCTATCACACAGTTATTGCTTTAACCCTCTCTATCACACAGTTATTACTTTAATCCTTTCTATCACACAGTTATTGCTTTAACCCTCTCTATCACACAGTTATTACTTTAACCCATTCTATCACACAGTTATTACTTTAACCCTCTCTATCACACAGTTATTACTTTAACCCTCTCTATCACACAGTTATTACTTTAACCCTCTCTATCACACAGTTATTACTTTAACCCTCTCTATCACACAGTTATTACTTTAATCCTTTCTATCACACAGTTATTACTTTAACCCTCTCTATCACACAGTTATTACTTTAATCCTTTCTATCACACAGTTATTGCTTTAACCCTCTCTATCACACAGTTATTACTTTAATCCTTTCTATCACACAGTTATTGCTTTAACCCTCTCTATCACACAGTTATTACTTTAACCCATTCTATCACACAGTTATTACTTTAACCCTCTCTATCACACAGTTATTGCTTTAACCCTCTCTATCACACAGTTATTACTTTAATCCTTTCTATCACACAGTTATTGCTTTAACCCTCTCTATCACACAGTTATTACTTTAACCCATTCTATCACACAGTTATTACTTTAACCCTCTCTATCACACAGTTATTACTTTAACCCATTCTATCACACAGTTATTGCTTTAACCCTCTCTATCACACAGTTATTACTTTAATCCTTTCTATCACACAGTTATTACTTTAACCCTCTCTATCACACAGTTATTACTTTAACCCTCTCTGTCACACAGTTATTACTTTAACCCTCTCTGTCACACAGTTATTACTTTAACCCTCTCTATCACACAGTTATTGCTTTAACCCTCTCTATCACACAGTTATTACTTTAACCCTCTCTATCACACAGTTATTGCTTTAACCCTCTCTATCACACAGTTATTACTTTAACCCTCTCTATCACACAGTTATTACTTTAATCCTTTCTATCACACAGTTATTGCTTTAACCCTCTCTATCACACAGTTATTACTTTAACCCTCTCTATCACACAGTTATTGCTTTAACCCTCTCTATCACACAGTTATTACTTTAACTCTCTCTATCACACAGTTATTACTTTAATCCTTTCTATCACACAGTTATTACTTTAACCCTCTCTATCACACAGTTATTACTTTAACCCTCTCTATCACACAGTTATTACTTTAACCCTCTCTATCACACAGTTATTACTTTAACCCATTCTATCACACAGTTATTGCTTTAACCCTCTCTATCACACAGTTATTACTTTAACCCTTTCTATCACACAGTTATTGCTTTAACCCTCTCTATCACACAGTTATTACTTTAACCCTCTCTATCACACAGTTATTGCTTTAACCCTCTCTATCACACAGTTATTACTTTAACCCTCTCTATCACACAGTTATTACTTTAACCCTCTCTATCACACAGTTATTGCTTTAACCCTCTCTATCACACAGTTATTACTTTAACCCTCTCTGTCACACAGTTATTACTTTAACCCTCTCTATCACACAGTTATTACTTTAACCCTCTCTATCACAGATTACTTTAATCCTTTCTATCACACAGTTATTACTTTAACCCTCTCTATCACACAGTTATTACTTTAACCCTCTCTATCACACAGTTATTACTTTAACCCTCTCTATCACACAGTTATTGCTTTAACCCTCTCTATCACACAGTTATTACTTTAACCCTCTCTATCACAGATTACTTTAATCCTTTCTATCATAAACAGATGTTACTTAAACCCTTTCTATCACACACAGTTATTACTTTAACCCATTCTATCACAGACAGATGTTACTTTAATCCTTTCTATCACAGACAGATGTTACTTTAACCCTTTCAGGATCCTCGCTGGTGCAACGGAGTTCATGCACTGAGCTGAGTTTCTCCAGACTCAGATTTGAGTTAGGAGGAGAACGGCGCACTTATGGGTCACACCCGTGTGCCGTGATGTTGATCCATCAACTAAACTAAACTTTAACCCTTTCTATCACAGACAGATGTTACTTTAACCCTTTCTATCACAGACAGATGTTACTTTGACCCTTTCTGTCACTAACAGTTGTTACTTTAACCCTTGTTATCACAAACAGTTGTTACTTTAACCCTCGCTATCACAGACAGTTATTACTTTAACTCATTCTATCACAAACAGTTGTTACTTTAACCCTCACTATCACAAACAGTTGTTACTTTACCCCATTCTATCACAGACAGATGTTACTTTAACCCTCCCTATCACAGACATTAATTATGTTAACCCTTGTTATCAAATACAGTTGCTACAATCACTTATTTTCGTGGTCCCAGTTATTACGTTCATTCCTCTAGCCCCTGCCAGTTGCAACTCTCAGGACAGACATATGTCAAATAAACTTAACATGTTATGGTCATGTGATCAGTAACTGACAACTTGTGAGAAGAGACGTTTTCTTCTCCCAACATAAATGTATGTTTATATTTTATTCTGTTCCACTTTTACCATGTTTTAGTTTGAATGCATTGTGTTTTATTGTGTTATAGCCATTTTGTAGTTTAAATACATTGTGTTTTATTGTGTTATAGCTATGTTGTATTTTAAATACATTATGTTTTATTGTGTTATATACATGTTGTATTTTGAATACATTGTGTTTTATTGTGTTATAGCCATGTTGTAGTTTGAATACATTGTGTTTTATTGTGTTATATACATGTTGTAGTTTGAATACATTGTGTTTTATTGTGTTATAGCCATGTTGTAGTTTAAATACATTGTGTTTTATTGTGTTATAGACATGTTGTAGTTTGAATACATTGTGTTTTATTGTGTTATAGACATGTTGTAGTTTTAATACATTGTGTTTTACCGTTTTATAGCCACTTAGTTTCTGCTTTTTTGGCATCTCCCTCAAGTGTTAGTTTTTATGAGTTGTGTACATAAATGGCACTAGCCACCCTATCATATATGACACATTGCTTTGTAAAATACTAGAGATAGGAAGAGGAGATGCATTGAATTCAACGGTATGCAGTCACTTCTCACTTCTAAACAGTTGTGCTATGAATGTTAATTAAGTATGATCAAATGTTACTTCATCATCATCATCATCATCATCCGATGACTTGCCGGCTAGCTTGGACAATCATGCTTCTCCACAAATTGCGATCTCCGACATCATGTATCAATTCACCTGTTGACTCATTTCCGCGCCATGACACAAGTCTCAAGAATTGTTTCACACTGCCTTCCTCTATCTCTCTTTCCACAAATCTTTCTGGTTGTCATAACATGTTCCAGTTGTTGTCTTCTCGTGATGTTACTTACTTGCTTCATGACTGTGTGTTGCACATAGCCTTGGATGTGTACCTGCATATCTCTTGGGAAGTAAAAATGGTCGGCGAGATATTGACCACATGGCTCATTGAGTGGTCTATACAAATATGGGGCCAGCACCGTGTACACAGGACATCTCAGGGTGTGGGAGGGGGTGCTGTGATAGATGTGTGTGTGGTGCTGCGAGATGGGCAAGGATGGCAGGTTGTGAGGGACAACTTGAACCTGTCAAAGAATGGGGTCATGACAGCAGGTGAGGGGAATCTCATGATCAGGGAAGAAAGACAAGTTTTACAGAACTGGGACCTAGGTGAACATGGCTGAATGAGGTCAAGATCATAGAACTAAAATATCTCAGGCTTATAACGTGGCAGAAGTTTCTTGACAGATATTGTGGTGGGGGATGGGTGTGGGGATATGCAAAATGATGACTCCATTGCATGAGGGTGGACAATATCAAGAGATGAAGTGAAATAAGCCTCAGAACAGAAGGAGCTGGAGATATATTGTAGCTGACCTGAGATGTGGAGATGGTCTTTTGACTTTGTGGTCCTGATGACAGAAAATAGCTGACCTTTGACACTGGAATCTTGATAACAGAGTACCTGACCTTTAAAAGTGGGATTTTGATAACAGAGAGCACCTGCCTATGATACTGGGATCCTGATAATGGACTATACCTGACCTTTGGCACTGGGATCCTGATAATGGACCATACCTGACCTTTGACACTGAGATCCTGAAAACAGACTATACCTGACCTTTGACACTGGGATCCTGATAACAGACTATACCTGACCTTTGACACTGGGATCCTGATAACAGACTATACCTGACCTTTGACACTGGGATCCTGATAACAGAAAGCACCTGACCTTTGACACTGGGATCCTGATAACAGAACGCACCTGACCTTTGACACTGGGATCCTGATAACAGACTATACCTGACCTTTGACACTGGGATCCTGATAACGGGCTATCATCATCATGTGCTGTGCCAATAAGCGTGGGCGGTCATGTTTTGCCATCTCACAGGATCACCAGTCAAGGATCAGCTCAGTGTTCTTATTTCGACCATACTTCGTGGCCAAGCCATCCAGGTATTTACTTAAGACTATACCTGACCTTTGGCACTAGGTTTCTATGGAGAATACTTGTTCTTTAGTATTGGGGGTCCTTATAACAGAGAGTACCTGACCATGACATTGAATTCCTGATAACAGAGAATATAGACTTCAGTTATTGTCATGAGTGTTTGTCTATCACTGCTGATGAGGTCCACATAGCCATTTGTAAGTCCCAGAGTGGGGTGAAGATGGTAGAGGGTAAGTTAGCATGTTGATGGGTCATGATTGGCACTCATTTAACCAGACAAGATGCCATAGGGAACAAAGCTGAAAGTATCTGAGAATTTTTTTAGAATTGTAAATTGGGTATATTCCTGAAAAGGAATTAAGTGCAGTTAAGTTGTGTGCATTCAAAAGATCCTAAAAAGAGGTGGTGCTGGTGGTTACACTGAAGATGGCGTTGATGATGATGATAATGATAGTGGTGATGGTTTATTCTGTTGAAGTAAAGATGAACACGTATAAGGATGTGTAATCTCACAAATGATTATTCACAAATTGAATCATATTGTTCACAAATTGAACAAACCCTTTCCTGTCTTTGTTTAACCATTTTCTCCAGAAAGATAGAACAAATATTGCACTCTATGTTGAGCTGATGTGGCATATATACTAGTGCTGTATGGGGTGTGCGTGCTGACTACCACACATGTGTGGGGTTTGTCACACTGTGAGGTTTCTTAGTGGTTTTTGACAAATTGTAACAATTTGTGAAAGAGAGTGAGAAAGTGACAAAGAGAGAAAGGTTGTATTAACAAGACCATAAGGTAGCTGCAGTACAATGATTGTAAGAAAGAATAATATATTACCATGTCAACTCAAGATATTCAGTACAGACATTTAGAGAAACTGTTTTTATTTTAACATTTTACTGCACTATAAATCTATTGTGACTGCCTATTAACTTATTCTTGAAGAATTTGTATGATTATTTCCCCTTGTCTTGTACATTTGCATACAGACATACATGCTTTAAATAATTTGTGGTACTGCTTCTCATTTGTGGAGTTTTATCTTGGTACCATGTTTCCCCAAAAATAAGACCGGGTCTTATTTTCATTTTAGCTTTAAAAATGCACTCGGGTTTATTTTTGCGAGATGTCTTATATTTTTTTAGACAAAAATTACATTTGTTCATGTACAAAATTCTATATTTATTCAAATACAGCCATGTCATCTTCTTTTGAAGCATTGTCATAACTCTCCGAATCCCGAATTCTGGCCTGAATTTCTTGCGACTCCATTTCCTGTAGAACCATTGGTCACATTCTCTCATGTCCAGCAATAAAGCTGTCCTTAAATTAGCATTTCTTGTCCATGTAGCCTGCTTGTAGTGCATTGGTAACTTTATTTCCCTCGAGTGACGTATTGAATTATGAACCACATCCGTTCATTATCAAATGCGCACCAGTGGCGTCTGTACTCCGACTGGCCATTCGGCAACAAGTCCCACATTCTAGCTGATGATCTTAACTAGGGCTTATTTTAGGGTTAGGTCTTACATTAAAAGCATCCCGAAAAATCATGCAATGGCAGGTCTTATTTTTGGGGAAACACAGTAGTAGTCAGTTATGGTCTGCTCTTAATTTAATTTTTAAAAGCAATGGCAAACTACTGAGCATAAAAATTTTCTAGCACAGAAACAGCCAAAAATTCTGGGGTTAATTGCGACGTCATGTAAAGACCATGCCACAAACTTAATCTTATAAAATGGCTTCATGTTTAGTGTCCGAATACTTCAACTAAGAATGTTTTTGTTGGACAGAAGCTGATGAAACAGACAAGAATACTGTATGAGCCTTATGTAAATAATAAATAACAAATAATTCAAGTGAAATTATACTTATAATTAGAAGACAGTAAATAAATTACATGGCTACTAAAAGAGGCTGCAGGGGCAACAGTGAACCCCGGACCAGCTACCAGTTTTATTCCTGGTTGTAATCAGCAACTCCATCATCCTCTTCAGATTGCTGACTTGGGCCATTTCTCACTACCTGAATGATCATTGGTGGAAGCAAATCTTGAATTCACAATGACAGGTGTTTGAGACAGGCTGGCAACCTTAAGAGAGAACAAACAAACAAGTAAACTTTATTTTCAGTGTTCAGAATTGGGCACACACGCCGGTCACAATCATATCCAGCATTTTTTGGCTTTTGAATTACTAGGGACGTTCAGAAATGTGGTGCATTACTTTCTGAATACCCCTCTTAGTAAAGTTTTCAGTAGTTTGCCATTGCTTTCTGAACGACCGACACTCAACCTTCATACCATGGTAAAACATCAACATAATGGTGGTCTACTTCCAAGGTGGCTTATTATGTTATGATGTTTTTATTTATTTTTATGGGGGTCTGTAGTCTGTCACGAGATAGTGATCAAATAGTTTATGGTTGTATGTATATGGATTGGTGGTGTCTTTGATTTGTTGTGGAAGAGAGTTTGATAGCTGTGCTGCAGAGTACGCTAATTTGTTTTGTACAAGTCTATCCTAGGCTTGAGGAGAGAGACAGGTGATATTATGACGAGGAACAAAGAAGAAGTATGTGGCCACTTTTTTATTTAGCCGTTTTTCTTTTTATGTGTTGATATTTTCTTGATGTGTTCTGTTTGTTTCTAGTGACATTTTGCCACTTCGTTTTGTTATGTTCAAACTCCGGTCTTGGCCTGAGAAATTCCGACAGTGTGTTTATGTGTACTTCAGGTACAAGATAGCACTGTCTGACTTGCTTTTTGATAGAAAGAATAACTCACAGCCATTTTGTATGACAAATGTTTGGCCATGAGCCAGGAAGATCTCATGAGCGTGTATGTTCACATTCCTTGTTTAGTTATGTTTATTTCAGAGACAGACATGCCATATCAACTCGTTGTGAGACCTGTTTTGTCTCAGATTTCAATAAATCTCTTACTATGAAAGACATGTGGCTCTGTGTTATTTATCACACACACGTCAACGAAACCGTTTGTTTGTTGTGCTGTATAAGATAGCAGTGACTGTTGCCCAGTTCACGACGAAAATGAATGAGATAAGTAGCACATTTTCTTCATTTTATTTTATTTTCATTGTTCTGATGTTCATCTTGCCATTCCTTTCATTTGGTTATTATACCTTAATGTTGTCACTGTAATGTCTTCCTTGTGTTTATATGTTGTGTTTTGTGTATTTGTTTCCTGGTGAAGGCTAATTGCCGCAACGTCCTATTTTCTTAAATGTGTTCTATAAATCTGCACTATTTATGTTATTTTATCATCATCATTGCTGATAAGCGTGATCCGTCATGTTTCGTCATTACACACGATCACCAGAGTCGTGGTTCAGCTTTCTGTTCTTGCCTCAATCATACCATGTAGCCAGGCCACCCAGATATTTACTTCTCTGCTTTTCCTTTGTTGTTTCCCCCTCAATCTTGCCAGTTGTCACCAAGTTCTCTAGTTTATTTCTTTTGATAATGTGCCCAAACAATGTTGACTGTCCATGTCTAATTTCTCTAATCAGTTTACGATGTTCATTTGTTTCTTGTAGGACTTGGTCATTGGTTTTTCTGTCTGTCCATGGTATTCTTTGCATTTTCTTCAGAAACCACATTTCTACAGCCATCAGATGTTTTTCAGCTTTTCTGCTCATTGTCCACGCTTCACATCCATACAAAAGTACAGGCCCTATGTAGCACCTCAACACTCTTTTTTCTCGTTGCAGTTGACATCTTTTTATTGGTCAGTATGTTTTCCATCTTGCAAAAAGCTACCTTCGCCATGGCGATTCTTGTTATAATCTCTTCAAGGCACCCCCATCAGATGTCACGACTGTTCTGAGATAGTTCTGAGATTAGTTGTACCGATTTACTTGTTTAAGATTATTCCCATTTACCCGTTTATTACGTTGTGCTATTTCAAGACTGAAGACACAAGCAATATGTTGTCCGATTTACTGCCTGGCATTTTTTGCTGCATCTCATCAGGTGTATACTGCAGAGTTATCTACCATATGAAGTAAATAATACTTGAGCTGAAACAATTAAAACACATAATCACAGGTATTGTTCGAATGTGGAACATCTGTTATCCCCCAGGATCATTTCAAATGTACCAGAAACTTTATGTTTGCACCGGCGGTTTCAGCGGGTTTTGTACAAACAGAAAAAGGTTGTAAATTTTATATTACCCTGGGGGTTTTAATTGTTTCAGCTTATGTATGATTCACGTATTCACCCCTGGAAGAGCTGTAGTACCGTGGCTTGACCATCGCCTGTCTGTCCCGTGGTCATGGGTTCAAATCTGCATCGAGACCGATTTTTAAAATGGACCTGGGTTCCCAGGTCGACCCAGCTTAAAATGGGTGCCGGGACAAGTGTCTGAAAGTGAAGGCGGCCGGCGTGGCACTGATCACTGACCCACCGCGAACCAGCTGGTCTATACAAGTATGGAAGGCAAACAGTTCCGTATGTGTGGCTCATGCGAACAAGTGAGAGACAACATACTTTACAACCAAGGCACATCCGGCAAATGGACATCGCAGTGTAAACATAGCAATGATGATAATAACGTAAAAATAAGTTAACGCACAAGACAACGTTTAGGGAGGTGTCACATAAACCTGTTTCCATGCTGTATTGCTACATCCGGCTGCAGCCGTAACTTCTCTGTCTGTCCATGCTGTATTGCTACATCCGGCTGCAGCCGTAACTTCTCTGTCTGTCCATGCTGTATTGCTACATCCGGCTGCAGCCGTAACTTCTCTGTCTGTCCATGCTGTATTGCTACATCCGGCTGCAGCCGTAACTTCTCTGTCTGTCCATGCTGTATTGCTACATCCGGCTGCAGCCGTAACTTCTCTATCTGTTATTATACAGATGTGGGCCTAACAAACTTTGCCCAATGTGACTTAAGGGTTGTACACGGGCCATTTACTTGTATATTCCCACCCGCCTTGGGAGCCGCGCTGGCCTGCCGGCCCCGTGGTCATGCGTTTGAATCCCTTACAACTTGGAGATTATTTACAAACTGGCCCAGACTCTCAGGTCGCCCCAGCCTACAAAGTGCACACTTTCAGATGAGAAGAATTCTTTTTCTTCATTTTTTCCCCATTTAATTGCGTCTGCTTTCTTATACCACAGCTGACATATTTGCGCCTTTCGGCCGACACATCCGACTTCTTCCGGCATTTGTTGGTCTGATTGACCTTCCCGGGTGTTTCGTAGCACGCTCCGCTGTCTCAAAGTTGTAATTCCTGTCTCCTAACTGGCCCATCGAGAACGATTGTAATTCCTCTGTCTCCTAACTGGCCCATCGAGAACGGTCGCATGCCGGTTGATCCTCAAGGGAAGGCAGGGATGAGATCATAGACATGCCCCGCCATCTGTGGAGGCTGCCATGCAGAGCCAACACACGATGCTCTGATACTGGACACGTCACGTCCTGCACGTGGCTGTTTTCCCTCACTTCCACACAATGAGCATCCCGTCTACGACTAGCTACACCTTCGGAGACCAGGGGGACGCAGTCCGCCGACCTGGGACTTTGATGACCACCCCACACCGAGCGGTCGGTCGTCCTGGGACTTTGATGACCACAACACAGTGAGCGGTCCCTCGACCTGGGACTTTGATGACCACCACACAGTGAGCGGTCCCTCGACCTGGGACTTTGATGACCACAACACAGTGAGCGGTCCCTCGACCTGGGACTTTGATGACCACCACACAGTGAGCGGTCCCTAGACCTGGGACTTTGATGACCACAACACAGTGAGCGGTCCCTCGACCTGGGACTTTGATGACCACCACACAGCGAGCGGTCGCTTCAGACATTCTACTTCTGATTCACTTACGAAAGATAATATATCGCAATATTTGACCTCCCATTTTGATAGAAGGACGATATGTCGCCATACTAAGGTCTTTGCATTGTTTGTTTCGTATCATCTTCCGCAATTTCAATGCTTAGTGGACGGAAATGTACAGTATAATACTTGTTAATTTGATTGTGTACCGTGTTTGGTCCAAACCCATTACTGTATTTGTTTGGCACTTAATCAGTTAATGAATTTGTTAGCCAAGCAGTTATCCATTTGGTAACGCTTTAGTCATCAGTTTGCATCCAACTAGATAGAAAATGCAGACAAGAAAATCCGGCTGCTGTGGAGGCTGAAGTACAAGCGTTGATTTTTGAGAATTCGCTAGACGGTGATGCTGTCATCTACACAGATGGGTCGGTCGTCCGACATGTGAGTAGCTCATGGACCTTTACGGCTCGGGCCGGAGGGAGAATTGTGAAGGAGGACTCTCGTTCTTTCACTGAAACCACAAGTAGCCTGACTATGGAAGTCATGGCAGTAAGTAAAGCAATAACATGGCTCGAGACACAGACATTCACTAGGGCATGGTTCCTTAGCGACTCAATGATCATGCTGAAGAGGATAGAGGAGGGATCGATCCGAAGAGAATGGTTGCTGTCTCAGAAGCGGTCTCGGCTGGCAAAGATTAGTTTCATCTTCGTGCCAGGGCATGCGGGAGTACAAGGAAATGAGCGGGCTGACAAGCTCTCAGGTAAAGCTACTATAGAGGGCAGACGCACCATGGACCAGGCTGACATTCTGAATGCTCTACGAGAAGTAAGACTTTTTGCGAGAACCAAGTGATGACTGCGAATCTATAACCATGGCCAGACTGCGAGAACAGCAAATTAAAAGAGGGGTGGCCAAACAAGAACACTACGCAGGAAGCCAAAGAAGATTGATAAACCAACACAGAACTGGCGTCGTTAGCCGCTACACGCTGCGGGATTTGCTGAGGAGGGGATCCGAGCACTTATGGACTGAATGGTTCGGTGTGCAATTAGGGTGATCTGTCGACAACTAACTAACTAACTAACTAACTAACTAACTAACTAACTAACTAACTAACTAACGCTTTTGTCATCGACATTCCTCGGGGCATTTGGGGCAGCAGATCGGGATCATACCGGATCGTTCCTTCCATTGCGAGATCAGTGCACATGTAGCTATATATAGGTTTTCTCTCATAGCACCGATTTCCGTTTAGTAGCCGACATGTGGTGAACTTTTGAACCGGCTTGTCAGTCAATAAGATTGTCGCTCGAGGACACTTGAACCTGGCATTTATTAGCAATCATATTCAGTGGGGCCGAGGGGTTAGCAGCTTTCTCCGTTAACCCCGAATACTCTCGTGGTTGACGTGAGCGCAGGAGAATTAGAAGTGGTTCGAGTCGCACCAGTGACTTATGAGAGTATGGAGCCGGTCGCTCAGAAAGTCGTGGCGTGCTGATGAGCATAATCTAGCCTAGGAATCAATATACAGCTGAAAGATGCTGGTGTTGACCGCAATATCCTGAAACAGGATGGAAACGCGGGAAAAAAATATTCAGCGGGCATTAGAACCCATTTGTCAAATTAGTTGTGCACTTTGATGGACATCATTTATTCACAAGGGAGGTCAGCATGGGCGAATGGTATGAACGTGTGTACATAAACATCCGGTGTGCTGATGCCGGGGTAAGAGGTTCAACCCCATACACCGGACAGCTGGACTAAAATGTTGACTTTTCGTGTTTGACTTCGGGACGAAATTACAAGTACCCCAGAAGTCGGAGTGGGTTAGCCTGAAGGCGAAGGACACTGGTAATAAGGAAAGCTAACCCACACACAACAATCAGTCCAGTACACTAGAAGTAGTAGCACGGGTATGAACTAATGAACTACGCTTGAGTTCCAAGCGGGCGAAGGAAAATAAAATGTATTACCGTGATCCTGGCTTGGATCCCCAGCTGT
Source organism: Cepaea nemoralis (assembly GCA_014155875.1). NCBI lineage: Eukaryota > Metazoa > Mollusca > Gastropoda > Stylommatophora > Helicidae > Cepaea > Cepaea nemoralis. The sequence continues at coordinate 337,293 of JACEFZ010005372.1, forward strand.
GGGGTCGACCCAGTCTAGAAAAAACATTAATGTGGACGGGGTGGAGTTAAAGTCATCACTGTCTGAGACATAAGGAGTTGAGACAAACAAGTCATGAGTGTCTCCGTCTTCTTCTTGTGCCCTCTGAAACAGACGTTGTGAATCTGTGCGGGCTGTTGTTTGTCGAGACTCCTGTCTTTTCCACTTTTCACATTGGGCAGTGGGGAGCATTTTGTGTGATATTCACTGGCACAGGAACGGAGCATAATGGGGACGACCCGTTGCGGTGAAGTTGGAACCGCGACTAACTAACTAATAGACGTTGTTGATCTCCACTACTCTCTGTTATCTGATGTGTTGATGAAGTTGTTGTTGTTTATATTATCATTTCCATGACACTTTGTTAGCTTTCCATATACTCATGCTTCTCTTGCCCAGGACGTGCTGGTGAGGTGGGGAACTAGCAGCTGGACAGATTAGCTGGGTCTGCATCCCTTGGTGGGGTATTGGTCCATGATAACGCAGATGTATTCGGGGCCCCTTGGAATAGTGCAGAAGAACTGGTTGATCAGCACGGTTTGGAGAGAATGATGCTGTAGGAAGTGACCTGAGATTCCGACACTCCAGACTCCCAGGAAACTCCAGATGGACACATAATTACCAGACTGCTTCTGGTATCGTTAGTATTGGGACTCTTCGCTGGCTGTTGCAGATGATGATGGAGCAGGTATGGAAATGTCCCGAGTGCTGCGATGCTGGTTCAGCGCAACTCAACTCTTGTTAAATATTTTCCCACGTAAGGCTAATTTCCCTACTCCATTTCTTCTATTGATGTGCTCAACAAATTTCACTTGTCTCTTTTTCTTGTGGTTTTTGTGAGTTATAATGTGCAACCCGCAGCGCCCTATACGCCTATCTTCTTTCATATGTATTAATATTATTCTTTCTGATGTGAATTCAGTGTTGATAATGCCTTGTGTGTGTGTTTTTTTTTTTTTTCAGGATGTAATATAAAAGCCACTCCAGACAGGAAATGTTTGGTGCTTATAATGTTAGTGGACTAGGAGATAAGGAACCAGCAATAATAGAGTTCATTAAAAGAAAAAAAAATCAAACACATAATATTAGGCTTTACAGATGCGGTGAAAAAGATGCAAAACGTAAAGCAAAGGTGGAAGATGATGATGACGACATTTCTCTTCTAGCTGTAAATGTGGAACAGATCCTGGTCTTACTCAATTTATGAAGAAAACAAACGTTAGCATTAGACAACGGTTCTCCCCATTTATTTCTTAGACAACGAAGGCGGCCGCGTTAATGCAGGGGGCCACGCTGATAGTGTCATGAACGTGGTCGGACGAGAGTTCCACACCTGCGTTCGTTGTCCGCTAAGAGAGGCAAGATAGGCCCACATGTTGCTCCGTGCACTACAACCTACAACAATTGATGGTCCTAACACAATTCAGACCCAACATTGGTTGCTGGTGCGGGGCGTGTTTTAGCCACAAACATGGTGGGTGTGTGGTGAATGTATCAGCAGAACACGAGAAGTAGAATCGATCAGCTCTACTACCAGGGTAAGTTAATAAGTAAGTCACAAATGGCTGTAGAAAAATAACTAAATATGATAACAACTTGAAGCCAGTTTATTTTTATACATGCATTGTCCCTTTATTTCTCAACATAATTTCCACCAACATTGATGCACTTATCCCATCGTTTTATCAGACCTCCCAAACCGGTTGCATAGAACTGCGTGCTCTGTTTTCTAAACCACGTTTTCACTTCACATCAACTTCGGCGTCATTCGCGAAATGTCTCCCGCCAAGGCGGGTTTTCAGTGTTAATGCTGAAAAATATTTGTCCCGTAAAGCGGTACATAGCTGGGTATAAAAAGTTACGAGGGCGAGTCAATAAGTAAGCCACACAGTTCTGTGGGACGGCAGGTAAATGACAACAGAGCACGCAGTTCTATGCAGCTGGTTTGGGATGACTGATAAAACGATGGGATAAATGCATCAATGGTGGTGGAAATTATATTGAGAAATAAAGGGACAATGTATGTATAAAAATAAACTCGTTTCAAGTAGTTATCATAGTTAGTTATTTTTCTACAGCCATTTGTGACTTACTTATTAACTTACCCTCGTAGAACACGATCAAAAGTCCCAAAATGGTTGCTTTATGTGTGTGTGTGTGTGTGCGCGCGCGCGCGCGTGAGTGCGTACGTGCGTGCGTGCGTGCGTGTGTGTGTGTGTGTGAAGTTACTCATCTGTTTCCTGGTCATGGACTTGACACGTGTGTCGATGAATACCGCGTGTTTTGCTATAAGAATTCAAGTTAAAGAATTCAAATATCTTGGAAGTATGATCACACAAGATGGCAGATTGGACAGAGAAATTTAAATCAGATGTCAAAAAGCAGTGCACTTATATAACAACTATCACCCATATTAAAACATCTAAATATACCCATGTCCGCAAAACGACAGATAATAAATAGCATATTCACACCAACCCTATGCTACCAATGTCACACGTGGACATTATCCAAATCATACTTACGCAAAGTTAACACCTGTTGAATGAGATGCTTGAGGAGAGCTGCCAACTTAACTGTCTGAGACCGAATAAGACATGATGTTATCAGACAGTAGGATCAACACCTTGTGCCACATATATTGAAAGACAGAAGATTGAATGGTTTGACCATCTCGTTAGAATGCAAAACCATCACTACCAGCACAGACGCTACATCAAAGATGATCTGCTACGAGAGCAAGGACGCCCGAATAGAAAATGGATTGAAGACATCAAAGGCATTCTACTATCAAACGGAATGACATTATCCAGTGCCACCCATCGGGCACTGGAACGCCAATTATTCCTTGACGGTAAAAGTGGAATATGATGATGATGATAATGGTAATGGTGAGTGTTATAACAAAGCGGCTAGACCGGAAATGTGGCTTTGACGGAAAAGCGGGGTTAAAGGGGCCATACTGTGGCTTGTTTGATGACGTCATTGTATGATGTGTAGGGACAGAACCGTTAATGAGTTGTAGGCGACTATCACACCAAGATGACGGGGGATGGTAAGATGGATGCGCGGGGTCCTGGATGAAAATAATAGGTCGTGCCAATGAGAATGTCAGGCAATAGATGAGACTTTATAGAGCTCCCGTGTGGTGGAGCGGTATGTGTTTCCTCGGCGAGGCTTTCGGAACATCCAAGATGATATTCTCTCGGTGAGATAATGTTCAGTGTGCAATGGCTTCATGAAGGATGAAGCGATATCAGTGTATCCGGGATGAAGACACAATCTATTTCCATGTGACAGGAATATCATGTTCTGTTGTAGACACGGGGAGTAGTCCTGCAAGGAATGTTTGGGTTGACTAAGTTGTCATAGAACCAGTAGTGGATTACAGTTGACTGTGTGACAAGATGCGATGTATTATATTTCGTTTTTATTCTTTTAAAAATGTTAGCTCGCTTTGAACTCAAGCGTAGTCCATATACGTGCAACTGCTTCAAGTGCAGTAGACTTATTTTTACGTGTGGATTAGTTTTCCCTATTACCAATGTCCCTCGCTTTCAGGCGAACCCACTCCTACTTCTGAGGTTTTCTTCTTCTTCTTCTTCTTCTTCTTCTTCTTCTTCTTCACGTGTAGTTGATGTTGTATTGTTATACGTTATGGTAGTTTTGCCGGTTGTGTTTTATCATTTGTCACAATGGTGTTGTGTCGCTGGGCGTTGTGGCTTCTTGCATTATCATTTGTCACAATGGTGTCGTGTCGTTGGGCGTTGTGGCTTCTTGCATTATCATTTGTCACAATGGTGTTGTGTCGCTGGGCGTTGTGGCTTCTTGCATTATCATTTGTCACAATGGTGTCGTGTCGTTGGGCGTTGTGGCTTCTTGCATTATCATTTGTCACAATGGTGTCGTGTCGTTATGGTGGCTTCTTTTATAGGTTTCCACACGTTCTTATGTCATTAGGTGTAGTGGTAGCTTATTTCTTTGTGATTTTTCTTATGTTGGTAGATGTTGTGGTAATAGTAAGTAATGGAACAATTTAAAAAGTAATACCATCAAACTATTCACACAGACGGGATTATGAGAACCACTAACACACAAACACACACATATACACACACACAACACACATACACAACACACAAGCGCTAGCGCACACACACACACACAACACACACGCGCGAGCGCGCACACACACACACACAAACACGTTTGTCGTTATTGAAATTGTGCAAACAAATCAGTCGATAGTTCAGTCGAACTCTTCGCGAGCGCAGACAGTTGTTATTCTAAATTAATCACTGTGTGACAAAAGAGTGAAAATAATAGCAAGATTAACTCTTTAAGGAAGAGAGCCCGGTGTTTGGGTCTATCATTTTCAAGCATTCGAACAACAAGCCAATCCTCATGCCCATTTTATTCTATAAAGGGCCATTTTCATTTTTAACAGATTTATCCACATGTACGCCAGTCTCCGAGCGGAGAATCACAGCTGTGTGCAAGTACACACAGGCATTATCATGGCCCCGATGTTTGTATACCAGAATCACAAATGCTATACATATTGACATTGTGGTTTGGGTTTTCGATGTTTGAAATTTAGCACGGACAGTGACTATCCTCGACTATGACTATATCGATATCGATATTTGAAGCCCATAACCGGGCACTCTCACGATGTTTATACTTCACCCCGACACCGCAAGGTACAACAGGAACATGATGAGATGAGATGAGTGACTATCTTATTTAGCTTGTTGTTTTCGACTTTAAACCGACGAGCTGTCTTACCTGTGTCCCTTATCCGAGAATCTAGGGTCTCCTTAACCACGATGCAGGACCTGAGGGAGTGTAAGAGAGAGAAATGGGATGGATGAGGGGACTGGGGTGTCTGCGTGGCGCGTGGCGCATGGTGAAGTCGCCTGCATCGCGCACCGAAAGTTCTGGGTTCCAATCCGCTGTCCGCTATTCGGTTCACGATTGCAATGTTCTCGAATACTCCCGGGGGTCGTCGCTGGAGCTACGGAGTTCGTGCTTTGTGTGACGCTTTGGGCAGGAAAGAGACCGAGCCATATGGGATAAAACCAGATGCAATGAAGTCGAACCTCTCGACTTTACACCCCTTTTTATTGTTGTTGTTGATGATGTTGGTGTGTTGTTGTTGTTGTTGTCGTCGTCGTCGTCGTCGGTATTGTTGTTGTTGTTGTTGGTGGTGGTGGTGGTGGTGGTAGTGCTGGTGGTGGTGGTGGTAGTGCTGGTGGTGGTGGTGGTGGTGGCGGTGGTGGTGGCGGCTTTGTTGTTATTGGTGTTGTTGTTGTTGTTGTTGTTATTGTTGTTGTTGTCGATGTGGTTCCTGAATCCTCTGGAAGCCTACATGGGCCAGCAGTTGACCTGAGCCTCAGACCTATCGTATGCCTATCGGAGCCAGATTGGTGTGTACACTTCCAACCTCGCACCATAGTACCGTATTCACGGGTAATGTGCTGCGGGGTTCTCCTAGCCCTCTCAACACTCAGAAGCCCGCCAGATCGGCACTGGAACTTCACATCTGTGGACAAGTCATATCAGGTTGGAACCTGATCAAGAACCAGCATGACACACGCAGAATGAAGAGGTTTATCCCCGGGTTGCTAACGTTCCGCGCAAAGGAGGTATTTCATCGTCATGAGACCCGCAACCCGATGCTTACAGGGGAATTATGGGGAACCTTTAGTTTCTATTTGTAAAACTGGAACCGCCCACACTGTGAATCATAGCAAGGGTACCACAGGCAGGGGTGGATGTTCGGCCTTTAAGCCACTCCGCCTTTATTTTATTTCTGTTCCAGGCACAGATGACTTATGAGACAGTATGGAAAACGCTTTTCGCAAAAATCGCTCAAACTTACCGGGAGAATATAAAATGGAATATTTTTGAAACCAAAAGGTCAAGGGCCAGGATTGTTTTTAAAGTAGTCATAGGTTGAGCGGGAGTGCATGACCGAATAGCGGCAAGGCCATCCTCTATTGTTGACTAGCAGTTTCTCAGGGAGAGGAGTGCCAAATGTATTGTACACTTTGGGTTCAAGCTGTCAGAGGGACAATGGTGAACGTTGGAGGTAGCATAATTTATGAGTACAGGCGGCATTGGAAGTGACCTTAGCTGTCAGAAGAGAACGCCACTCTCCGAATTTATGGCGGCGGGAAAAGATGGACCCGACCATGAACCGGAAAAATAATATAGATTTGGGTTAATATGATGCAGAGTATGCAAATTAATCAAGGTACGCGAGGTACGGATTGGAGGACCTTCGGGGGGTGAGAGAGAGTATGGTCACGTGATTCCAGAAAGGCGCCAAATCGAGTTGGATTTATACGCGGTACAGCAAACAGTTGGAGAGATAAGCAGATTTTAGGCGGCCGAGTGCAGATACTCAAAGGCTGTTGAGACCAAGGAGGCTGTGGCAACTCTGGTCGGGCAGGTATACCCGAGGACCATAGGAAGCACGGACTTAAGTGTTGGAAGAAAGAAGCCGCCCTAAAGAAACTATTGATTGCTGCTGTCAATTGCAATCATTAAGGAAAGTCACACAAGACTAGAGTGGGCTAAGAGGACACACGTTTGATGGGATCATCCAGAGAACTGCGCCGAACAAAGTTGGAAGGAGCCTGACTTCATTGGAAAGTGGCGAAATCACTCTGAAACGGGCGGTGATCAGACCAAAGCACCCGTAGGCAGGCGAGCAATTATCCACTGGACAGGACTCTTACGTAAGTTGATTAAGATTAATTTGTATACCTGTTAGTTTATAGTCGGGCGCTGGTAATGGTACTTAGGTGTAGAAGGCAATGGCAAACTACCGTGGATAAGTTTACCGAGGAACCATGAGCAGTCAGTGAAAGCTAGGATTGACTGTGACGTCCTGTAACGGACCCGTAACTAGCTAGCTAACTATAATAACAGGCTAAATCAGGGAGCATTGGCAAACTACAATGGGCCGATAGCGGGGATTGACTGCGACGTAAACCATACTAGGGGTCATTATTTGCGAACGGTAATATTGGCCTCAAGAGTCCCCGATTTATTTCTCATAAAAATGTAAACACGACAAGACCGGTAGGGCGGGTACTAGACTCGGCCAGAGGTCAAACCGAACAATGGAACCAGGTGACTATAGCGAATGAATGGACTGGAAGAGCAGGCCTGCAGGTGAAGAAATGCGCTTGTATTGTTGCTGACCGGGTAGAATTGAATCGGGGTCAGATAGCGGCGGGGAAGATAGAGCATGCCACTAGTTAGCTGTACAACCTAAAAGTCGCGGGTTCGGATCTTCACGGAAAATCGGGAATAAAAGGTTTAAATGGCTTTAATACTATAAGGCGAGATGGGGAATAGATAGAATAAGGATAGATGGGGAATGGTGGTATACAACTGGAGGCGTGGACGCGCACTAAGTGAGCTGAAGGGAACAGGAATGCCTTTGGATAGAAACGTTACAGACTGGTTGTGAGAATATCTGGGGTAAAGAAAAGGACAGTTGAGTCCATACTTCAAGGACTGAATATTGAAGAAGGTTGGCTAGTAAAGACGATGGACTATACTGCGGGAATGGATGAAGATGCACGTTGATCAATTTTCATGGTTAGGATGTTGTTAGGTGTGATATTAGTCTATGTTGTCAACATGGGTTTGTGTTAATAACTGTGTGGGTTTAGGTAGTCGATGTTGACGGCCCATAATGATGGTTAATCATGAGTGGACTTATGTACTGCAAAAGACTATAATGATTGTAGGAGTTTTAGTGTAAAAGGGCACTTCATATATGTGATTTTTGGGCAGTATATGTGTCCCACCTTGTTGAGTTATGATTATTGTGGAGGTACCAAGCTGCAATGATATTGTTGATGATGTAGATTTATGTTGTTATTAATAATGGCTATGATATACACAGTGGTGATGAGGCGTAGGGGTTCATGGCTTAGGTTACATATAGACGACACATGAGGGGAGCTGAAGTCATTATTGATCAATAGCTATGTTTATTATGTGTTGATTGTTTTGTGATTAAGGACAGGGGGAATTTATGTTGTTGAGAATGCATATATATAAGTATGTATAATATTAATACATGCTGTTGAGGACGATGATGGCGCCAATGATAAGGAGACATGGCGCCAGTACATGTCACTGGTGTGTTGTGTTGTCAGCCTCGGGGGCAGAAATGTTGTTATTGGGGGTTACCTGGTATAGCTGTTAAAATGTGGTGTCCAGTTATCAGCTGTTGTGTTATGTGTTCGGTGCGGGGAAACCCGGCCGGTGTGAGCAAGCGGATCAGGAGTTGTTGTCTAGGGTTGTCCCACTGCCGAATTGTATGTCTGTCCGCTGTGGAAAGACTGTCAGTGTCGGCGTGGGTATTGTATTAATATCACCTGATTATGACACATGGTGCAGTGTTTGGGGTGTTATGGGTTGATGTTGGCATCAGGGGACACTTGTTGATGGTGTACGACCGCCCAGGCAGTGATGGAATATCACTGACCCGATGTCAATACACGTAGCAGAAGACGAGGGTGAGTAGCAGGTTAATGACACCCGATGATGCTGTTCACATAGTCAAGGGTGTCTTTTTGTTTAATTTTCAGGTTGTCGCTTGATCGATTGCCTGGGTAAACTAGTGGGTGGTCATTTGACGGTGGTAGTTCGTGTGTGTGCATCCTTCTTAGACTTATATACTTTCTTGTCAGATTTGCGTACTTTTATATTCCTCTGATTGATATGTGACTAGTTATTGGTTTAATTGCAAGTCCTTAGTTTGATGGTATTCTCTTGATGCTAATTACCTGACAGCATTTTTTCATAATAATTTGAATTGATTTCGCACGATATTTTGTCTACTTTGTAATGTCTTTTGAGAAGCAAATAAACTTGATTCAGTGTTAGCTTATTCTTTTGAGTGCCTATACTATTGTCGGTTAGGGTAGTGTTGTATTCGTGACCTGCATACCTGTATACTTGTGAGGTTGGTAGATAAAACCAAGGGTAATCAGATTTAGTGGTTATCTCTACGACCGGAAGACGGACAATCTTTATCTATCAATCCTTTATTCTTTACACCTCTCTTCCTTCCTCTATCTGGCCTTTATTCTGCTCCTTCTCTCTCTCATCTCTCATCTTCGTGCTATCACACTTAATTCGTTGTATCCCAGACAACTGTTACCTCAACCCTTTGGGTCCAGTACATTGTTAGTTTAACTCCTTGTGTCCCAGACAGTTGCACTTTAATTGGTTTTGTCCCCACACACTTGTCACATAGAGAAGAAGGGCAGAATGTCAGACGGGCCTTCGTTCCCAATTCTTAACCCTTTGAAAATAAAGATTGTTCGTTCGTTCGTTCGTTCACTTAACCTCTATGTGTCCCATACAGTTGCAGTTTAATTGGTTTTATCACCTACTCACCTGTCACTTAACATCTCTGTGCCCCAGACAGCTGTCCGTTAACTCATTGCACACCTGTCACTTAACATCTCTGTGCCCCAGACAGCTGTCCATTAACTCATTGCACACCTGTCACTTAACATCTCTGTGCCCCAGACAGCTGTCCGTTAACTCATTGCACACCTGTGCCCCAGACACCTGTCTGGTAGACGTGTATTCTAATCCCACCTAGAGGCGGCAATTCTTGTCCCATATTTAATTCACCCGGGCTCCCAGGTCTGCCCAGTCTAAAATGTGTACCAAGCATTTCCAGGAAAATATAGGCGGTCGGTGTCATAGGGATGATGATTGGTCTAAAATATGGGAACAGAACTACGAGATATCGAAAACGTCTCAAACCGTGACCAGTGTTCATTTACTTCGTTTACTGATTCAGTGCCGATATAACGCCAATATATGTTTTGTTTCATGGCATCTTCGCAATTTCTGTTCAGTGAACAGAAATTTACATTACAATACTTGTTGATTTAATGGTGGAGCACTTTTGATTCAAGCCTACTTTTTGTTTGCCGCTGAATCAGTCAACTCTATACTTATCTCGCTCTGTCCCACAGTAATTATTTTAACTCCTTCAGGCGAAAACATTGATGGGAAAGATTTAAGAATAATAAAGAATATTTACTGGAACCATGTAGCAACAATTTAAAAGGGAACTAAAGTGGGCAGTTACAAACAGATAAAGCTAGGAGTACGACAGGGGTGTGTCTTGTCACCGGATCTCTTCTCCCTAACGAAGTAATAATGATAGAGATCAAAGAGACGCCAGGAATATTAATCGGAGGTTATAGTATAAACAATATACGCTATGCAGATGACACAGTATTGGTGGCGGATAAATCAACAGACCTACAACAATTGCCTGGACATTGTAGTAACAGAAAGTGCAAAAAAAGGACTCTCCTTGAATATCAAGAAAACAATAACAATGGTGATATCAACATGTGACATAGAAATAGAAGGGAAAATTCTTAACCAAGTGGATAGTTTTAAATACCTAGGGGCAGTTATAACATCAGATGGAAGATGCACAACAGAGATTAAGAGCAGAATAGGGCAAGCAAAAGCTATGTGTGTGCGTGTGGGAGCGAGAGAGAGAGAGAGAGAGAGAAAGAGAGAGACAGAGAGAGAGAGAGAGAGAGAGAGAGAGAGAGAGAGAGAGAGAGAGAGAGAGAGAAAGTGGGTGTCAGTGAGAGGGAGAGAATGAATGCGTGTGTGCGCACGTGCATGCGTGTGTGTGGAGAGAGTGATTGAGCGAGAAATGGTGGGGGAAAGTGTCAGTGCATGCATTCGTACGTGTATGTGTGAGAGTGAGTGAGGGAGTGTATGCGTGCGTGCATGCGTTCATGTGCATGCGTTCATGTGTATGTGTATGTGTGAGAGAGTGTGATTGAGAGAGTGAGTGTGTGTGTGTGTGAAGGATTGTGTGTTAGAGAGTGAGACAGTGGGAGAGTTGATGTGTTAGTGTGTGTGTGTGTGTGTGTATGAAAGAATACAGAGAGAGAGAGAGAGAGAGAGAGAGAGAGAGAGAGAGAGAGAGAGAGAGAGAGAGAGAGAGAGAGAGAGCTGAGCAGATGCATGTCATGTAACACGCGAATCCATATGTTTGTGTATTCTCATCTGTCATATTATCAGTTAAATACCATTTGATTTTATCATGCATAATATAAACTCATGTTCATTACTGTAGTTTGAGTGAGTGAGTCAGTGAGTGTGAATGAAAGACAGAACGAGTGAGCGGGAGAGTGAATGAGTGAGCGGGAGAGTGAATGAGTGAACGGGAAAGTGAATGAGTGAGCGGGAGAGTGAATGAGTGAGCGGGAGAGTGAATGAGTGAGCGTGAGAGTGAATGCGTGAGAGTGAATGAATGAGCGGAAGAGTGAATGTGTGAGCGTGAGAGTGAATGCGTGTGTGTGTGTGTGTGTGTGTGTGTGAGAGAGAGAGAGAGAGAGAGAGAGAGAGAGAGAGAGAGAGAGAGAGAGAGAGAGAGAGAGAGAGAGAGAGAGAGAGAGCATCACTATTTTTACGTCACATACATTTTATGTACACATTTTTCTCCATGTTTAACATTTTTATGAGACTGCTCATGACAAGTGTCAGTGTATGTGTGTGAGTAAAGTGTGGGAGTTTGTTCATACTAATTTCAATACTAACGTGAGATATTTTGTATGTGTCTAGATGTGAGGAAGTGTGAGTGTATGTGGAGGATGTGTGCGAGTGTGGGGATATGTGTGGGTGGGGGTGTGTGGGTGGGGGTATGCATTTGGATGGGTTGGGGTGTGTGGGTTTTGGTGGGTAGTGGTATTTGTGGGTGTTGGTGGGATGTGTGGATGGATGTGTGGGGGTGAAAGTAGGGGTGTTGGAATGGGTGTGGGGGATGTGTGTATGGGTGGAGGATATGTGTATGGGACGGATGCAGGGGATGTGTGTTTATGTGGGTGGAGATGTGTGGATGGTTTGAGGAAGTATGTGTGGGAGGCGGGGTTGTGTGGGTAGGGGATTGTGTTGGGTGGATTTGGGATGGAAGGGCGGGTGGGGAGAAGTGTATGGTGTGTGGGTTTGAGATATGTGTGCGGTGTGTTGGCGGGGGATGTGTGAATGATGTGTGGGTGGAGGGTATGTTTGTGGTGGTATGGGTGGTGGATAGTGTGTGGTGTGGGGGATGTGTGTGATGGGTGCGGGGAATGTGCATATGGGTGGGGTATATGTGTGGGTGAGCAGGGGATTGTGGTGGTTGGGGGAAGTATGGAGTGTGGGTGGGAGATGTGTGTGTGTAGGTGGGGAATGTGTGGGTGGGGGTGTGTGAGTGGCTTAGGGATGTGTAGGTGGGTGAGGGAGTTGTATGTGTCGGGGTGGGATGTGTGAGTGGGTGGAGGATGTGTGTGGGGGTAGGGGTATTGTGATCGAGAGATGTTTGGTTGGGGGTGGGTGGGGGTGTGTGGGTGCATAGTGGAGGATGTATGCGTGAGTGAGTGTGTGTTGGTGGACGGGTAGGGAATGCGTGTGTGGGTGGGGAGAGGTGTGTGGTGTGTTGGTTGGTGATATTGTGTGGGTGAGATATGTGTGTGTGGGTGGGGGATTTTTGTCGTGTGTGAGTGGGGGTATGTGGGGTGGATGGGTAAGGGTATCTGTGTGGGTGTGGGTGGGAATATTGTGTGGTATCTGGGTGGGGAATATGTGTGTGGTGTGTAAGTGGGGATGTGTTGGTGAGGGATATGTGTGTGTGTGGTGCGTGGGTTGGGAATAGTGCGTGGTAGGGGGTGTAAGTGATGTGCGGGTGGGGGGATTGTGTGGTGAGGGATTAGGTTAAGGCATGTGTGGGTGGGTGGAAGTTGTATGTGTGGGTGGTGGGGTGTGTGTGAGTGGATTGGGGATGTAGGGGTGGTTAGGGAGATGTGTGTGTGTGTGGGGGGGGGGGGGGTAGGGACATGTCAGTTGGTGGGGATGTGTGTGTATGGTTTGGGGATGTGTGAGTGGATGTGCGATGTGTGGGTTGGTGGGGGATTGTGTGTGTGTGTGTGTGGGTGGGGAATATGTTGTCGATGGAGATGTGGCTGGGGGATGGTTGGTTTGAGGTGTGGGTGGGGAGAGGATGTGTGGGGTAGGATGTGGATGGGCGTGGGATGTGTGGGTTGGTGGGGGAATGTTTGTGGGTGGCGAGTGTGTTTTGGTTGGGGGATCAGGTGAGGGCAGTGTGTGTGGGTGGGGGATGTGCGGGAGGGGGATGGGTCGGTTGGTGGGGTATGTATGTGTCCCTTGGTGTGCGTGTGTGTCGGTAGGTGGGGGTGTGTATGTGTCCCTTGGTGCACGCATGTGTGGGTAGGTGGGGTGTGTGTGTGGGTGGGGTGATGTAAGGATAGGTGGGGGTGTGTGTGTGGGTGGGGTGATGTAAGGATAGGTGGGGGTGTTGTGTGGGTGGGGTGATGTAAGGATAGGTGGGGGTATGTATGTGTCCCTTGGTGTGCGTGTGTGTCGGTAGGTGGGGGTGTGTATGTGTCCCTTGGTGCGCGCGTGTGTGGGTAGGTGGATGTGTGTGGGTGGGGTGATGTAAGGATAGGTGGGGGTGTTGTGTGGGTGGGGAGATGTAAGGATAGGTGGGGGTGTTGTGTGGGTGGGGTGATGTAAGGATAGGTGGGGGTATGTATGTATCCCTTGGTGTGCGTGTGTGTCGGTAGGTGGGGGTGTGTATGTGTCCCTTGGTGCGCGCGTGTGTGGGTAAGTGGGGGTGTGTGTGTGGGCGGGGTGATGTAAGGATAGGTGGGGGTGTGTGTGGGTGGGGTGATGTAAGGATATGTGGGGGTGTTGTGTGGGTGGGGTGATGTATGGATAGGTGGGGGTGTGTGTGTAGGTGGGGTGATGTAAGGATAGGTGGGGGTGTGTGTGTGGGTGGGGTGATGTAAGGATAGATGGGGGTGTGTGTGGGTGGGGTGATGTATGGATAGGTGGGGGTGTGTGTGTGTGGGTGGGGTGATGTATGGATAGGTGGGGGTGTGTGTGTGGGTGGGGTGATGTATGGATAGGTGGGGGTGTGTGTGTGGGTGGGGTGATGTATGGATAGGTGGGGGTGTGTGTGTGGGTGGGGTGATGTATGGGTAGGTGGGAGATGGGCCTCATAACATTGTAATCAGCCTTGTTTATGTTTACAACATTCATTTCACAATGTTTATTTTTCTTCCTATGTAAATGCATAATGCTCTTGATGAACGAAAGACGAGTGATTGGAAGGGCCGAATGTAAGACGGGCCTGCGCGCCCAATTTGTGACCCTAATAAAGTTGATTTGATTTGATTTGATTTTGATTTACATTTCAGGAAATTAAGAGTATCTTTTGCAATAAGTCACTATCACTGAATGTAAGAAAGAGAGTGCTGAAATGCTATATAGAATAGGTTTTGCTATTTGGCAATGAATCTTGGAATGTAAATGAACAAATTACGAAGAACTTAGAAGCAACAGAGATGTGGTTCTTGAGACGAATGTTGCGAATTCCTTGGACTGCCAGAGTAACTAACAACGATTGCCTGAAAGAGGCTAATGAAACTACAACATTATATACAACAATAATAAAGAGACAAACAGCTTTCTTTGGTCATGTGATAAGAAGAGAGGCATTGGAGAAGATCGTGACAACTGGAAAGATCGAGGGGAAGAGAGGCAGGGGCAGACCAAGAGAAATTATACTGGATGGATTGAGACGGTGGCATGGAGGAATATCATCAGCAGAGTTGATCCAGAAAACCAAAGACCGAGATCTGTGGAGAGCCATGAACGCCTACGCCAGCTGGCAGGGCACTTGAATATGATGATGATGATGATGAGGAGGAGGAGGAGGAGGAGGAGGAGGAGGAGAAAACGCGTATAACTTACAAGTGCATCTCTTCTGGATAGAAACAGTAACAACTATCTAGAGAAAATGAGAGTGAAAATGTAATGGGCCTCATATCATCTCATCTCATCTTGTTAAACTAGTACCTTGCGGTGTCGAGGTGAAGCATAAACAGAAGGGAGAGTGCCCGTTTATGGGCTTCTTGTATCGAGATTCCCATGGACTCTGTTATTTCCTCTATCCATCGTTTCCATGGTTGGCCTCTTCTTCTGCTTCCATATAGTCTGTATATCATGGCTTTTCGTGGTATACTGTCAGTTGCTAGCCTACTAATGAACAAATAAGCCTCCAAATGGTCTGAGATAACCCAGACTCAGTTTAAGAGTTAATGTAACAATACCAGCCGTTCAGTTGAGATGGTGTTAACACCAGATTTCTATCGGTTCGTTGTTCCTAAATGGCAAATATGCAAATATCAAATTTCTGTTTGTTCCCAATTTGTCAGCTGAGATTATGTAAACATCAGGTCTCAGTTCTATAAAAATAGGTCCTTTTCAGAGCTGTGCAGCGTGTTGTGTGAAGTGCTTGTCACATATTGTCATAGATCAATCCACACTCCTGACTGATGTAGCCAGTACCACATCGCTATTAGCAATCCCGCGCACGGCGTTCGAAACACAGCTGCGATACATTTGAAAGCAGACTATGTTGCGTTGATTTGCATACAATGATATGAGCGTCGGTGGTTCAGAAAGCAGTGTCGAACCACTGAACGTAAACTTGCCTTGTACATCACAGACGAAGTGCTGGGATTTACTGCGGCGTTCTGTAAAGGACATGCTATTAACTTTAATATGTGGCTTATTTGTTTGTCAGTCCGTTACTAGGTAACTCTCGGTCGTGGCCAACTCTGTTCATTTCCTTTGTAGATCTCAGCACCATCAAATCATATCTAAAGTGTATACAATGACGTCATTATAATTAGCGCTCGGCTGAGGACTCCGTGACAGATTGACCTTTTAACCCGCAGCAACGTCTGACATCGGACCATAGCAACGAGCCTGGACATCAACCAACAGGCGGGAGTGTTTGTGGGGTCTTGTCAGATGTGGTGTTTACATTAGCAACTGCGTCTGCAGCAGTGGGGCAGAATTACCCGGGGCCAATTATATTGTATGAAGTGAGTCACGGTAAACGTCACCAAATAAAGTTATTATTGAACGTGGTCGTTTCTGGGCAAACCGGAAGATAATGGTAATAGTAGAAGAAGGAGAGGGGGGGTGGATTAGGAGGAAAAGGAGGAGGGGGAGGAGGAGGAGTAACAAAGACTTCGTCAACGATGACAACGCCGTAGCGAAACGAAGAAGAAGACGAAGAAGAAGAAGAAGAAGAAGAAGAAGAAGAAGAAGAAGAAGAAGAAGAAGAAGAAGAAGAAGAAGAAGAAGAAGTGTGCCACTGTGACTTGATAACTAAACTCTACACGAAGAGATGAGTTTCCTCCATGAATGCCGATGTCAAGGAGATCATCCTGGGTGATGTATCTCCCATTCTTCTTCTCTGGGGCCAGGTTTGAGCATTGAAGTCGCCATAAAAGGGCACATTACATTTCATTTTGATAATAGATTGCTTTTTTTTTTTTAAGGTGCGGGCGGAGTGTTAGGAAAAGAGGACAAGAGCTATCCCCGTGTGTTATTGTTTCTGTTTTTGTGATGCAGTATTGGAGATAGTATTTACACACCTGTAATTTATCCTGCCTGTAAAACACACACACACACACACACACACACCACATACACTTCACACACACACACACACACACACACACACACACACATACACACATACACACACAACTCATACACTCACACACACACACACACACACACACACACACACACACTTGGTCGTCTTGGTGTAGAATGTCCCAGCATTCGGCTGGCTGACTTCCAGTGCAACACCCCTCTATGACAAGATCACTGTCAAAGACTCAATTAGAAGTAGTGAAGACCACCCTGAAAGAGTGGTCTACCTCAAGTAGATTAGAGGTCACCCAGTGCCCCTACATGAGGGCAGGGTAGATGTCAGGAGTAGGTAGGAAGGGGAATTATCAAATAGTTCTCTCATGAGACACGGAGGTGTCAACCAGAGAGTTAGCACTCTGGTCACGGCGCAATCACGCCTACGTGATAGACACGGAGAAGTGGAATACCACTCAAGAGGAGACGGCTACTCTAAGCGTGCTGAGTGATGCAGCACGCACAAGCCCAAGGACACACAAGGTCCTTCCGCGTGCTGTGTAGCCACGCGAGGAAAAGAGTCAGACCGGGGACAGACTTCATAGCGAGCGCATCGATTAGTGTCGATGCGTGTTTCTTTAGCCAAGTAGATAGAGTTAGCATTAGGGTTAGGAAACGACTAGTGATAGGGAATTCTGTATCTTCTTGTGTGATGTATTAGCGACCGTTTTTGTGCATTGATGTAGTGTAAAGAGCCAGTGGCAATAAAATGTGTAATCCATGCCTCTCGTACGACTTACAATCTTTTTGTGTGGTGCGAGAGAAGTTATCCCGTAATGCCTGAAGCATCGCTTGATGACAGGCGAGGATAAAGTGGTGTCAGAAGTGTAGCTTGGACAATTGTTCAAGCTAAAACACTCACCCATGGCTCTAAAATAGCATTACTGTCAGTTAATAACAGGGTTTAATTTGTGTTAGTGAATAATGACGTGTGCAGACCAGAACAAGTTGCGAGCTGAGCTGTACCCATCGTGATCAATCGTGTTTATTTATGCTTATCGAAATGTTTAGTGTTCTATGAACATGTTTTCTGAGTTGTAAGTATTGTTATTATAGTTTTCTATCATTTATTCTTATAATTACTTATTTATTTACGAGTATTTGTCAAATATGATTCACGGCGGAGCGATACACAGAAAAATGAGCTGGCGACAATATTGATTTTTCCAATCTAAAAATAGCGCTGCGCCTGTGACGTATCGCGACTGACAAACAGCTGCGTTACGCCATTTGCAATCAGCGACAGATTGTTTACAAATCGCAAAGCGGCTGCTCGCCTGAATCTTTGGCTTATATCATATATTATTGGTTTATATTAACTATTTAAGGAATATATTTACTTATTTGAACAATATTATTACTTTTATATTTATTTCAAAGCATTTATGTAATTATTTCTTTACCTTTTGTATACTGTCATGATGGCACTTCTTTCGCTAGGCAAATAAAACTCGGTCTGCACAACACTTCCATAAATTAAACTAGATTAGGTAAGGAAGGCAGAAGACGTTAGAACGAAGACAGGACATTGACATTTAATATTAATTAGACTACATTGTATTGTCCGGGGGCATGTGATTGTGATTGTACAAAATTGTCTAAAGTCATATGTCGTTTACAAATGGTTAATTGTTGATGCTCTTGTAAACCAGGGAGAACAACAGCTGTTTAGAAGTGTAACACGAGGTGTTTGTCGTAGTGCCAAACGATTGGACCTGAGGTGCCAAACGATTGTACCTGATTGATCTTTAATATTAAGATGAGTATACCCAAAGTATTTTGAATGCAATATGATTAATAATGCATCTCTTTTTCAGCGTGTAATCTATTAATATATTTTTTCCTTGGTCTATTTTTCAAGGTGTTGTCTAAGGGTATAATTTTTGTACACAGGGAATTAAATACTTAGCATATAAATATACCTAAGTAAATAATTAAGTGCCGGTCAGCTCTAGCTAATTACCTAACAACATGTCAACTATAGCTGATTTTATAGAAGCAGGCAAGGCATTAGGACACACAGGAAAGGAATTAGAGCAATATGCTGATCAAAAATTTAAGGAAGCAAAAGAGATGCTGACAGAGATGAACGTGCACGAGAAAGACAACATCAAAAGGAGATTGTAGAACTAGCTGAGATAACAAAACAAAAGGAATTAGAAATAAAACATAAAGAGGCACAACTGGCTGAAGAAACTAAACAGAAACAGTTAGAACATGATAAGGAGAATAAACAGATAGAATTAGAGATTAAACAAAAAGAAGTAGAATTAAAACAAAGAGAGATAGATGAGATGGCAAGAGTGAAAGAAAAACAAATACAGGTTGAATCAGAGTCACAGTTAAAGATGAAAGGTATGGAAGTAGACTCACACTTAGAGATCTCTGCTACAAAACTAAAGAGTCAGCAAGAAGAAAATAAATTTAATAAGTATAAAAACATTATTAAACCATTCTGTAAAGAAGACTCCATATCAGCCTGGACAGAAAATGTCGAATATCAGTTTAAATACCACCAAGTACCAATCGATATGTGGGCTATGATTTACATGAAGAACCTTAGTGGAGAGCCCCTTAAAGTAATTGAATCAATACCAACTGATCTTAGATCTAACTATCAGTACATCCATGATAGGATAATGCAACACTTCTTATTTGATGCCCCTGGGTATCAAGTACAGTTTTCAAATTTAAAACCGAAACCAAGTGAGACTTTCATCGATTATGTCTCGAATGTCCAAAGCGTACTAAATAGATGGCATAATGCAGCAAACATAGGAAAAGACTTTGAGAAACTTAAAAATTTAATAGCCATGGATAAAGTCATATCCACTATACCATCTCCTTTCGCTAAATTCCTTCAGCAGTCAGACATCGAGACCATAGAACAATTTGAAAAGAAAGGCTCTGCATATTTTTCCTCGAACAGAGATATTTTTAAAACATCAAGTATCGACTCTGAAATAGTCTCTTTTGTTAAAGACCAACCTAAAAGCTATCGTAGCAATAAAAAAAACCATTTCAGAGAAGCGACAAGAAAGACCAAAAATTACCTAAATGTGTGTATTGCCAACTTTTTCATGATACTTATTCTATGTGTGATAAATCACCAAACTATCCTGCACATCTTGAAATGGTCATCAAGAAGCAACAAAACAAGAGAACTGCATACAGGTGTGCAGTCAAATGCTTCTTCTGTTCTAGCTACGGGCATTATTCAAATAAGTGCCTGGGCCGCCAACGTATGAAGGCCAATAGTGCAGTGTTAATTGATACATCTTTTGATAGTGGGAGTGAGACTGAGTGTGAGGTCGAGAATGTATTACCATTCAACCAATGTGAAGACGTGTGTTGTGTAAACGATATTTTAAACTTTGATAGTTGTGAGCAATGTCACCAATTTCATGCAGACGGCAAACTTACATGTGGACACATTGTAACATCCTCCTTTGAGAATGCAAATGCAGCTGTAGCCTCCAGAGGCAATCTATTGTTTCACTCTGCAATGGTCAATGAGAAGCCATGCCGATGTTTGCTTGACAGTGGGAGCTCTATTATTGGTGTTAAAAAGGAACTTGTTAATCCAAATGATTATACTGGTGACTCTGTAAAATGCCGTACTTTTTCTGGTAATATAGAAACCTATCCTCTGGCAAGAGCCCGTATAAACACCCCGTTCCTTTCTGGTACCTTTACATGTGCAATACTGGACAACCCTTGTACTGATTTAATTCTTGGGTGTCTACAGCAGCTAAGGCACTGCACAGATGAAGAAATATCCGCCTGGGAGGAGAAAAATGGACTAACTCCAGTGAACAGTGCAGATATCCTCAAACATCACAGTCCTAACAAAAGTGCTAGACCCATATTACTTGAAACTGATCAAGACGTAATGGTGCTACTACCAGACAAGCATAATAAAATGATAACTTCATGGCAAGGGCCTTTCAAGGTGATACAAAAACTTTCGGATGTCGATTATGAAATATCGATAAACAGACACTTAGAGATATTTCATATCAACATGTTGAAACCCTACTTTTCACGACAAGAGACATAATTAGAGACAGACGAACACAATGCACCCACACCTATGGATGAGACGACAGACATACACAACGCAACTACACCAGTTAGCGAGACTGGCAAAGCCGACGATATGCACACACCTAGTGAGCATACAGAAAACGCACTTAGCACCACAACCGTACTGAATCAGGTAGACGACGACGGGATGGAACTACCCGTTCCAATTGTGGACAAGACTGCTACATTAGAGTGCATACGGTTAGAAACGGGACTAACAGACGAGCAACGACGACAGACAATAGAATTAGTGACGGAATATAAGGACATATTTTCCGACATTCCAGGTAGGACGGACAGGATCGAGCACTCCATCCTTCTTTCGGACTCTAAGCCTATCAAATGCAGGCCGTACTCTATCCCACTTAGCTATAGAGACAGTCTAAATAAGGAAATTCTTAATTTAGAAGCTAGTGGGATCATTCAGAAATCTACATCTGAGTACTCCTTTCCAATCGTCTTAGTCAAGAAAAAAGACTCCACAATTCGTCTTTGTGTGGACTATAGAAAACTCAACAATGTCACTAAGATGACGCAGAACCAATTCCTTCCTGCGAAGATCTTATTCTGGATATGTCCACCTCCAAAATCTTCTCTAAATTAGACCTTACTAAGGGATATTGGCAGGTCCCTATGCAGACTGAGTCCATCCATCTTACTGCTTTCTCAACACCTTTAGGTCTTTACGAGTGGCGATTTCTTCCTTTCGGACTTCGTAACGCTCCTGCCACTTTCGTACGCTTAACTAGAGATTTACTACATGGAGTGACGAATACAGTGACCTATATAGATGATATTTGTGTCCATACAGATGACTGGACAACACACTTACTGAAACTCAGACATGTCTTCGATAGGTTGCGACTCTTCGGTCTCACTGTCAAACCGAGCAAAGTGGAATTGGGCCTACAAGAAATTGATTTTTTGGGTCATGTCATTTCACAAGGACAGCTAAAAACTGACAATAGAATTATTACTAAAATTATGAACCTGACCATGCCAACAACAAAGAAGCAGGTCAGGAGCCTTTTGGGTTTAGTAAATTATTACAGTAAGTTCATACCGAACTTAGCAGAAATTACAAGTGTATTTTCAAATGTTTTAAAAGCATCAGTAAAATTAGATGTTAAAGATGCATTATTAATTTCTGCATTGTCAAAATTGAAACTCCTATTTAGCAATGTACCAATCCTCCGTTTGCCTAATCCTAGGCTCGTTTATTATCTTAGGACAGATGCCAGCAGGATATCCATCGCTGCAGTACTATGCCAGTTTTATGATGGCATCTTCCATCCGATTTGCTACGTGAGCCGCAAGATCACACCTGCTGAGTCCAGATATTCCATATCAGAGTTGGAAGCCCTAAGCGTCATCTATTCGGTGAGAAAGTTGCATCGATTTCTAGCGGGCGTTCACTTTGTAGTCCAGACCGACAACTCCCCGATCACGGTCATACAAAGTGGGGTGCATCGTAACGACCGCATTTACAGGTGGTCATTAATATTACAGAATTATACTTTTAGTATAGAGCATATAAAGGGTAAGGACAACATTCTGGCTGATACCCTTAGTCGACCATCTGAGGTAGAAATACCAGATATGCCACATGAATAGGTAGTTTAAGGAATGGTTATTTAGTACACTTAGAATATCCTGTGTAAAATATCCTATGTATTACATAGATATCATGTCCAGGACTGTGTGCTAAGAACATTGAACCACCATGGGTCCGTAGACAACAGAATAAGAACTGTGCTCCAAGAACTAGTGAATCACCGTGTGTACATAGACAGCTCGTTATTTACTATGCTCCATTTGTGTTCCGGTGAATCACCTGTGTTAATCATGGAAGAACAGTGTCAGAACAATGCATAAATAACAGACACTATTATACTCGTCTACGACACCAGCGAACTCTACGATTGAAATAATACCCATAAGACACAAGTATGACTGTGTAGTGTATTGAATATACCCAGGATAATTGTGTATATATAAACTATGCCAACGAAAGCAATTTCTGAACATTATGGCAACTACTAACCTGGGGTATTTAAATACCATGGATATATATTTATTGAATGTGATATGTATTATAACATGTTTTTAATATAGTGATAAATTAGAATTAGATTAGTTACTTTAATATAGATTTAGATTAGATTTAGGGAATATAATAGATTTTTTATTTTTTTTTTATTTTTTTTATAGTGTAAATAAATCATTAATTTACCCACTTACTTAGGATAAAAGTAAAATAGAATAGTACTTTAGACTTAATAACAGCTAATGAAAAACTAGGATAAAAAGTTTAGATAGCAGTACCATTTAGTGTAGGATAGGAACAGCACCATTTAGTTCATTTTATGTCACTTTATTTCATTCCATCTTAATGATCACTTTAACAACCTCATCATTTAGGATTAAAATTAGTTTACACCTTATAGGATTATACATATAAACAGTCATCATTTACACCATTTAGAGTAAAAATATCAATCATATATGTTTTCATTTAAACATTAAAACATTATTTATAATTTTGTTACATTTCACATCACCCATTTCAGAAAGATACATAACTCATCTCACATTAATGTCATTCTTTTGTAGATAGTTAGATTACTTCCCTTAGATTAGATTAAAGTGGTGTAACAACTTTAAATACATATATATATATAGAAGAAGTAATAGTATTTCAGTAGAATATAGTGTGTAATAATATCAGGGTACAAACCATCAACCCTTTCTCTTACATGTAAATATTTTGTAAATACATGACTCGTGCAGCAAGTTACGCACAGTCAGTAAGCTCAATTTTTTTTTTTTTCAAACTGAGCCAAACTTGTACAGTGTCACTTCAAGGTTTTTAAATAATTGTGAGAATAAAATATGTGTGACAGAAGTGTGAAAGTGAGAGTAAATGGAAAATATACAAGGGAGAGTGAGGACAACCAGCGGATTTTTTCTGCCGCTCAACGCGACTTTTTATTTTTTGTCTGCGTCAAGCGTTTGCTTTCGATGTTGAAAATGTACTGTCTTGAGTGTGTTATGTGTAGTTTAATATAGATTTTAGGTAAAGTATTTTAAGTCTCATAAGACGGAAACGTAGTCACGAATTAGTGTTATACACTTGTTTGTGGCCACATTTAGCCGAATTATGGCACTTGAAAACTAACTTACATACATATTGTAGACAGACACACATGTTAGGCGTTAAATTATATTATAGGTTAGATCCAAACACGCAAACAACCAGAAATACATACATGTAAAGTACATACATTTGTGAGAACAAAGGGAGATAACTCCGGGTCAGGGGACACAATAGACAACGAAACACTAACTTAACAGTGAAAGATAACTTTACACACGGAAGCGAGATAGGTAAAGCCTGTCGCACACAGCTTGTGTAAGGGTTGTTTAATATTATATGGGGGACATGAAGCAATTCATGTGTTGACCCTAAGAAAGTCAACTTTGTATGGGTAGTGAGTTAATTTACTATTTGAGGGCAGGTCTATAAGACAATGGTCCGGTTCAGACAAACCTCTAATTAATATAATATTGCGATTGAGAAGAGGGCTCACGCCAACCAGGCAAGTTTGTGGCGATTACCAGTAGCCAAGTAAAGTGATACTACATTGTGACAATAGTCAGTAGAAGTCTATTCGGTTACCCAGAACCAGGTTATCAGTAGTCTTTGACAAAAATTAGATACACTAATTTTTTTAGAAACCTCTTGCGTCACAACCATGAGTCAAAGTTGGTAACGCAACACAGGAGGGGAGGGTGTGTGTCAAAGACTCAATTAGAAGTAGTGAAGACCACCCTGAAAGAGTGGTCTACCTCAAGTAGATTAGAGGTCACCCAGTGCCCCTACATGAGGGCAAGGTAGATGTCAGGAGTAGGTAGGAAGGGGAACTATCAAATAGTTCTCTCATGAGACACGGAGGTGTCAACCAGAGAGTAAGCACTCTGGTCACGGCGCAATCACGCCTACGTGATAGACACGGAGAAGTGGAATACCACTCAAGAGGAGATGGCTACTCTAAGCGTGCTGAGTGATGCAGCACGCACAAGCCCAAGGACACACAAGGTCCTTCCGCGTGCTGTGTAGCCACGCGAGGAAAAGAGTCAAACCGGGGACAGACTTCATAGCGAGCGCATCGATTAGTGTCGATGCGTGTTTCTTTAGCCAAGTAGATAGAGTTAGCATTAGGGTTAGGAAACGACTAGTGATAGGGAATTCTGTATCTTCTTGTGTGATGTATTAGCGACCGTTTTTGTGCATTGATGTAGTGTAAAGAGCCAGTGGCAATAAAATGTGTAATCCATGCCTCTCGTACGACTTACAATCTTTTTGTGTGGTGCGAGAGAAGTTATCCCGTAATGCCTGAAGCATCGCTTGATGACAATCACCTTTCTACAGAAGAAAATGTAGCATAATGTAATACCTGTAGTCTGGGCATTTATTGGTGGTGTCATCTGTGAAGACGAGGCTGTCATCATCGCTGATTGAGGAAAATAGCCGTGGCAAAGGACAAGATGGGAAGCAGTAGATAAGCGTCACGACCAACGTCATACACTGAGGATCATAATAATTGAGACGAGGAAAACTTCACGACCAACGTCATACGCCGGGGATGATAATAATTGAGACAGGAGGCAGTAGATAAGCACCCCGACCAATGCCATACGGTGAATATCATAATAACTGAGACAGGAGGCAGAAGATAAGCATGGCGACCAACGTCATACACCGAGGATCATAATAACTGAGACAAGAGTAAAACTTCACTACCAACGCCATACGCCGGGGATGTTAATAATTGAGACAGTGGGCAGTAGATAAGCATCCCGACCAGCTTATACACCGAGGATCATAATAATTGAGACAGGAGGCAGTAGATAAGCATCACGACCAACGTCATACACCTAGGATCATAATAATCGAGACAGGAGGCAGTAGATAAGTATCACGACCAACGTCACACGGCATAGGCGAAGACAATGTGTTGAGTCCACAACTGACATCACATCACTCGGGAATTCCCAGACTCGCTTCGTCCCCATCTTCCACCGCCAGCAAAGAGCCCCAATACATATAGTACAAATTCTAGTCCGGTTATGTGTCCGTCTGACCTTTCCTGGAGGCAGACAGAATAAAGTGTTAACTGATTCAGTATCGTCAAATGTGACCTCCCACGTGGACAGAAGGACGATATATCGCCATTTTAAGGTCATCGTGTTATTTGTTTCAATTTCAATGCTCAGTGAACGGAAATGTACATTATAATACTTGGTTATTTGATTGTGTACCATGTTTGGTGGAAACCTACGTTTTGTTTAGCATTGAATCAGCTAATAGAGCTGTCACGTCCGTGTGCTGTATGTGTCGGTTTGTGTGATGGTAGATAATGACCTACATCTTGTTACGTTTGCTGGAGTGATGCGTTTCTGTTGACAATTAATTAGTCTGGTAAACGTAATTCCTGGTGTGTGACGTCAACGTGTGCTATGACGTGTTACATTCTGTGCACTAGAACTGACCTTAATTGTCATGATAACACAGGATGTACTACAACACAGCAATGACATCATCGATATCTGGTGAGCTCTCGACAGGATTTGATAATACTTGTATAACATTTAAACTGGGGGTAAAATAACACGTTAACCGAGGGATGAGTTGCTTGGTTAACACAGAAGAGTTACAGTAACAACTGCGAGACAAAGAAGAGTTAAAGTAACAGATGTGAGACATGGCAGAGTTAAAGTAATAACTGTGAGGCATGGTAGAGTTAAGGTAATAACTGTGAGACATGGAAGAGTTAAAGTAATAATTGTGAGACATGAAAGAGTTAAAGTAATAACTGTGAGGAATGGAAGAGTTAAAGTAATAACTGTGAGACATGGAAGAGTTAAAGTAATAACTGTGAAACATGAAAGAGTTAAAGTAATAACTGTGAGACATGAAAGAGTTAAAGTAATAACTGTGAGGAATGGAAGAGTTAAAGTAATAACTGTGAGACATGGAAGAGTTAAGGTAATAACTGTGAGACATGGAAGAGTTAAAGTAATAATTGTGAGACATGAAAGAGTTAAAGTAATAACTGTGAGTGTCATCATCTTACTCTTATCTAAATAATGGTTCGGGTTCATACAGGCAACAATACACTGTTCGCTAGGATATAGAATATTTATTGTATACAGTGTACAGTTGGCGCAGTGGGTAAACAGACCCGCGCTTTCTTATCATACATATCACAGATCGTTAATCATCAAACATATAGTTGTCATACAACAATCTAGCACACTATCTAGCCTAAGTATATCTACGAATATCTATGAGTCCCTCTCAGGCAGGCCCTGTTGTCTCTCTCCAGTCCGTTTGTCCTCTGCCGGTCTCCGCGTGTCCTAACTCGACACGGGCGGTAACTCTGTCCGAGTTCCTCGTGGACCCCGCATTAGGCGGGCCACATCAGTGTCCACGGAATCATGGATTAGGTGACCAACTCTATCGAGAAGGTTCGAGATTACTCGGGTCCTGTGCGACTCATTGGTATCCCTTGGGCTGGAGTTGCAGCCCTTTACTCTATGGGAAAGTGAGGTGGTGACAGGATCCCCCCTCCCCCTGATATGATTGGTTGTTGGGTAATTAGATCTGTTCTAATTCTGTCACCGACTCACATAAAGTTGGCGTTTGTAGTTTGGTGGATAGTAACCTGGTAACATACCTACTAGCACTAAAAACTCATGTATTCTACCATACGACACTTCTCTGATTTGGTGCAGAGATCCCTGTCTCTCGTGTGCTTAAATATGCTTATCAGACCGAAGTTCCGTGGCATTTTAGTAGTTGTATTTACAACTTGCCCTTCTCATAGTACCCGAAATGGTACCCAGACAAATAACCCCTATATAATAGAGGGTTAACAAGACCGGAGTCTTGGCTAAATAAGTACACCTTCAAATCTTGATCTGTGTGTGTATTTCTATACACTTTTACTCCCGTATGTTATATAATGCTAAATATGTAGTTACCTTGTTCTTTTATCCCCTCAGACTACATGTGTCCCTGTTGGCTTTGTTAGTGTGTTAACTAATCCGTTAATAAGTTGATGTTTCTAATAAAGTGACTGTATTTTAAATTGATAGTGTTGAGTTTTGAGGTTTGTGTAACGTGCGTGCTGAATGTGTGGTGTAATTCCAAGCGTCACGAGTTGGGATAACCTCAATCACGAACTACTGCACTGTGTGCAATACATGATCAGGCATTCCAAGTAGTGGGTGCTTAGATGTATCCTAACTGCTAAAACTAAGTCTATTACCTAACTACTTGATTAAACTCACTAATAAATTAAGTTCTACACATGTACTGACAAATTAGACAAGTCATGCACTTTTACATGGAAGACGCAGACAAATTACAATGAATACGTTTTGCGTACAATTTGTCCGCCAAGTGTATCGTTCTCTCATTTAATCCTTACACTCAGTCATTCACTCATCTGACATTCCAAATAGTAGTTGGTTAAAATATATATTTAAAGTTGAGGTAAGCGTTATTGCCCTTAGAAAAAATGGGCTAGGCGATATTTGCCCTTTAAGAAAATACGTACTTTTGTACGATGAATGAAAAATAGGTTATAATTTAAACTAGAGGACACTTGTATAGGACGGTATTTAGGATATGAATGGTACCGTCTGTACTATTAAAGTAGAATATGTACAAGTTAACATGTTAATACAATTTATATACATCATTAATGGAAATATAATACATTTTTAATAGTAAACTAATTAATTAATAACTCCAACGATGATGTGCGCGTTGACGTCCCTTCGTTCGTGTGTTATGCCATGAATGTTAAAGTTAGTATGGCTGTCTCTTAAGTGTTGTCGTCGATGTTGTTCTGTTTCGGCTGTTTGCACAGTTTTGTAGTAACAGCAAGTATGGATTGCTCTCACCGTCCCGTATGAAATATTAAAGTGTTCAGAGTCAGTTCACTGGTTGATATTATTGGTTAAACTGAACACAGTTGTTTCTTGCTGGAATTGTTCTAGAGCTTAGGCATTTGATGGTATAGTTCTTACAATCTGGCTCTTCAAGTATGTTTATAGGTGTCGTAATTAAACTAATCACTGAGAGTACTCTAGCAGGTGTAGAGTCACACTGATATATGTAACGAACTAAAAGTATCACAGTTTATAGTGTGGCTACTGGCGCAATGTGATTAGAGTCATTCTACTGGCGCATTTGTCTGCCGTGATAAAAGGTCAGCCAATAAGTTATCGGTGCCCTAATATGGCGAATTTCAAAGTCAAAGTCTGAAGTAGAAGACACATCTTCGTACCTGTTGTTTTGAGCGACCCATGGTTAAGGACTAATAATGGCGAACTGTCTGTGAGACCACAAAATGGCCTCCCAAGAGGTACTTAGATAATCTCAATATACAGAACAAAAGGCTCAAACACTCCAATTCAACTGTGGCATAACGAGTCTCAAGCCTTCTTCAGTTTTGCGTCTTACGTAGAGGATCGGGTGTCGAACGCCATCCACTTCCTGCATTAAACATCCTCCTATTGCGATAGCGCTCGCATCTGTGGTCAAAATAAAGGGTAAATTATATTGGGTAATCGTAGACTGGTGGATAGAAAAATATGTTTCAACTTACACATGCATCATCTAAGCTGTACTTTACAAATTTTGATGGATGATCTTTAGTTAACATATCAGAAAAAACTGAGGTGAGTTCTGCCAATGTGGAATGAATTTAGAATAATAGTTAATCAGACCTAGTATACCTTCTAACCTGTTTCTTTGTGGTAGGTACTTCTAGATTAAGGATTTTGAACAATTTTATCATCAGTTAACAATTTTCCTTCAGAAATTCTATGACCAAGGAAGTCTATTTGTGTATAGCCTATTGTCAACCTTGAAGGTTTGATAGTAAGTCCAAAAAGAGAGATTTGGTTTGAAGACTTGTTTTAGGGTGAGTAGTGAGAAGTCTATCAGAGAATGACACATATCATCAATATAAGCACTACATCATTAATTCCGTGTAATAACAACCTTGTTAGTCTTACAAATGTGGCGGTGCGTTCTTCAGGCCAAAAGGAAGATATAGCCATTCGTATAACCCGAGAGGTGTTGCGAATGCTGTTATATGTCTACAAGAAGGGTGTAGAGAACTTGCAATATCCTTTCGCTAAATCTGTCTTAGAAAATAAGATGATTGAGCATATCTAAAATAGATCTCACAACTGTTCATAGGCTCTGCATCTGTTGTTGTTCTGGTATTTAATATTCTATATCGATGCACAAGCGGATTGTCTGGTCTTTCTTTTTCACCAACAATCGTGTGAAGAATATTGAGACATAGATTTTTGAATAATGCCATTCTTCTCTAAATCTAAAATTTCTTTATCTAATTAGATCTGTAATGAGAGGATAGAATATGGTCTACATTTGACCGGTCTCAGATCTGTTAGCACAATTGAATGTGTTATTCTGTAGTGCGTCCAGGTTTGTTAGAAAAGATCGTCTTATAGTCGTCTAGAAGCGTCAAAATGTCCTGTCGCTGTTGTTGTGTCAACGTGTCAGAGATATGTATGTCCTTTATACTTCCGTCGTCAGTCATAATTGGAACAGGGATTTCAGTATTGTCCATGTCTGTCTGATTTATCACAGATGCTACCGTTTGTAAATTGTCTTCAATGTCATTGTCGTCGTCGTCGTCGAGATCAATCGTCATAATGTCGTCAACTTTGTCGTCCTTGTCGATATCACAGATTGTCGGTAATGTCCATAAGTCTTCGTCGTTTTTGTCGTTGTAAGCGTGTGTCGTTAACGATGCTTCGTTTGTCGAGGTGTCATTCCGTTGGGAAATTGTCGTTTTGTCTCCGTCAACAGTTTGTTGCGTCTGTTCACTTGTCTCATTGTCCTGTCTAGCATGGTATGGTTTCAACATATTTACATGTAATAATTTCAATTTTCCATTTACAGAGAATGTAGTAGGGTTATTCCCCTTGACCATTTTATGACATATATCGCAAGATGTACAAAATGTTTTAATGTCTTGGTCGAACTTTGGCCAATAAAATGAGTCAGGACAATTGCCTTGGTCATTCGTATCCCATATGACCTCCAAAAGGGGAGTCATGGGCTATTTTAACACTTTGTTTCGATGTGCTAGTGGTAAACAATTTGCTGTGTCGTGGCCTGGTTTGTTGTGTAGAAAATCTAGTTAAATGTTATTCTGTACCTAATGTCCACGATGCGTCTTATTGACTTTTGGTTTAAGTCCAACTAATTTAAAGTATGGTGCAAGTGTTGTATCTGCTTTCTGTTCGTTACCAAAGTGATGTAGTTGAGTTTGGCGCTACTATTTCTAATGATTCCTGCAGTTGGTCAGTGTTGGTTTTGTGGGTTTGTCTGTCGTGTTATTGCGTTGTGTGTTTTGTGTTTTGTGCACATTTACAGGTTCGGTATTTGGTAGTTTGGTAGCATCCTCAATTCGAGGTTTTAATTCGGTCGTATCGTTTCTAGATTCGACCGCCCCTGCATTGTACACCTTGTGAATTCTTTTTGAATTACCTCAGTGGTTGTCTCCTGGTATTTTGGCAAATGAGACAAGCAAGAATGGTGTTTCTCTTTTGCGTCGCTGTTTCTGTGGTGGATACCGTGTTTTTGCTCCCACCTTTGATTTCTCTTTCAGAGGCATGGATGTATGTTGGATAAATACCAGAATAATATCCGCGACTGATTTTCAAGGACAGCAGCCAATATCTGTCCTGATATGAATGGTGTTTGATTTCGACCAAGCAGGGGTATTTCTCTATCGTACCTGAGAATGTGCGACACGTCACCTTTTTGTCTGTGTAGTCTTTAGCGTCTATTAATGTTTTTCTAACCCCACAGAGAGTTGCGCCGGAATCACGAATCATGTGCACTTTTGTTGTTGAGAAACCCTGTAAAAAAACCAGCTTGCCTGCAGATGACAAAGCAGCGTTAGCTGTTTCATTTGCAATAGGTACCGTGTGGCCACATAATAATGTTGGTCTAGTGGAACTTAGTACAGTGTTGCACTACTGTCTGTTATGGTGTTTATGATGTGTACAGCATTCCCAAGCTCGCTTTCATTGTCGTGTAGATTGTCACATTCGTTCAGTGACTCAAGCTCTTCGTCAGACGACGTTTCTACTAATGCAGCATTGGCCTGTTTCAATAACTTTCGCCTTGACAGTCCTTATTATAGTGACCCAGCTCTTGCAGAAATAACATTATAGCTCTGTGGTAAGCCATGCGTTTAGCTGTTTGCATATCTACCATCTTCTGGAGGTGTGAGGGTAGGTGGGTGCTTTGTCGCACATACCGTAACTGTCGTGATGGTAATTGCAATTATGGCATTTACTACTTACCGAACTTGATCGTGGTTTAAATCTACTCTCTGGTTGTTTGGAGTATTTGGTGTTCACTACTGCAGCTGCTGTATCATTGTGACTTATGTTATGTTGAAAAATATCCCTATTTGCTGTGAAAAATGCATTCCCCTTTGCCTCGATTTCCTGAATGCTCTTACAGTCCATTTGTTTTAAGAACTTGGCAAAAGGTGTGGGGATGGTACTGACTATTTTCTATTATGATAAGCTCCTTAAGTTTATCATGGCTATTGTTGGTTTTAGCCGAGTTAATCCATTTTGTGCATATGTCTTGGACTTGTACTGACATAATCTATAAGGTTGGTTTGGTTGAGGAGATAATTTGGCAAATTGTTGTTGGTAACCTGCAGTGTCTAAAGAAAATGTTGGGAGATGCGTTGTTTTAGGTACTCATAGTCTTTTCGCATTTCCTGTGGTATTGTCTCTATTACTTCAGTGGTTCAAGAGCTAGGTTCCTCATTAGAATAAAGCCCAATCTGATTTACTGATTTATGATGAGACATGAGACACTCAAAATTTTCTAAGTAGGCGGAGATGGAATCTCCAGAACAGAAAGCCTTCACGAGACCTTTATATTTATTATATTTTTGTTCTTCTTCTTTGCTTCTTAACTTATTTATTGATATTTCTGCGTTGGTCTCCATTTCCATCTGTTTCAGTTTAATCTGTGTCTCGGCATTTAATTGGGCCTGTTTGGCGGCGGGCCTCAATCTCCATCTGTTTCTCCTGAGCCTGCAATTGTATTTATCTTCTCTTCAATTTGCAATTGCATTTTTTTTTCTTCTGCTTCAATTAGCATTTTCTTTTCTTCAGCCTCCATTTGCAATTTCTTTTCATCTGCTTGCATTTGCATTTGCAATTTCTTTTCTTCGGCCTCCATCTGCAGTTTCCTTTCTTCTCGTTCTATCGCTCTTTCCTCACGGGCAATATTTTCTGCGTGCGTTTTCTGTGCCCATTCTGACAGTTTTTCATCTTTATAACCTAACTTTATTCCTTGCTCAATGCATTGATCTAAACTAGACATTTTGTGTTTTACTACTTTGTTAATTTATAGAGTTAAATCCCTTAGAAAAATATGTTGTGTGGTCAAAAATTTGGTTACTCCCTAATTCTTAATGTGTAAATCAAAATGCAAGGTTATATTGGTGACAAGGTTATGAATATGCAAAGAAATCAATATGATACAGAAATAATACATTGATGAAACATGTAGAAGTACAGCTTAGAATTTACAATGGGTTATGAGGTGAAACTTAGCTCTTAATTGAAGAATTCCTCGATGTTGTCTTGTACTCTCGTCAATGTTGGAAGGTTCATAGGTTGGACGCGGCACTGTTGCGGAACAATCTGCTCGTGGAGCGAGAACACATTAGTCACTGTCACACACAAAAAAATGTCAAAATAGTAACATGTCAACAAAAAAAAATGGTTTACAGGATCACAGTAATGAGGCGCTGCATGGGCAATGGTGAGACATTGCCGAGGGACTCAGATTATTTATATTTTATCGCTAGATAGCTACTAGTTTTATGTAAATTTGTAACGTTAACAATTTGTTTGATTTAAGCAAATCAATGTGTTACTACAATCAATGTTTTATCAAAATTCAATGTGATATGATTAAATAATTAATTTTACATGGCATTTAACTTAACAGGTTTTTCAGAAAACATTCTATGCCACAACCGGAAAACTAGCCCCCATAAAGCCTGTCATCATCTTACTCTTATCTAAATAATGGTTCGGGTTCATACAGGCAACAATACACTGTTCGCTAGGATATAGAATATTTATTGTATACAGTGTACAGTTGGCGCAGTGGGTAAACAGACCCGCGCTTTCTTATCATACATATCACAGATCGTTAATCATCAAACATATAGTTGTCATACAACAATCTAGCACACTATCTAGCCTAAGTATATCTACGAATATCTATGAGTCCCTCTCAGGCCGGCCCTGTTGTCTCTCTCCAGTCCGTTTGTCCTCTGCCGGTCTCCGCGTGTCCTAACTCGACACGGGCGGTAACTCTGTCCGAGTTCCTCGTGGACCCCGCATTAGGCGGGCC
The DNA here is from genome assembly GCA_014155875.1 of Cepaea nemoralis. Classification (NCBI taxonomy): domain Eukaryota; kingdom Metazoa; phylum Mollusca; class Gastropoda; order Stylommatophora; family Helicidae; genus Cepaea; species Cepaea nemoralis. The sequence continues at coordinate 371,503 of JACEFZ010005372.1, forward strand.
ACATCAGTGTCCACGGAATCATGGATTAGGTGACCAACTCTATCGAGAAGGTTCGAGATTACTCGGTCCTGTGCGACTCATTGGTATCCCTTGGGCTGGAGTTGCAGCCCTTTACTCTATGGGAAAGTGAGGTGGTGACAGTGAGGAATAGAAGAGTTAAAGTAATAACTGTGAGACATGGAAGAGTTAAAGTAATAACTGTGAAACATGAAAGAGTTAAAGTAATAACTGTGAGACATGAAAGAGTTAAAGTAATAACTGTGAGGAATGGAAGAGTTAAAGTAATAACTGTGAGACATGGAAGAGTTAAAGTAATAACTGTGAGACATGGAAGAGTTAACGGATACATAGTCTTGTGATTCGAGTGTGTGTGTTGTGTGTGGGAGTGGGTGTGTATGTGTGTTTGTGTGTGCGAGTGTGCGAGTGTGTGTGTGGGGGGGGGGGCGGGGGGGGGGGGGGGGAACAAGACACAAACGACTTAATATAAACACAAGGATATGAATCCGACAGTGTCCTCACGGGAGCGTCGTTATCTGCAAGGTAGGTCAGGAATGTAGCACTACCTCAATTTGCTACTTACTATCAATTGTCTGGTGCGTGTTTGTGTATGTGTGTGTGTGTGTGTGTGTGTATGTCTGTTTGTGTGAATGGCTGAGTGTGTATGTGTGTCTGTGTATGTCCGTGTGTGTGTCTGTGTATGAGTCTCTTTGTGTGTATGCATGTGTGTCTCTGTGTGTATCTGTCTGTGTGTACGCGTGTACACACGTCATCTTGGCATGTCCATATATGGAAGTATATGAAATCTAATGGCCGGTACTGCTGTACGTGCGTGACGTGTCCGGACGTCGCATCTAGTAGGTCACTCCATTATAAGGTGAACTGACCATCTCGATTCTTTGCCGCCATTGTTTTCAAGTGAAACTAACATCAGAATGCGTCAACCTTCTAGTGTACATCTACATCAGAATGGGTCGATCTTTTAGTGTGCATCAACATCAGAATGGGTCGACCATCCAGCTGTGTATATCAACATCAGAATGGGTCGACCTTCTAGTGTATATCAACATCAGAATGGGTCGACCTTCTAGTGTATATCAATATCAGAATGGGTCGACCTTCTAGTGTACATCAACATCAGAATGGGTCGATCTTCTAGTGTACATCAATATCAGAATGGGTCGACTTTCCAGCACTGTACATCAACATCAGAATGGGTCGACATTCTAGTGTACATCAACATCAGAATGGGTCGACCATCCAGCAGTGTACATCAACATCAGAATGGGTCGACCATCCAGCTGTGTACATCAACATCAGAATTGGTCGACCTTCTAGCAGTGTACATCAACATCAGAATGGGTCGACCTTCTAGTGTACATCAAAATCAGAATTGGTCGACCTTGTAGCAGGTCATCTACATCAGAATGGGTCGACCTTCTAGCAGGTCATCAACATCAGAATGGGTCTACCTTCTAGTGTACATCAACATCAAAATTGGTCGACCTTCTAGTGTACATCAACATCGGAATAGGGCGACCTTCTAGTGTACATCAACATCAGAATGGGGCGACCTTCTAGTGTACATCAACATCATAATGGGTCGACCTTCTAGCAGTGTACATCAACATCAGAATGGGTCGAACATCCTGCACTGTACATCAACATCAGAATGGATCGACCTTCTAGCAGTGTACATCAACATCAGAATGGGTCGACCTTCTAGTGTATATCAACATCAGAATGGGTCGAACATCCTGCACTGTACATCAACATCAGATTGGATCGACCTTCTAGTGTACATCAACATCAGAATGGGTGGACCTTCTAATGCACATCAACATCAGAATGGGTCGACCTTCTAGTGTACATCAACATCAGAATGGGGCGACCTTCTAGTGTACACCAACATCAGAATGGGTCGACCTTCTAGCAGGTCATCAACATCAGAATGGGTCGACCTTCTAGTGTACATCAACATCAAAATTGGTCGACCTTCTAGTGTACATCAACATCAGAATAGGGCGACCTTCTAGTGTACATCAACATCAGAATGGGGCGACCTTTTAGTGTACATCAACATCAGAATGGGTCAACCTTCTAGTTTACATCAACATCATAATGGGTCGACCTTCTAGCAGTGTACATCACCATCAGAATGGGTCGAACATCCTGCACTGTACATCAACATCAGAATGGATCGACCTTCTAGCAGTGTACATCAACATCAGAATGGGTCGACCTTCTAGTGTATATCAACATCAGAATGGGTCGAACATCCTGCACTGTACATCAACATCAGATTGGATCGACCTTCTAGTGTACATCAACATCAGAATGGGTCAACCTTCTAGTGTACATCAACATCAGAATGGGTCAACCTTCTAGTGTACATCAACATCAGAATGGGTCAACCTTCTATTGTACATAAACATCAGAATGGGTCAACCTTCTAGTGTACATCAACATCAGAATGGGTCAACCTTCTAGTGTACATCAACATCAGAATGGGTCAACCTTCTAGTGTACATCAACATCAGAATGGGTCAACCTTCTAGTGTACATCAACATTAGAATGGGTTGACCTTCTAGTGTACATCAACATCAGAATGGGTCGACCTTCTAGTGTACATCAACATCAGAATGGGTCAACCTTCTAGTGTACATCAACATTAGAATGGGTTGACCTTCTAGTGTACATCAACATCAGAATGGGTCAACCTTCCAGTGTACATCATCTTCAGAATGGGTCGACCTTCTAGCAGTGTACATCAACATCAGAATGGGTCGACCTTCTAGTGTACATCAACATCAAAATGGGTCAGACTATTGTATGCCGATCTCATTAAGAAAATGACTGGGACGAAGGCTAGTGTACTTAGTGATTTAAAGGCCAGCAGATTATGGTTTGACAAATTCAAGATGCGCACTGGCATACATTGTGTTACTAGGCTCGGCAAAGCTGCGAGTTCGGACACGTCTGGGGCCGAAAAATAATATTAAACACTATATTAATTCTCTATTAAAAGTGTTTTTGTTATGTATTTTGGAGTGTCTAGAACGAATTAATTGGATTTGCATTGATTCATATGCAAATAATTGCTTCGGTTTTCGTCGGTTTCGGATTTCACCGATTGTCTTCGAGCGGATTATCGACAAAAACCGAGGTTTGATTGTATTATTATAGACCAATCTTGACTCGGGGTTGATGTGGTCAACATCTCGCCTTTGGTCACCCCCCCCCCCCCCCCCCAAATCCACAATGCGGATTCGAACCGGCGCCCAGCGCCAGTGTCTAGAATGAATTAGTTTAGTTTAGTTTTAGTTTAGTTTAGATTTGTCAACGGATCAACATCACGGCACACTGTTGTAACCCGTAAGTGCTCTGTTCTACTCCTTACTTAAGCCTGAGTCCGGAGAATCTCAGCTCAGTGCATGAACTCCGTAGTACCGGCGAGGATCCTGGAACACTTTGGGTAGATTTTTAACTCGAAATTTTGCCCGGGGCAGCGCCGTTAGGCTATTCTTTTTCGATTTCCAACTACCAAGGGATTTTTTACGTACGCAACAACACACACGGGCGTCCGATCTCACTACCCAGAGACCAGGAGTCTCTGAATAATAAATGAATGAATCGTATGCTGCTGACGATTTCCTGACAACAAGATGGCGACTACAAGAAATGACTCTCCTGTATGTGAGTTTACAGTCAGTGAAGTAATGGTCCAGTTTACACACATTAGGCGCATTAATACATTATACCTATATTTTTATACACCAAACGATATTTAGTGAGTTAAATTGTCGATATGACACCGGATACGTTTACTTCCCAAGATACTGTGTGGTACCCATTTTACGCTGAATCAACATGGCGATCCAGGTCTATTTTACACATCGGAAACCACTCCTTCCCACATGGAACCCCAGACCACCGATACGACAGCGGATACCTAGTTGGCGGCTGGATAACAACACTGTTTCTTGGACACTCGGCTGCTTCCTTACAGCGAATTCTAGACCCGTCTAATGGAAAGTTCAGGAAACAGGAAATCCCCAGCAATCTTCTGTTAACTGAAGTCGGATGTCCGGTCCCACAGAGCCCATAAAACATGGAGTAAAGTGGAAGCTAAACCAGGACAAGAAAGCATGCCTCATGCAGGTGGGGGAAGTTGACACAGAACAGGTTGACAGGTTTCCGGATCATGTGACACACCAATATATAACAATAACCAGTCTTCCATCTTCATCATCATGTGTCATGCCGATAAGCGTGGGCGATCATGTTTCGCCATCTCACACGATCACCAGAGTCGTAGATCAGCTTTGTGATTTTTGTCTCCATTACGCCACGTGGCCAAGCTATCCAGATATTTACTTCTCTGCCTTCCCCTTGTTCTTTTCCCCTCAATCTTGCCAGTTGTCACCAAGTTCTCTAGTTTATTTCATCTCATAGCGCACCCAAAATAAATCTTGACTGCCTACATTTAATTTCTCTGGTTTTTCTGTCTCTGATTGTATTCTTTGCATCTTCCGCAGAAACCACGTTTCCACCGACATCACGCTTTATCTCGTTACAGTTGACATCTTTTTATTGGTCAGTATGTTTTCCATCTTGCAAAAAGCAACCTTTGTCATGGCGATTCTTGTTGTAATCTCTTGAAGGCATCTCCCATCAGGCTATGACTATTCCGAGATAGTTGTACCGGTTTACTTGTTTTATCTTCCATACATACAGTCTAATTAACATATTTAGCACCAGCAACGACTACCTGACGGAGGCTAATGAAACTTGACCATTATATTACACAATAAGAATGAGACAAACAGCTTTCTTTGGTCATGTGATGAGAAGAGAGGCATTGGAGAACATCGTGACAACTTGAAAGATCTAGGGGAAGAGAGGCAGGCGCAGACCAAAAGAAATGATGCTGGATGGACTGAGATGGTGGCATGGAGGAATATCAGCAGCAGAGTTGATCCAGAACACCTGAGACCGAGATCTGTGGAGAGACATGAACGCCTGCGCCAGTCGGCATGGCACTTGATGATGAACACCAATCAGCTCCTTCTTTTGCCATTTATCCTCCATTGGAACATAGTTCCCGCACCTGATACACGTTCATGCCCGAGGTATCTTTACTGGTTCTCTGGTGAATAGAAATCACAAACTGATATAAAATGATGGGGTTGACTGCGACGCCTGTAAAGGGTATGCAACTAAATCTAAAGACATCTGTAATATCCTATAGCAGTGGTTCTCAACCTTTTTTGGCCCGTGCCCCCCTTAACCATATTTTCAGAACGTCATTCCCCCTCCTCCCCTTTCTTATTTCCTCCCTAAAATCCCCCCCCCCCCCCCCCCTACACAGTTTACTTAATAATGGAAGCTAAATTTAATAACAAATACTAGAACAAGTCTAGACGTCCACATAAAACGTGATTTATGGGTCTACTTACGTTATAAAATGAATTTCAGAAGGGTGAGACATACAGAACTGTAAAGTATGGAGGGGAAAACAATATCAAGTAATCGGTTCTTGTATTAACGCGATCTTGAAATAATCTTAATTCCCCCGGGAAACCCTAAAATTCCCGGGGTGGGGGGAGGGGGGGAATTCTCCACCGGTTGAGAACCACTAGTCTATAACCACATGTGTGCTGGTGGACTCCTGCCTTACTTGCAGGAACCGTGTTTGTGTGTGTGTGTGGGTATGTGGGTGTGTGTGTGGGTGGGTCGCTACTCCTTCGCTACTCCTTCTAAAACATAACTGCTCCTTCTAAAACATCGCTGCTCCTTCTAAAACATCGTTGTTCCTTCTAAAACATCGCTGCTTCTTCTAAAACCTCGTTACGTGTTACAACAGCCAAAGTACCTCACTATCCGTAACTTGGAGCTCTGTATGACTCAGTTTTCTTCGTTGTCCCATCTGGCAGAATGTCCGTGCTTTCCTCATTCTTGATCCCCGGCATTCTAATAACTTTTTATGTAACACTTAAGTTCAAAAGCCGCGGTTTTCCGCTTCAGTGACCGTGAGATGTCAGTGACCTGTATCCGTAAGTTGCCAGGGGAAAGATGCTGGTTCTCGAACATTCTACTTTAGTTTGTGTTCTTGTTCTCGAACTTTAGTTTTTCCCGGGAAGGTTAACCCGGTCAACACATGCCCGCAGAAGTCGGATGTGTCGGCCTACCGGCGCAAGAACGCAGCTCTGCTGTAAATAGGCACAACGCAGTCACGTCCGAAAAAAAAAATCCGGATAAACGCAGAAGAAGAAGAAGTACTTTAGTTTGTTTTCTCGTGGTGTGCCACGGGTTGTTAGCTGATCCAATGTCGAGGGATAATATATCAGTAAATGTGACCTTCCATTTAGACAGAAGGACGATATATCGCCATACTAGGGCCATGGTGTTATTTGTTTCGTTTCGCGGTATCTTCCACATTTTAATGCTCAGTGAATGGGCACTTACATGATAATACTTGTGTTTTTGGTTGTACTCCATGTTTGGATCAAACCTACATGTTTGTTTCGCACTGAATCAGTTAATATTGCTGAATATGATGGATCATTGCACCGGGTGTTATCCCATATGGGTTGGTCTCTTACCGCAGGGCGGCCTGCCGACAGCGTTGCACAAAACACGAACTTCGTATCTCCAGCGACGACCCCCAGGAGTCTCCGAGAAAATTGCCCTCGTAAACCGAATGGAGGAACACGGAATCGAACCCACCACCTCCGGAGCGGGAAGCAGGCGGTGTAAGCATTTGGCCACGGAGACTCGAAGAAGGAGGAGAAGAAGAAGAAGGAGAGGAAGAAGAAGAAGAAGAAGAAGAAGAAGAAGAAGAAGAAGAAGAAGAAGAAGAAGAAGAAGAAGGGGGAGGAGGGGAGGTGGGGAGGAGTTGGAGTAGGAGAAGGAGGTATGTGAAATGACAAACTTAGGAAACACTTTAGACTGCTTTATAAAATGACTGACACGAGTGACGTTCATGTAATCAAGAACGAGCAACAGTATTTATAATGAAGTTATTTATAGCGACACGGGCTGATTTCTGCCGCAAGATATGCCAACACCCAGAGATAGACTGCTACCCGCCAACAGAGAACAAAGGTGGCCATGAACTTCAGAAGAGCTACGTTCACTCCTACGCTGTGAAACGTTTGTTACTGGAGTTCGTTCTGTTTCAGACAGTTGTTACTTCCGTGTCAGACAGTTGTTACTTCCGTGTCAGACAGTTGTTACTTCCGTGTCAGACAGTTGTTACTGCAAGTCCTTCCGTGTCACACTATTGTTACTGTAACTGCTCATGTATCAACCAGTTTCTACTGTAACTCGTTCTGTCAGACAGTTGTTACTGTATGTTCGTGTGTGCCATACAATTGTTACAGTGCACCCGTCCGTGTCATACAATTGTTACAGTGCACCCGTCCGTGTCATACAATTGTTACAGGGCACCCGTCCGTGTCAAACAATTGTTACAGTGCACCCGTCTGCGTCATACAATTGATACTGTCTCCTCTTAAATATCAGCCAGTTCCTTTTGTAACTTTCTCTGTTACAAACTATTATCACTGTAAATATGTATGTTTCAGACAGCTCCCACTGTTCATCTTTCTGTTCTAAACATGTGTTTCTGTAACTGCTCATTAATCTACCAAAAGAGAAAGCAGCGGCTGCAGCAGGATATAATAATATGAACTAGAAACAATTAGGTATATTTTGCTCCTGCGAAAAGAAGAGAAACACTAAACACAGACACAATGCACATTTACATACCTTAAACGTTAAGAAAATCCATCCTACAACGGTAAAACAACCACGTGTGACGTATCCAAAACATCAGAAGTATTCAATAAATATATAAAATGAAATAATAAAATAAGAAGGCACTCTTTGGCTACAGAGTTTAAGTACGCACACACACACACACACACACACACACACGCACACGCGCGCACACACATACACGCACGCACGCACACACACACACGTTCACGGACATGCAAACCTGAAATGTGATCACGTGGCATGTCACGGTGGCCTGTAAAGAAAGGTAATGAAGGACGTCCTTCCTGGAAGAAGAAGCAGGGGTCATCCATCACGATGGAGGAAACAGGACACTAAGGCAGGGGAACTAGCCAAGGACTAGAGCCTTTCTAAAGGAGCAGTCAACCTTCCTGCAAAGATTTCTAAGCATGATGATGATGATATTTGCTATTGAGCGACCAAGAGGTACACGTGTCAATACATCCTTTAGGTCAGCATGGCCGAATGGATCAGACCGCTCGTTCTTAAACATCCGGTGTGCTTATGCCAGGGTAGCGGGTTCAGCCTCTACCCCGGACAGTTGGACTAAAATGTTGACGTCTTGTCCTTGATTTGGATACGTAAATTACAAGTACCTCTGAAGTCGGAGTGGATTCGCCTGATGGCGAAGGGCACTGGTAATAGGGAAAGGTAATCCACAAGCAAACATCAGCCCGGTTCACTAGAAGTAGTAGCACCTGTATGGACTACGCTTGAGTACAAAGCGAGCTAACGCTCCCATCCCCCCCCCCCACTAACTGCCCCCCCCCCCTCCCCCCATCCTCCTCACAAAACAAGAACAAAAGAAACGTAAATCCTGTATTGCAATGACGAGTCACGTAGAAAGGGTAATGTGAAACAAGAAATCACTGACTGTGCTGTAAGCTGTTCTTGCAGCTCAGCATATACTGTACCAGGGGATTCCCGCCCCAGAACTAATGTGAATCATTCCGGTAGAGTACAGCAGGCGGCTTTGATTTAACACGGTGTCTTCAGGGGGTTCTCAAGGCGGTGTGCCAAGGGACATTGATGATCTAGCAGTTGCCTTCTGTCAGCAGCATCGTGATGACGCCTACAAGAAGCAGATGAAAACCGTAAACTGATTGGAGAAATTAGACGGTCACGATTTACTGGACACGTTATAAGAAGAAATAACTGGAGAACTGGAGAACTTGGTGACAACTGGCAAGATTGACGGAAAAGAACAGGGGAAAGGTTGAGAAGTAGATATCTTGATGGCTTGGCCATGTGACATGGTCGAGACAAGAACACGGAGCTGAGCCATGACTCTGTTGATCGTGTAAGATTGCGAAACATGACCGTCCACGTATATTGGCATGGCACATGACGATGATGCGCCATTGATGCAAGACATATACAGTTGAATCTGGTGTACTTGTGTCCTTCTACAGATGAGTGAGTTGTCAGATAACAAGAATATTATGGTATGTTATCACGATCGACGTCCACGCACATTGGGCATTCTCATGCGTGCTCAGTCGCCCGATACAACAGCCATTTCAAAGTATTTCTACTCACTGTTGCTGATGTCACGACATTCTCCAGCGTGTCCATTCTCATGACACGCCCAAAGATTGTGGACTGTCTTCTTCTGATGAGAGCAATCGCGCGCTCTCTCTCTCTCTCTCTCTCTCTCTCTCTCTCTCTCTCTCTCTCTCTCTCTCTCTCTCTCTCTCTCTCTCTCTCTCTCTCTCTCTCTCTCTCTTCTCTCGCTCTCTCTCGCTCTCTCTCTCTCTCTTCTCTCTCTCTTCTCTCTCTCTTCTCTCTCTCTCTCTCTCTCTCTCTCTCTCTCTCTCTTCTCTCTCTCTCTCTCTCGCTCTCTCTCTCTCTTCTCTCTCTCTTCTCTCTCTCTTCTCTCTCTCTCGCTCTCTCTCTCGTTCTCTCTCTCTCTCTCTTCCCCCCCCCTCCCCTCGAAGACAGCATTGACATGTTTGTCCAGGCTTCGCTTCCAATTCCTGTAATCGAGCTAGCGTTAGAGACTCGTGGCTATCGGTCAGCTGGGTCCGTACTGACAATACCGGACCTGCCCATGCCTCTTACTGCTTGTATTGGTGCATTGTTTGCCAGCTGGTCCTCCCGTTCATTGCCCTTGACACAGGCATTTCCGTGTGCGTGAATCCAGGTAATGACAAATGTCCTTAACAACTTGAGTGTGTTGACAGACATTTCTACAATTTAATGTGCTGGCATATACAACGAATGTCCTTCTAAAGTTACGTTAAGTGTGTTGATAGATACAACAAATGTCCTTCTAAAGTTACGTTAAGTGTGTTGATAGATACAACAAAAGCTCCCTATATGAATGCTCTGGCAAATACAATGCGTGTCCTCCTACGGATGAATGTATTGACATATACAAAAATGTCCTTCTACAGTCGAGTGTGTTGTCAGATACAACAAATGTCCTTAAACAGTAGAGCGTCTTGTCAAATATAACAAATATCCTATATTTGAGTGTGCCCACCGAAACACCAAATAGCGCAACGTCGCTGTAAAAGGAAACAGTGCAGCTAACGAAATATTAAACACGAAGAAGAAGAAGAAGAAGAAGAAGAAGAAGAAGAAGAAGAAGAAGAAGAAGAAGAAGAAGAAGAAGAAGAAGAAGAAGAAGAAGAAGAAGAAGAAGAAAAAGAAGAAGAAGAAGAAGAAGAAGAAGAAGAAGAAGAAGAAGAAGAAGAAGAAGAAGACGAAGAGATTAACATTTTTCTGCTCATTGTTCCTAAATACGCATAGATCTGTAATAGAAGGATTACCTAGCGCTTGACTGCTGAGTAAGACTAACTCCGGATATTTCAGGCATGAGTGGGCGACACATTCGACCTACTAGATCTGACGTACATATATTGCCCAGATTATGCCGGTGTACGTAGAACGATGAGGGTCATATCCCTCATCGGCATCTCCATTGAGAACACTAGGGTTGAGCAAGTTAGACGTGAATCTCCAACCGTCTGGCTAGTGCGGTCGCTAAGCACTATGCAGGTTAGGGTTTTCTTGTTTCCCCCGACAGAATAAAAATCCACACCTTACCGAACAAAGACAAACAAGTCGCACAGTAGAAATCTGCCGTGGGTGTATGATGAAGTAGAGCCAGCACATAATAGGCCTCAGTGCACAGAGGATTAGGGGATCAGTCTTTTTCTCACAGGGGCAGGCATCGAGCTGGCTTCCGATCGTGCCCCTGACATTGCCAACGGAACCTCCTAAGGATTACACCAATGCGCTGATAAACGTACGTTTGGGAACATAATGTGGTGGTTTCCCTTTGTTTTCCGCATCCGCACTCGTGGTTTATGATCGCCACATACGTCAGCAGTTTCTAACTGTCGCGACAAGAGATGCCAGGCTTTGCTGTGGTGTTGATTTGTTCTAACTGTCGCGACAAGAGATGCCAGGTTTTGCTGTGGTGTTGATTTGTTCTAACTGTCGCGACAAGAGATGCCAGACTTTGCTGTGGTGTTGATTTGTTCTAACTGTCGCGACAAGAGATGCCAGGCTTTGCTGTGGTGTTGATTTGTTCTAACTGTCGCGACAAGAGATGCCAGGCTTTGCTGTGGTGTTGATTTGTTCTAACTGTCGCGACAAGAGATGCCAGGCTTTGCTCTCTCTCTCTCTCTCACATCATGTTCCTCTTGTACCTTGCGGTGTCGAGGTGAAGTATAAACTTCGTGAGAGTGCCCGGTTATGGGCTTCGTATATCGACATTCCCATGGATTCTGTTATTCCCTCAGTCCAACGTTTACGTGGTCGGCCTCTTCCTCTGTTTCCATCTGGTCTGTACATCATTGCTTGTTGTGGCATGCTGTTGACTGGTAGCCTACTTGCATGGCCAAACCATTTGACTTGCTGCTTTCTAATAAAATCTAGAGCAGCTTTAACCCCTACTTTAGTCCTGATTTCTTCATTTCTGATCTTATCTCTTCTTGATACGTTGAGTATTCTTCTCAGAAACCTCATTTCTGTTGTTGCGATTTTTCTTTTCTCTTTTTCTGTCATTGTCCAGGTTTGGCATTGGTAGCAGAGAGTTGGTAGGAAGATTGTGTTGTAAAGTGCTTTCTTAGTAGTTATTGATACATGTTTGTTCTTTAGTATTGGTGCCATTTGTCCAATGAGTTGATTTGCCTTATTGCACCTATTTTCGATCTCGTCTTCTGATCTGCTATTTGATGATATTATACTTCCTAGGTACTTGAAGCTCTTTACTTGTTTCAAGGGATGTTCGTTTAGGTGAATTGTTGCTGTTTGTTCTTCTTTAGTTATAGTCATTACCTCTGTTTTGCTTGTGCTAATTTTCATGTTATGTTCCCTACACATTTCGTTTAGACTATTCATGTGGTCTTGTAATTCAGCTTCTGATTTTGCTATTAGTGCTTGGTCGTCCGCAAACAGGAGTTCTCTAATGGTTAGATTTGCAGATGGTTCTTCTTCTGTTCTTTGCTGTGGTGTTGATTTGTTCTAACTGTCGCGACAAGAGATGCCAGGCTTTGCTGTGGTGTTGATTTGTTCTAACTGTCGCGACAAGAGATGCCAGGCTTTGCTGTGGTGTTGATTTGTTCTAACTGTCGCGACAAGAGATGCCAGGCTTTGCTGTGGTGTTGATTTGTTCTAACTGTCGCGACAAGAGATGCCAGGCTTTGCTGTGGTGTTGATTTGTTCTAACTGTCGCGACAAGAGATGTCAGGCTTTGCTGTGGTGTTGATTTGTTCTAACTGTCGCGACAAGAGATGCCAGGCTTTGCTGTGGTGTTGATTTGTTCTAACTGTCGCGACAAGAGATGCCAGGCTTTGATGTGGTGTTGATTTGTTCTAACTGTCGCGACAAGAGATGCCAGGCTTTGCTGTGGTGTTGAATTGTCCACTTATTCTTCCGGAGATTCGATCCTCTGAGCTGTGTTTTCCACACCCATTGACGTTGTCCATCCTCTTACCCCAAGGAGTTGCCTTTAATGTTAACCGTGGTAGATTTATACTAGGTCCAATGTTTATATTATGTGGTTTAATGGGTGCGTTACTGTTTATGTTATGTGGTTTAATGGGTGCGTTATTGTTTATATTATGTTTTAATGTCTGTCGTGGTGTGCTTTTATGCCACTATAAATGGACCTGCCCGTGTTGGGTTTGCTTAATTTATAGACAACAACAACAAAACATGGAGTGAGAATGACTTCAGTAAAACGGAGAAAATGCAATGGATACAAGATAACACAGACATCTCAAATATTGACTTTACAAGAACATTATCACAAATATCAAAGTGAACGTTGAAAGGGCAAATCGTTATAAGCAAACATAAATAAAAGCCTTAATTCCACAAATAAAAAAAAAGATACTTAGATTATAAATTGAGATATTTGTCAAATCGGACATAATATGTGGCATATTAGTATCCGTTTAGTCATATTTTGTCCATCGTTTGACTTTGTCAGTGACACGTGGAACAAGTCAATGGTTTTTCTTACCCAGCTTCAATTAAAACATCAAAGACAGGGAGCATCTGTTCGATTTTTCCCCCAGGACATGCTGGTGTGTTGGGAAACGAACAGGCGGACAGATTGGTTGGGTCTGCACCGCTGGATGGTGTTATAGTTCATGATTTATAGTATAGCACGCATGTAGACTACGCCTGAGTTCAAAGCCAGCCAACACCAAAAAAAAAAATGATTATAGAACCAACATTGAAGTTTTCAAAATGTGGTTATATAGAAATCAAAATAGGAATGAATACCATGGCAAGAGGGGAGGAAAGACAAACAGACAAACATGCAGGATAGAACATGGGATTGAAACAAATATTATTATTACAGAATGAGTCAGACAATCGAGACCCGGAAACTTGTTACAGGATGCGTGGGAGAGGAAAGTCGAGGCGAAGAGTATTGGGGAAGACAACGTTACACGTTGGGAGATAACATCAAGAGATGGTCCGGAAGGGGGCTATACGAGTACACGGTGAAACCATGGAACAAAATGTTTGGGAGACTCGGTGGAGCCAACTTTCAATGAGGAGATGGCACTTGACGGTGATGAGGATGATAATATCTTTGTTGTTGTTTTCTAACTGTGTCAATGCTTTGTCTGGTAAATGGTGTTCACTTGTTGCGTTAATGCTTAAAGTAAGTCTAGTAAATGGTGTTCACTTATTGTGTTAATGCTAGCCGTAAGCCTGGAAAATTGTGTTCACTAATTGTGTTAATGCTTGCGGTAAGTCTAATAAATGGTGTTCACTTGTTGCGTTAATGCTTGTCTAAGTCTGGTAAATGGTGTTCACGTGTTATGTATTTATGCCTGTAACCTGGCCACAGTGTAAAGAACTACAAAGTACATGTGTGTACACCAAACACTTGATCAAACACCCAACTGGAACTTTGCTGATCAAGGCTTGGTCGTTCAAACGTCTGCTCGGTTAGCGAAGATCGACTTCCTGTGAAATCCGACCAATACCGGTTTGACCGATGCGGTTTTTGTTTACAATTACTACAATGGTGACCTGTAGTCTATTAGTGTAGTAGTATTAGTCTCTGGTTCGCGTCTCCTCCCCCCTCCAACCTTCCCGTTGTGTTGACCTACACTGGCTTTCCCCTTCTCATGACTTGTCCAAAGAATGCTGACTGTCTTCTTCTGAGTAAGGTAACGTCTATCAAGATATCTTAAATGCCCTTTCTATCCCCACTTGTCTTTAATTGTCCATGATTCGCTTCCGTACACCAGGATTGGCTCATTAATCCATACATAATCGTTAAGATAAGGATCATTCTCGGAGACAACTGGGGGTCGTAGCTGGAGCTGCGGAGTTTATGCTTCGTGCGACGCTTTCACCAGGCCACCCTACGGAAAGAGACCGACCTATATGGGATAAAACCCGGTGCAATGAAGTCGATCTTCTTGCATTTTAAGCCCCCCCCCCCCCCCCCTTGTAAATAAGGAGTACATATCAACAGTGGATCTATCATGTTTGCGAGCGGAGGAGTCATTCTAAAAATAACATCGGAAACAAACAGGTGAAATAAAAATTACAGTCACTTCTAAATAAAATTCGAAGTACTGCAAAACAAGTTAAATACATGGAGCACACAATAAGCAGACACCTATTGTATTGTTGTCGTTGTGTCATGGAAGATTGCCTTTCTTGTTGCGAAAGTATTCGTGTGAATGTGTGGTTGGTTGGAAGAGTGTGGTCTTGTGTGAATATGTGTGGGTGTGTGTATTGTATATGTGTGTTTGTGCTGTGAATTTAGACCTATTTGTGTACGTGATTTATAGGTGTGGGGCGTACTAATGTTGTGAATGTGGGCGTATGTATGAGGGTGTATTACGGGGGTTTGGGCGTAATTGTATACGCGCATAATAACGGTGTGGGCGTTTGTGTATGTATGTGCATGTGTGGGTGTGTGTGTGTGTGTGTGTGAAAACGGCACGGACCAGTTCCCGTCAACCTTCTCCTAGCCCCACACCAGGCCGAGACAGGTTCGAGGGGACGAGGATCATCAGGTGCCTTGCCGACTAGTGTAGACTAACAGGCTCCTCCACACGTCGCCATCATTCGTGTGCCGGCATTCGTCCACTCCAAGATGGACACAGTTTAAAAAGCAGGACCCCATCCCTGTTCACAGGCCTATTTGGCATATCGTATCAATCGTGTAGACCCATGGTCACGCCAGCGGTGACCTGGTCAGTATCACCGCTGTCATCTGTACTTCCCCCAGCCATTTCCTGGTAGCTGGAGCCCAGGTCAGTTTCTACAATTTGTCCCCATAGGGATGCGACCCTACGAGCACCAGACCGGCAGGCAAGCTGATGTTGACAGCGATGTCCTGTAAAGGATATGGAAACAACATAATCTCTCTTTATGGCACTATCTATTTTTGCTATTTATTTAATGTCTATTTGTTTTATTATTATTCGCTGCACTTTAGGCGGCCTGGTGTGCCTTGCCAGTCGAGAAGACATGATCATGCGGGACCGCATCGATTGACGAATGTCAATCGCGACGATCGGGCAAATTTTTAGCTACAGCCTACGATGGGTGACTTGGTGATATTCTAGTGTGATAGTTTGGTCGCGTCTAGCGTGAGTCGCGTGGTCTAGTGGTTACACAGCCGTCTCACATGCCAGTGATCTGGGTTTGATCCCGAGGTCCAGTCAAGGATATGCACTACTGACGAGCTCAAACGAGAGCGAAACTCGAGTCTAGTGCTTCCATATTGACGTGGACAAGGCCTTAGGTTTGTATCGGAATACTATCAGCGTTGCCAGTTGTGGGTTGTGCTCAATATTTAAACTATCTATTTCACTTGCTCTATCTCTATTTCTTGCCGGTCTCTCTGGCTGAGGGGTTACACCACTTTCTCCGTAATCCCGTTTATCCACGCAGGGTCTCGCAGCGAGGCGAGAATTGGAAGCGGTTCGACCCCCGTTCGTGACTTGCGGGATAATGAGCCGGCCGCTCAGAAACAGTGGCAAACTACTGAGCGTAATCTTGCCAAGAAATCAACATACAACTGAAAGATGCTGATTTTGACAGCGATGTTCTGTAAAGGATATGCAAAACAAAAACATCTCTATTTCTTACTCGATATCTCTTTATTATTCTATTTTACTTGCTCCAAATATGAGTGTGGCATGTTCAATGACATCAGAACACGAATAAGAAAATTAAGACCATCAATATGTGGAATAAATTATGGAAATCTCAATACTTTAACAGAAAACAAAGATACATTAGAAAGAAAGAAGGAGTGCTCGGACGAAATGTACAAAGAAACAACAATGAATCCATATAATATACCCGTAAACGGAGAAAGAGAACCAGAACTTTTATTAGAGGAAGTTCGATCAGCAAAAGACTGAAGCAAGGGAAGTCACTGGGCTGTGACCATTTACCAGCGGAACTAATCCAGACATGAGGGAGGTACAGGACTTGTGTGTATCATACGCTGTGTGTGACAGACAATCTGAAACAGACATGTTTGGCGCAAAGTATGGAAGGGCTTAACTTACATCCTCCTCCCAAATAAAGGAAATTTAACATTTTTTTTAATCAAACAAGTTGCAGGTTTGGACCAAACGTAGTGCACTATCAAATGAACAAGTATTTACTATTATATCGTAAATTTCCGTTCACTGAGCATTAAAATTGCGGAAGATGCCACGAAACAGAACAAATAACAAGACCCTAGTTTGGGGATATATCGTCTTTCTGTACAAATGGCAGGTTTTTAACTGTTAGCCCATTTACCCCATGTGGACAACAATCACCTTCGGATTAATAAACCTGTGAGAGTAAACACAGGACTATCATTCTGAACCGGTGTGGACCCTAACTATAACTTCTCCTTGAAGTTGAACGGGGTAGGGGTAATGGTGAAATCGAATCCAATGGGAGGTCATCAGTGTACCAGAAGTTAAGAGCGAGCGCTCTTAACCTTTCGGCCCTGCAACTCCCAAAATATTAAATGACAGAGAGAACTGAAGCCTCATCATCACCAGACACCAGAAGAAGACGATTAAGGCAACCAACACTTAATGACAGTTTCTTCTCATTGATAAACAGTTCATCTAGCATTGCGGGGAACGTGGCAGAGAGGATACGGTGCCTGCCGCAGGCTTGGAAGGTACCGGAATGATCCCTGCATAGGGCTAGGAATTTTTCCAAGAAACATTGATACCTGATGGAATCATACGTCCCCTGATCTCTCGGGTAGTGAGATAGGATACCTAGCCTCTTCGGATAAGGGCGAAAGACAGAAGGTCCCGTGTGCACGTTAAAAATCCCACAGCAGCTGACAATTGCAAAGAGTAGGTTTTAAGTTCAGTGGCAAAATTGGGGGGGGGGGGGGGTGGAGATCTACCCAGGGGTAGATAGAGTCGGTTATCTCGGGCGGAATCTGTCTAGAGGAAGACAAGCTGAGACAGGTGTATGCTGAAGTTGGGCATACTGACCTTTGAGGTGCATACGAGAGAAGAAGAAGAAGAAGAAGAAGAAGAAGAAGAAGAAGAAGAAGAAGAAGAAGAAGAAGAAGAAGAAGAAGAAGAAGAAGAAGAAGAAGAAGAAGAAGAAGAAGAAGAAGAAGAAGAGGTAGGAGGAGGAGGGGGAGAAGAAGAAGAAGAAGAAGAAGAAGAAGAAGAAGAAGAAGAAGAAGAAGAAGAAGAAGAAGAAGAAGAAGAAGAAGAAGAAGAAGGGGTAGGAGGAGGAGGGGGAGAAGAAGAAGAAGAAGAAGAAGAAGAAGAAGAAGAAGAAGAAGAAGAAGAAGAAGAAGAAGAAGAAGAAGAAATCACACAGACCCCACTGAAGTTCACGGCGAATTCGTTCCCCCATGTTGATCTTGCTGTGGATCAGTGGCACACTATTTATACACACACTACCGAGGCACGCTACAAAGTCAAGTGTTTGACCTAGCCTGGCTGGAAGAATAAAACCTAGAGGTTGGGTGTTGAATCTAGGGCACGCCTACTCCACCGGCTGCATTTTAATTGCACAGGCACGAAGATCAAATTAAAGGGAAATAAATCTTAGGAACAGGAACGATGCAGACAAGCTAACATGGCCGTAAAACGGTTAGATTGGTCACGAATAAAAGAACATTCTTCTGTTTCTTTTGTTGTTGCTGACCCTTCTTCTTCTTCTGCTTCTTCTTCTTATTCGGCGGCTGCTGCTGCTGTTGGCTGCGTCGGCTGCTATTACTGCTGTTGCTGCTACTGATGCTGCTTTTGCTGATAGTGATACTGTTACTTCTGTCTCGCACTCCGAAGGTTGTGGGATCCATTCCGGCTAACGTCGTTCGGTTTACACGAGTGTAATTTCATGTGGGGTAGTCGCTGGAGCTACGGAGTTCGACCTTTTTTATTTGTTTATGGTCTACTGTTTTTAAACTTGAAAGCATAACATACGCTCTGCTTATTGTCGTGAAAATTGAGACCATAACCTACTCTCTTCCTACAATCGTGAAATTTGAGACCATAATCAACAACTATCTGTCGGCTGCTCTAACGCTTCATCCACCACTTGCTCTCATGATCTTCCTCGAGGAAGAGGAAGAGGGGGTCTGGGGGGGGGGGGGGATGGGTGTACACAAACTTGCCCAAATGTGTCCCGTAGATTAGCGGAGGGAAGATGCATCTTGCTTTTCCTTTCATAGAGGATACCCGTATTCCCCTACCCAGTCTATACCTACTCTTTATATGGGCTTGTTCAACAAACCACTATACTGCACTTTGTATAGTAGTGGCGAGCTAACACGTACATGGGCTTGGTCAGCAAACCATTTTACCACCACGTAGATAATTTTTTAGCGAGCAAACCAGTTCGTTCGTCCATTACAAGCTATGACGACTACAACTGTTAGAGCAGTGGTTCTCAACCTTTTTTGGCCCGTGCCCCCCCCCCTCACCATATTTTCAGAACGTCACCCCCCCCCTCCTCCTTTCGTATTTCCTACCTAAAAATTTGGCCCGTGACCCCCTTCACCATATTTTCACAACGTCATCCCCTCCCCCCTTTTCGTATTTCCTACCTAAAATCCCCCCTCCCGCTCCTGCCCCTACACAGTATACGTAATAATGGAAGCACATACTAAAACAAGTCTAGACGTCCACATAAAACGTGATTTGTGGGTCTACTTACTTTATAAAATGAATTTTAGAAGGGTGAGACGAACAGAACCGTAAAATATGAAGGGAAAAACATTATCAAGTAATCGGTTCTTGTATTAACGCGATCTTGAAATCTTCATCCCCCCTCCCTGGAAACCAACTCCTCCCGGGGGGGAGGGGGGAATTCCCCACCGGTTGAGAACTACTGTGTTAGAGAGTAAACTGTATTGTCATACACATGGGCTTGTGAGCAAACCGCTATACTACCTTACATCTGGGCTTGATGAATAAACTGCTATATTACTATACATATGGGCTTGTGAGCAAACTGCTATACTACCATACATGTGGGCTTTGTGAGCAAACAGCTATACTAACATACATTTGGGCTTGGTTAGCAAACCGCTATACTATCATACATATGGGCTTGGTGAGCGAACCGCTATACTACCATACATATGGGCTTGGTGAGCAAACCGCTTTATAACCATACGTAAGTGCTTGTTAGCAAACCGCTATACTACCATTCATAAGGGCTTGGTGAGCAAACCGCTAATCTGGAAAAATGCCCAGGCCTATGCAGGGATCGGACGAAGAGATTTTCTCAACGTGAGTCGGACACCGTAACACCCCCACCCCACTGCACCCAACCCCACCCTTTTTTCTAGGGGAGTATACTATCCTTTTGTAGTTTGTAAAAAATTCCTGCAGTTTATAACGCGAATCGAACCACGCCTCCACGATTTCAAGGCTGACGTCATTCCCCCAAACCACCGCCATCCGTTATCTCCGCGTCTGCTGGCTGGATGTGAAGTAGAGAGCACAATTTCCGTTCAATATACTCACAAGACATGCGCAGTAAGTATATCTCTGACAGGAAAACCCACAGTTCATGACCTTTCTGTGGCTGAAATGTTTATATTAAGGGAAAACAGATGAGATGAGGATAGGGTGGGAGTTTTGAGTTTCAGGCATCGTAAAACCACACTGCTTTGGTTAGCTGTTGCCCGTTAGCAGCTTATGAGAAATGAATGCCATTGAACACCGCGGGGGGGGGGGGGGGGGGGGGGGGGGGGGGAATCTGTTAACAGTTCTTCTTCTTCTTCTTCTTCTTCTTCTTCTTCTTTCTTTCTTTCTTTCTTTCTTTCTTTCGCTTGCAATGTGCTATAACCACAATGTTTCTCTCGTATGAATTCAACTGTCTTTTTTCATCATGGCGAGTTTGCGTGGCATCCTGATTACTGTGGTGCGCCTCCTGGCTGGTTTCCTCCGCCATCAGCATCTTTTCTATGCTGGAATAGAATATGGTCTTACTCGAGTATAGCTATACATGTGTGTACACAACGTTTGTGTGTTAACAATGTTTGTATGTATGTACACAATGTATGTGTGTTAACAATATGTATATGTATGTATCAACGTATGTGTGTTAACAATGTGTGTATGTATGTACATAACGTATGTGTGTTAACAATGTGTGTACACAACGTTTGTGAGTTAACAATATGTGTATGTATGTACACAACGATTGTGTGTTAACAATATGTGTATGTTTGTACACAACGCTTGTGTGTTAACAATATGTGTATGTTTGTACACAACGTTTGTCTATTAACAATGTGTGTACACAACATATGTGTGTTAACAATGAAATAGCTAAAATCGGTGGAGGAAACATGACCAACGCCGACCTAACCACAGCCAATTTCATTGTGCTGTGCTGTATCATGGCCTAGTTACATTATAATGTGCAATTACAAAGATATTAAGTTCCAGAACAGGTTTTGCATACCCCGGCAGTTTATGAGCTTGGAGATTAATAAAATAATAGATTAATAAATAAATAGGATAACGAAACCGCGAGTAACTTGATCAGCCTCTTCCATCAATGTTTAAATGAGGCTTGGTTTGTCGCACTGGACTCGGGGTGGTGCCTCAAATGGCATCACCAGGAGCCGAGCCGACTGGCGTAGGCGATGATATTTCTCCACGTCTCTAACAGCAGGTATAAGTTCGTGTGTGGACTCCCTTCCGTGCCATGTCACAAGACTGTCAAGAGTTTTCTCTCACTGTCTTCCACTATCTCTCTTTCATGGATGCCCCATGGGGGTTGGACATCTTGGTCTCACAACATAACCCAATGTGCTGGCTGTTACATGACACTATTCTTTGTCCACCCTCCATTGCTGGACAAGTAACCATCGACCACTTATCGCGCTATGAGGCTTATTCTCTGTACTCTTTTTTTTTTGTTTTGTTGTTGCTGTTGATGAAGATGTCGTTATTGCTGCTGTTGTGACTAACGTTCCGAGGGTCGCCATATTTGTACCTCTCCACAGATGTGAAACTCAAACACTGACAGTTACACACTCCTCTGACAGTACACACTCCTCTGACAGTACACACTCCTCTGACAGTACACACTCCTCTGACAGTACACACTCCTCTGGTTCAAGTTACCTCCGTACCGCTTCTTGTGAAATTTCTTTACAACATCCTCTTTCTTTTTTTGTTTTCAACGTTCGCTCGCTATTAACCCAAGCGTAGTCCATACACGTGCTACTATAGGGTGTATTTGTAATGACTGTGCAGTGTTTGAAATTATTTCCAGTCCAAGTTTTGTATTCACCCTCTGTAAAGTTTATACAACATAATAGGTAAATACAAAACTTGGATCAGCAATATTTTCAAGCACTGCTCACTCATTAAAAATACACCATGTAGTTCTTCTTCTTCTGCTGCGTTCATCCGGAGAGTTTTGTCGGACGTGATTGCGTCCTGCCTGTTTACAGCAAAGCTGCGTTCTTACGCAGGTTAGGCCGACACATCCGACTTCTGCGGGCATTTGTTGACCGGGTTAACCTTCTCGGGCTCGGTACGGTATTATTATTATTATTATTATTATTATTATTATTATTATTATTATCCTTCTTCTTCTTCTTCTCATCTTTCTGCTATCTCCTGCAGCCCCCCCCCCCCCCCCCCCCCCCCCCCCCCCCCCCCTTTCCCCCCCCCCCCCCCCCCCCCCCCCCCCCCCCCCCCCCCCCCCCTCTATGTTATTAACCTGTCTGTAATGATCTTCCCCGTGTTACGTTAGGTCTCCAACAATTTCCTTTGGCTTGTGGGTTCCAGTCTCTAGCAATCGGACGTCATCAGGTTTCCCTATTACTTTCATCCTGGCCTGCTTTCTCAGTGGCTCAATGAGTTAGCTCGGGAAGATTGGGATGGGCGGGGCCCAAATACAGTGGGTGGAGTCTGTGAGGAGGTCAAGGCTGACAACAATTACCTCCATTTTTGTGCTAGGCCACTCCAGTGTAGGAAGAAATGCACACGCTGACGGCTTGCGGGGCGGGTTACTGTAGAAACTGGGCGAGCAATGGACCCGGCTGATAAAGTGAATGCCTTTTAAAACAAAACAAAAATAAGAGCACAATAATTTAATTGACAACAAATTAATTGAACGTATCAGCTCTCCGTAGTTTCTTCTGTGTACTTGCCCTTCTCAGCCAAAGCCTTGGATCTGCTCATTGCCTTCCGTTCCAGGATTTCCTTGCGATCTTTGTCCAATTTTAGCTTCGCAATGACAACCTTTGAAGGGTAAATACTAACATTGACAGATGTTCCATTTGCCCTCTACCTCTGAGACGTTCAGTGTAAATCACAAATTTCTTTCTATGGACTTGCGTTATGTTGCCGGTTTGCCGTCCCTTGTAAATGACCACGGTTATCTTCATTTAGTCACCTTTTCTAATAGACATGATCCTGACATTGTATTTCTGAAGCTGCTCTTGTGAAAGTGGAGAATTCATAATTTTTGAACGAATGTTAGACGTGGCATTAAAGTGACGGGTTCGATTCTGTCTTCTAAACCTAGACACTTCACGTGAGGCACCTTTAACCGAGAAACTGTTATTTAAAAAAAAAAAAAAAAGAACTTCCGGTAGTAGAGCAGCGAATCAAGTGATGACCGTGAATCTGCAACCTTGGCCAGACTAAAGAAATATCAAGCCAAAAGGGGTGGGACCAGACAAATTCGCTATGCAGGGGGCCAAAGATGAATAGTCGGCAACACAAATCAGGTGTCATCGACCGCTACATGCTGAAGGAAACGTTGAGGTGGGAATCCGAGCATTAATGGAGTGAATGGTTTTATCTGTAGTGAGGATAATCTGACTAACTAACTAACTAACTAACTAACTAACTAACTAACTAACTAACTAACGAAGTAGAATTCACTACTAAAGTTAACACGCCTTTAGATATACAAAAAGCTAATTAATGCTAATTTTAGGCCCAAATATGGAGAGGTGTCTGCGACGTAATGCATATTTGTAATAACTCTCCATTTAAGCGTAGGTAGCCACCGCACAACCCTAGCTTACTCCACGAATTTCATTGAATTTCAAGGTGTGTTAGGACGAACATGCGTCAACTCGATGCATACTTTTATAATAACAGGTTGCTACTAGCACAACTACTCAGAGAGCCTATTTACAGAGTTATAAATTAGATTACTTTGGCTCTCTGTATCACCTGAGAATGTATCAAGGTGTAGGACGTGTGTAGCCAAGTTTGGAAGAAACCCTCGCGGCAACCGAAATTGTTCATGTCAGTCCGGGAATGTGGGTCGGGGATTCTCAAGCTTCGTTAGGGCGTGGTATATGGATCGATGTGTATTGTGTGGGTCTAGGAATCCGTGATAAATTTATATGGTGTAGAATCTAAATGCCGATCTCCCTGGCGTAGGTATTTACGTCTTTCTCTGTAATCCCGTATATTCTCATGAGTAACGCAGCAGCGCGAGAATCGGTAGCTGTTCGCGCCGTGCTGGTAACTTAGGGGGTATGCGAGCCGGTCGCTCAGAAAGCAATGGCAAACTACTGAGCGTAATCTTGCCTAGAACATCAACAGCAGCTGAAAAATGATGGTCTTGACTGCAACGTCCTGTAAGGGATATGCAACATTTAAAAAAAAACCGAATGTAAATAAAAACGTAAATTATGATCCAGAAGCTCAGCGATTGGAACAACAAACATAGATACAGATGAACGTTTCCACAGAAATCTTCATCAGCGATTTACACGATGTTAGATGGAGGTTCTTTAAGACGTTTACTTGGCGTGGGATGCCTGGATAGATTTGCCCAGGGTTAAGGCGAGGCGAGTTTAATTATTTCATGTGGGATTCGTGAATTATGAATGATGTGCTCGCATGGTGTAAAGGGCACAGGACTATCAACAGTATGGTTACAATACGGTTTTCAGGTCAAAGGGATTCCTGTCTTCTTACACGCGGCTCTAAAGTTAAATCTTCTTCTTCTTCTTCCATTGCTGCTGCAATTCGTCTTCTTCTTCTTGTTCTTGTTGTTCTTCTTGTTCTTGTTCTTGTTCTTTTTCTTCTTCTTCTTCTTCTTCTTCTTCTTCTTCTTCTTCTTCTTCTTCTTCTTTTTCTTCTTCTTTTGCTGCTGCTGCTGCTTCGTCTTCTTCTCTTCCTCCAGAAGCCCGGAACCTGGTGTACTTTGGTCAAATCAGCCGTCACAGTTGTACGGCGAGAACAGTAAAGGAAGACTTGGTTCCTGGAAGACCAAGCGAAGACAGACCAACAGAACAGTGGACATATTACATTAAAGGCGCCCTGGGCATGATCAAAACGAGGCCGGGGAACTGGAAAATGCTGGGGAGTCTGTCTAGCGGGCTGGTGAGAGAGTGACGTTCTACAGAGGACTTGTTCATAAACAAATACTCATATTGTATGGCGCTGATAGATGTAGAAGAGAGAAGTAAAGACTAGAGGACGCACTATATAACATAAATAAACACACAGGTATTGCTTGGCGCTGATAGATGTAGAAGAGAGAAGTAGAGACTAGAGGACGCACTATATAACATAAATAAACTCACAGGTATTGCTTCGCGTTCATAGAAGTAGAAGAGAGAAGTAGAGACTAGAGGACGCACTGTATAACATAAATAAACACACATGTATTGCTTGGCGCTGATAGATGTAGAAGAGAGAAGTAGAGACTAGAGGACGCACTATACAACATAAATAAACACACATGTACTGCTTGGCGCTGATAGATGTAGAAGAGAGAAGTAGAGACTAGAGGACGCACTATATAACATAAATAAACACACAGGTATTGCTTGGCGCTGATAGATGTAGAAGAGAGAAGTAGAGACTAGAGGACGCACTATATAACATAAATAAACACACATGTACTGCTTGGCGCTGATAGATGTAGAAGAGAGAAGTAGAGACTAGAGGATGCACTATATAACATAAATAAACACACAGGTATTGCTTGGCGCTGATAGATGTAGAAGAGAGAAGTAGAGACTAGAGGACGCACTATATAACATAAATAAACACACAGATATTGCTTGGCGCTGATAGATGTAGAAGAGAGAAGTAGAGACTAGAGGACGCACTATATAACATAAATAAACACACACGTATTGCTTGGCGCTGATAGAAGTAGAAGAGAGAAGTAGAGACTAGAAGACGCACTATATAACATAAATAAACACACACGTATTGCTTGGCGCTGATAGAAGTAGAAGAGAGAAGTAGAGACTAGAAGACGCACTATATAACATAAATAAACACACACGTATTGCTTGGCGCTGATAGATGTAGAAGAGAGAAGTAGAGACTAGAAGATGCACTATATAACATAAATAAACACACACGTATTGCTTGGCGCTGATAGACGTAGAAGAGAGAAGTAGAGACTAGAAGACGCACTATATAACATAAATAAACACACAGGTATTGCTTGGCGCTGATAGATGTAGAAGAGAGAAGTAGAGACTAGAGGACGCACTATATAACATAGATAAACCCACAGGTATTGCTTGGCGCTGTTAGACGTAGAAGAGAGAAGTAGAGACTAGAGGACGCACTATATAACATAAATAAACACACACGTATTGCTTGGCGCTGATAGACGTAGAAGAGAGAAGTAGAGACTAGAAGACGCACTATATAACATAAATAAACACACACGTATTGCTTGGCGCTGATAGAAGTAGAAGAGAGAAGTAGAGACTAGAAGACGCACTATATAACATAAATAAACACACACGTATTGCTTGGCGCTGATAGATGTAGAAGAGAGAAGTAGAGACTAGATGAGAGACTAGAGGACACACTAGACACATACAAATTGAAAGCTATAGTTACCGACCGGGATTCGAACCTGTCACCTACAAATTACGTCAGCGAATCGCTACAGGACCAAGTGTAATTCGATACATGACCAATTATTCCGCAACTGATATTTCTGTACAGAGTTGAGTCAAGAACCGACATAACAGCACTCGGGACAATCACATACGTGCTCCGTCCTCGTCATCAATAGCCAGCGAAGAGTCCCAGTACTAATGGTGCCAGTAGCAATCTGATTATGTGTCCATCTGGCCTTTATTTCGGAGACCTTTGTGTCGACCAGATCCTCTGGCCACTCCCTGCAGCACCATTCTCTCCGGTATGTCTGTATAAAGAACTTGGTACACCCAGGTGATGATACCGACATTTTTATATACAGAGGCAGTCTCGGTAGTGAAGTGGATAACGCTGCACCTGTCGGCCCAATGGTAATGGGTTCCATCCATATCTCGATAGATTCGATATTTTTCCAAATTTTAAACACAGGAGCAACAAACAGTAGATTTCGCCATTAACTGTATGGCGAATTTCTCTGCATTTATATTGCCTTCATCGATCTCATAAAGGATTTTGCCCTCGTGAGCAGAGGCGGCCTTTTTAAGATCCTTGAGAAGATAGGATGTCATCCCAACCTGGTAAGTCTCGTGAAATCATTTCACGAAAACATGCAGGGGACATTTTATTTTACGGCTCAACATCCCAGTCATTCAGCATCAGCAGCGGAGTAACGCAGGGCTGCGTGCTTGCTCCAACACTCTTTGGTATCTTCTTCGCTGTTCTCTTAAGGCAGGCATTAGGGACTGTCACTGAAAGCATATACTTCCATACAAGATCTTGTAGTAAACTTTTTAACCCATCAAGACTCAAGGCAAAGACCAAAATAAATTCAAGATGTATAAGAGAATCACTTTTTGCAGACTATGCAGCACTGACTACACACGCAGCAGAAGATCTCCAACGGCTCATAGATCGTTTTGCAGCCGCCTGCAGAGACTTTGGACTCACCATCAGCCTAAATAAAACACAGGTGATGGAACAAGATGCTGGTGTGCCTCCATCCATCAAAATTCTAAATTACGAATTGAGGGTTGTCCATGAGTTTGCGTATTTGGGGTCGACAATATCAGATAATCTTTTCTTAGAGACAGAAATCGACAGATGCGTTGGAAAGGCAGCCACAACACTTTCCAGGCTAAATAAAGATCAATTGTGGAAGCCTTTGAGGCCACTGGGACAGTGCATAAATAAACACACATAGTATTGTTTGGCGCTCACAGAAGGAGAAGAAAGGAAGTAGAAGAGATTAGAGGACGCATTAGACAACATAAAATTTGAAAGCTATAGTTACCGACCGGGATTCGAACCTGTCACCTCCAAATGACGACAGCGCCTCGCTGCAGGCCCTTACATGGCTCCAGTGTCTAGCTCCACGTCTTTCTACACGAATGCCCGCTCTGTCGGGAAAAACATTTTTTTACTGGCCTCTTAAGGCCACTTCTTACTCCCGTGTGTTGCCGAGGCCCATAAGGGAAGCAAAGAATAGCCTACCACGCATGTCGTAAGAGGCGACTAAGGAGGCTTGATGGTTCCGTCGCCCTGCTACTGAGTGAGTGCGTGGCGCGACACTGTGAGCTGTGAGTTTCATGTGAAATGCTTTTAAATCTGCCTGTTGTTTTTTGGAACGTGACTGCATGTTTGGAGTGATGGCAGGTGGCTATGTCCCAGAGTTGACCGGTCTTTGCCTTATGCAGAAATGCGTGGCTGCTGGGCTTCTGGTTGACTGCCACTGCCATCAGCGATGAACTGTATTTTCGTGGACTGTGTGGGTGAACATCTAGGAAACATTCAGATAGGAAAATGATACCCGATTCCATCAGAGATGAACTGGGTGTTTCGTGGGGGACTGGTGTGTTGACATTCTGGTGGCGGCATTATGCACAGTGTATTTGTGCGGGCTGTTTGTCAGAGCCTAGCAGCAACATCGTTACGGCACCCGGCGGACAAGAGTTGTCGGCTGGCAAGTTTCTTACCTGACACGCGACCAGCGCTGACGACAGACGACGCAAAGCCACGTGACCCCACCTGAGGCAGTGGGCAGTGTGTGTGATAATCTCAGACCACGCTGCGACTGGACATCTGAACGGACGTGTGTGTCGGGAGAGCAAGGCGTTGTGTGAATCTCCGTGGTTGTGAGCTGAACGACTGATATTGTGAGCGTCAGACCTATGAGCTGTATTGTGGTAGTGAGTTGTTATATGTTGTACATTGCTGTAACTATTGTTATGTATTTATTGTGGTAATAAATCCATAGAACTTGTGTTGCTGTGTCTTACGTCGAATAACGTTTGTACTTGTACTGTCTCACATGTGTTAGCCAACGAGCCTAATATAAGATCCTGACATGTGTGGACGTGGGTTGCTCGTCATTATTTAAGAACCTAATATATTTAGACGTGTGTTGTTCGTCTTTGTGATTTAAAACTATAATTCTTGTACTTGTAAAATTTGTCAAGGTTATAGTGATGTACATGTGATCGGAAAAGTCTCAGTGTGATCCATTACTACATTGTCTAAATATGTTTAATATCATTAGTAAATGTACAGTACATATTGTTTGATCCTGTAAACGTGTTAAAACATTTGTAATTCGTAAAACTTGTCACCGTTTGACCTTGTCAACCTTGTGATTTTGCCACCATTTTGACCTTGTCGCCATCTTGTAAACTTGATGTCTTTGTCCTTACTGAATGTCATCTTGATGTAAGTGATGTGTCATCAATGTTATTGAGTGTTCAAATACAGATAGATTGTTGTTGTGTATTGAGTTTGTGGAACGCAAAGAGTTTTGGAAAGAGTGTAACTTCTGTTGAAAGAAACACTGTTGACGACAAATTTACGACATACAATTATACTCGACGCCATCCAAACCAAATCAACACTTAGTGACTTACAGGCACACACCAACAAACACACGCTAACTTATTTCTCTCCAAAACAAAGCAGGTTTTTGCGTACCATCCATAACCCTGCCGTAGAGGTCATTAGTGTTCTGAAGTACGACCTTACAGTTTTTCTAGCCCGATTGCCCAACCATTCGTCATCATATCCAAGGGCACTTGAGTATATTTTTTCTTTACTTTAACTTTACGTATGCATTAGTGGGCACGCATCGTATAGTCAAATCAAGTGTAAGTTGTTGTTCTACTAACCAATTATAATATATTTTGTGTGGTTGATTGTCATCGACATATTTTCTCCATCATGTCGTCATTGTTTGATTTCATCGATATGGGTTTGAAATTAAAGTTACAAGGTGATGAATTGACAAAATGGAGTGAGAACAAATACGCTGAATATCTCCTGGTACAAGAGAAAAACAATGAACGCGATGAAAGAGCAGCAGAAAGAGCTCTAAAACAAGCAGAAATGGCTGCAAAACAAGCTGAGGCAGAAACAGCCTTGAAACAGGCAGAGATTGAAAAGGCTGCCAAACAAGCTGAGATAGACGGTGAACTTAAGAAAGCAGAAATAGCAGCTCAAAGTAAGAGAGAAGAACTTGAATTACAGTTAAAAATGAAACAACTGGACACTGAGACTGCAATGAATAAAGAGTCAAAGAAATCTGAAAGACTGGAAAAAGAAAACCAGTATAAAAAGTACCAAGGTATCGTTCGTAATTATACCTCGGGTGACTGCATAGCAGCCTTTACCCAAAATTTTGAGACTTTAATGGAACATTACCAAGTTCCACTTTCGGAATGGAATATTTTATATATGAGAAGTCTTTCTGGGGAACCTTTGAAAGTCATTGAAACCATCCCCAAAGACCTCAGAAAAGAGTACCATTACATTAAATCTAAAATAATGGCACATTTCATGCTAGATGAAGCAGGGTACAGAGAACAATTCAGTAAACTGAGTCCAAAGTCAACTCAAACGTTCTCTGACTACCTCTGTTTAGTCCGAGACATTTTCAGCAAATGGACTTCATCAGCCAAAATTAACAAAAATTATGATAAATTAGAAGATCTCATTATTCGAGATAAGGTTATTTCTTCTATCCCAACATCTTTTTCTAAGTTCTTGCAAGAGAATGAATGCACATGTGTGGAAGAAATGGAAAGACGTGGGTCGGCCTATTATACGGCAAATAAACAGTGTTTTGCCACTGAAGCTACTGACAGTAACTGGGTAGCAGCTGCCAACTATGAGAAAAACTACAGTAGGCAAAACCAAACAGGCCTACCTCTGAAAAGTTTAGACATTGTGTTCATTGTAAAATGTCTCATTATTTGAACGATATGTGCGATAAAAACCCAGGGTACCAAACATACTTGCAAAATATGGTAAACAGACAAGACAGAGAACGTAAATCGTTCAAAAGCTTACGAAAATGTTTTCTCTGCAAGGCATACGGTCACCATCGCATGGATTGTAAAGGCAGGCATATGACCAACAAAGCCAATGCCGCCTTGTTCGATAGTTCAGCGTCAGAAGACGAAAATACAGAAAAACATCCTGTACATGCAGCACAGGCTTGTGACGTATTTAGTTCCAACACATGCACTGTCTGTAATACCTTCTTTGAAAATGGTATCTTAACATGCGGGCACGCCATCCCTATTGCTAATGAGGAAGGTAACTTAGTAATAGACTCAAAAGGCAAGTTAGACATCTATCACGGGTACGTTAATGGCAAGTCTGCTACAGTACTTCGCGACACCGGGAGTACACTTATTGGCCTGAAAACAACATTCATAACACCTACAGACTACACTGGTAGACACATCACATGTAGAACATTTTCAGGCAATATTGAAAAATATCCATTAGCTTGGGCATACATCGAAACACCATTCCTCACCGGAAAAGTAAAAGTCGCAGCACTTACAAACCCAGTGTGCGATATAATCATCGGGAATTTACCGGAAGTGAATGACAAACATCATAACCATGACATAACATCACTATGTATTAAGGATAACACATCACCATCAAATGTCATTGAAAATGTCATATCACCAGTTGAATGTATGTTAGCTAACGCAGCACTAAGTTCTCATCACATCATTGACGATATCATTCCATCATCATCTGATGTCATTGAGTGTGTGAACGCAGTAACAAGAGCTACTGCTAGAGTGCAAGATGATAGTAACCAAACTGAGGCTATTCAAATGCTTAGCCCAGAAGTACCACCTAGTGACTCGATGAAGGAAACATTCATAATAGCTCAAAAAGCTGATCCTTCACTGTCAAAGTATTTTGACCTGATCGGCAAAAAGCCAAGAGTAACGAAAAATGCTAAATGGCATTTTGCTTTATACAACGATATACTCACCAGGTACTACACCAAAGGTGACGTTACAACAAAGCAAACTGTGTTACCAACTACTTATCGCAGGCAAGCTTTACATCTTGCTCACGATATACCTTTTGCAGGTCATATGGCATATGTTAAAACCAGGTCAAGACTATTGACACAGTTTCATTGGCCAAAATTCTGTAATGACATAAAAACATATTGCAGAAGTTGTGATACATGCCAGAAACTGGTAAAGAAAGGTAAACACCCACAAGCAAAGTTACAAGTCACTGACTTAGCCAGTCGACCTTTTGAAAAATTATCAGTTGACATTGTGGGCCCTCTTAGTCATACAACTACTAGAGGGAATAAATATATACTAACAATTATTGATCAATGTAGTCGCTGGCCAGAAGCGATTCCGTTAAAGAACATTACTGCCAACGATATCATGGAAGTGTTCTTCCATATTTTCTCCAGAATTGGGTTTCCAGATACTATCCAGTCTGATAGAGGCACTCAATTTATCGCCGCATCCACTCAAGCTTTCACTAAAATGTTAGGAGTGAAGCAAGTCTTCAATAGCCCCTATCATCCTCACTCGAGCGGGATAATAGAAAAGCTTAATGGGGATCTGAAGCACATGCTAGCCAAAGTAACTCAAGATCACCCCAATAACTGGGATCTATACTTACCAGCTGTCCTTTTTGCTTATCGCGAGGTACCACATTCTAGTACCGGTTTCTCTCCTTTTGAACTCATCTATGGTGCCAAACCACGCGGCCCATTAACAATTTATCACCAAATGTTAACTGAGTCCACTCCAGTATTGAAACCCATATCATCATTTGTGTATGTAACATCATTGCGTGAAAGGATAATGAAATCATGTGAAATTGCTAAAAGTGCACTAAAACTATCTGGTGCTACTTACAGACAATACGCAGACAAAGGTAACAGGACTATAACATTGACAGCTGGACAGGACGTCTTACTACTACTACCTAGTGACAGACAACTACTGACAGATTCTTGGCAGGGACCCTTTAAAGTGACAAGACAAATCTCTCCTGTTGACTACGAAATCCTGATAAAAGACAAACACAAAATATTTCACATCAATATGCTAAGACCATACTTCAACAGAGACAACGAACAAGACGATACGACAGCTTGCACCGTGATAATAGATCACGAAGATGACGATTCTAGCGACGAGATTCCAACACCTACATTAGACACGACAAACTGCTTGAAGGAGATCAAGATCAATCCAAACCTAAGTCAAGCAGAGACAAACAGTTGCAAAACAGTTGATACAAGAGTACAACACCATCTTTTCAGACAACCCAGGACAAACAGAGTTAGTACAGCATCACATCACACTTACATCAAACACACCCATAAGATGCAGACCATACACCATACCATTACATTACAAGGAACAACTACATCAGGAAATCATTAACTTAGAAAAAAACAACATCATCAGACGATCCCTATCAGACTTCTCTTCACCCATGGTCATTGTACGGAAAAAGGACAACACAATACGACTTTGCATAGATTACAGAAAACTGAACAAAGTAACTGTTTTAGATCTTGAACCAATGGCAAACACGGACGATCTCCTGACAGAACTGACTGACGCTAAGTTCTTCACGACCCTTGACATGGCTAAAGGTTACTGGCAGATTGCTGTACATGAAGACAGCAGACATCTAACAGCTTTCGCCACGCCATGGGGACTATACGAATGGTGCAAACTTCCATTTGGGCTAGTCAATGCCCCAGCCACATTTGTACGCATGACACGACTTCTCCTATCTGACATCCCTAATATAGTTTCCTATATTGACGACATCTGTGTCCATACGGAGACAATGACAGAACATATAAAGATACTGGAACAGACACTAGAACGTATCAGACAGCACGGACTGACAGTGAAGCCTTCAAAGGTGAGCATGGCTTACCAAGAGATATCATTTTTGGGGTACAGAATATCCAATGGCTTTGTCATGACAGACAACAAAATTGTCTCGAAAATTCTAAAAACTGTCACTTCCAACAAATAAGAAACAAGTCCGCAGTTTGCTGGGACTTATTAATTATTACAGAAACTTTATTCCTAATTTTTCAGAGCTAACTGAGGTTTTTTCTAATTTACTAACCAAGAATAAACCCGAAAAAGTTGTAAACGATGAATGCCTACGAAATGCATTTGATAAAGTTTTGGCACATTTTTCTGATAAGAATACACCTAATCTCATCCTTAAATTGCCCAACATTCGTTTACCTTTCAGATTGAGAACAGATGCTAGCTCCATTGCGATCGGTGCAGTCCTTTTGCAGGAATACAACGACATCTTGCATCCCGTCTGTTTTCTATCAAGAAAACTAAGACCCCGAGAGCGGGCCTGGTCCATTCCGCAATTGGAGGCATTGGCCTTAGTAGAAAGTGTAACAAAGCTGTCCAAATATCTTCTAGGACGTCACTTTATCATCGAAACTGACAACAGTCCATTAAGGTATATCAATTCCACAGTACCATCAAATAACATGATTGCTCGCTGGTCTTTAAAGCTTCAGAATTTCAGTTTTGAAGTTCGCCATATTCCCGGCAGAATGAATACAATCGCCGACCTTTTGTCCCGTTGTCCGACAGACCCAGTAAGCAATGTCTGAGTGCACTGTGTAATATTACACTCAGCCCAACACAGCCACCAATGTGTGAATTTTTCCATTCACCTACTGTGTAAGGTCAATAATCAAAATTGTGATACGGTTTGCATACCGACATGTATAATATACTTATTTTAATCAAGTCATGTAATGAGTGTAGTATAATTGTGTAGTGTGTGTTAGAATGAGAACGATATTAAGTGTATATAGACACCAACAACAGTGTCACAAACGCTTAACCAATTATCAGAAGCGAACTTTACTATTGTGACATTTGTGGGTGATTTTTGTTCACCGTGATATTTTAACATGTGCAAATGTAGACCGAACATTGACTCCTACATCACCTCTACAGCAAATGTGATCCAAATTGTTCGACGTGTGAACACATCGGAAATAAGAACATTCCATCATAATCCGTTGTCATACTATAACATCAGACACGAACTGTGAGAACATTCTACTATCAGTTCCGAAATAAAACCGGATCATTTGTATTCAGAAAATGTAACATCAACCAAATTTTTCGTTTCGTGTGCATTTCCGGTGTAGTTTAAAAAGTATAACTTAATTAGCAGACTATGTACAAATTTCCAAAAATTTATGACACTTGTAAAATCGTTTTGAATCTATAAAATATAATATACAAATGGTGTACATATTTATTTTGATTAGTGTAATCTTAGAATCATATCTTGATTAACGTATTCATATTACCGACTTTTTCTCGTTAATATGAAGAAACGTCAAGCAATGACGCTAAGAAATTAAATAAGTATTGTAATGTATGAAATTTCTTAAATGTCAAAAATTACTTCCCTTGCATTTGTGAATTACATCAAGGGCCATAATTTAAAATATATTCATTAATGTATATTGTATAAATAGACATTTTGTTGCTCAAATGATTGGCACAGCAGGTAGGCGTCCACCAAGCATGTCATAGTGCTGCCAACATTGCAAACCAACATAAGAGCTCCTGACCAAATGAGGGCAGAGGTTAAGTGTTTAATACGACTAATACAAAGCCGTATTTCAGTCTGGCCTAGATGGTTGTTGCAAAACAATCATATTATTACGTTTTTTTCAAAATGGCTGCGAGGTAGATGCGTGAAGCTGGAACTACTAATCTGACTGGGTATTATTGCAATGAAGGTAACCAGGCATCAGGGGGATGAAACCTGAATTGTGTTAAAAATTGTACTTCATTTGTCATTTCAATGCAACTTACATTTTTTTTGTATATATTTCTATGCCTTATATGTATTTTCATGCATACCACTGGGAAATAGTAGTCTCTGACATGAAATCAACACTACCCCAGTATATACATACATCATGAATGAAAGATGGCATCTTTCATTGAAGTACCCGGGGAGAATGTCAGAGCCTAGCAGCAACATCGTTACGGCACCCGGCGGACAAGAGTTGTCGGCTGGCAAGTTTCTTACCTGACACGCGACCAGCGCTGACGACAGACGACGCAAAGCCACGTGACCCCACCTGAGGCAGTGGGCAGTGTGTGTGATAATCTCAGACCACGCTGCGACTGGACATCTGAACGGACGTGTGTGTCGGGAGAGCAAGGCGTTGTGTGAATCTCCGTGGTTGTGAGCTGAACGACTGATATTGTGAGCGTCAGACCTATGAGCTGTATTGTGGTAGTGAGTTGTTATATGTTGTACATTGCTGTAACTATTGTTATGTATTTATTGTGGTAATAAATCCATAGAACTTGTGTTGCTGTGTCTTACGTCGAATAACGTTTGTACTTGTACTGTCTCACATGTGTTAGCCAACGAGCCTAATATAAGATCCTGACACTGTTGTTTGTCGAGACTTCTGTCTTTTCTAATTTTTCACATTGGGCAGTGGGGGGTGTTTTGTGTGATATTCACTGGCACTGGAACGGAGCATAATGGGGACGACCCGTTGCTGTGAAGGTGGAACTGCGACTAACTAACTAACTAACTAAGTGTCTAGCTGGTCATGCGTCGAAGTACACTTGTTCCCGCAGCGAGGCGTTGTCGTCATTTGGAGGTGACGGGACAGGAAAGAAAGTTAAATTCCTTCCATATGAGATGTCTGAGACGTATCCTGGGCATATCGTGGAAAGACCACATAACAAACAAACACGTGTTTGAAAGAGCGGATATTACCACAGTGCACTCCCTCCTCAAGCAGAGACGCCTCCGGTGGTTGGGCCTTGTATCTCGAATAGAAGGTGAACGTATTCCCAAAGATTTCCTATACGGAGAACTAGCCACAAGGAAGAGGCCAACCGGAAGACCCCAATTACGATATAGGGATGTGTGTAAACAAGATATGAAAACCCTTGGAATAGATCCAGACACGTGGGAAAGAGTTGCAACAGACAGGTGTTCCTGGAGAAGAGATGTACGGAACGGACTGGTGCTCTCTGAGCGCAATCTGATCCAACAAACTGAGGATAGGAGGCACAGGCTCAAAGAGCAGTCACTTACTGCGGGACTTGCCTCGTCTTACAGATGCGGAAACTGTGACAGAGACTGTAACTCTCGCATTGGATTGTTGTTGTTGTTTGTCCATCAAGAATGATGATGACCATTCATTTCATCCAGTGGGGTTGAAGGTATGGAGCCGTGGGTTCTAAGATGGCTGATAAGGCCTATTTTGGCTCGAAATGTTCTTTGACAATGTGGGCAAAGAATGCTTGACGTTTCTGGAGGAGGATTTCCTGCAGTGGTTTTTCGGTCCTGCCTTTTCTTCACAGCTCTTGCAGTCCTGGTTGCCTCACATATGACTGCACCCTTGCGTAATAATGCACGCCACGAATTTTGGTCTTTGGCTGCAGCCTCCCAGGTGTCATGATGAATTCCAAAAGCATTCAGTGAGATTTTCAGAGTGTCTTTAAAGCGTTTCCTCTGGCCACCTTGAGAGCGTTTACCACACCGCAGTTCGCTGTAAAAAATTCGTTTAGGGAGCCTGTGATCTGGCATGCTTAAAAGTCGCTTAAAAGTCGACAGGGTCGACTTCATTGCACCGGGTTTTATCCCATATGGCTCCGTCTCTTTCCGCAGCGCGGAAAGCGTCACACAAAGCACGAACTCCGTAGCTTTTAGCGACGACCCACAGGAGTCTCCGAAACATTTAACTCGTAAACCGAAGGGTGCGGCCCGGAATCGAACCCACAACCTTCGGAGCACGAGTCAAACGGCTTGACCACTTCGCCACAGAGACTCCCAATTGGCATGCGATCTGGCATGCGAGTCAAGTGACCAGCCCAGCGAATCTGATTCTTCATCAGTAGAGTGTGGATACTGGGCATGGACGTTCTTTCTGGGACTTCAGTGTCTGGAATCTTGTCTTGCCATTTAATCTTCAGTAGCTTCCTTAGGCAGACTGTGTGGAAGTGGTTTAATTTCCTAGCGTGTCGCTGATAAACAGTCCAGGTTTCACAAGCATATAGCAGTGTGGATAATACAACTGCTTTGTAGACTTTTAGCTTTGTTTGCAGGCTTATTCCAGTTCGGTCCCATACATTCTTGTACAGTCTGCCAAAGGCCGCACTGGCCTTGGAGATTCTTGCATTCACTTCGTCATCAATTGTGGCAGCTTGTGACACAGTGCTGCCAAGATAGGTGAATTTGTCCACAACAGTTAGTCTATGATCATTCACTTTGATATTCGGCACAGTGTGATTATTCCCTGGAGCTGGCTGGTACATAACTACAGTCTTCTCCAAATTGATATTGAGCCCAAAGTTGGCACAGGTATGTGAGAAATCTGAAACATTATGTTGCATGTCCGCCTCTGAGTTGGCGTATAGAGCGCAATGATATATGACGTTGGATGAAGAATGACTTGCGCGATGACTTGGATTAAAGTGAGGAAGAGTTGCGCAATTCGTCGACCTCACTCTCTCGCCCGAGTCCATCTGAGTCCAGTGGCAAGACAAGTCGAGACGACTGGAGACGAATACAGGTGCAGTGGATGACCAGGGCGCTCTACGTGCCTTGTCGTGCTCATTACGATCCACAACGCTTTGCAGGTAAACGCCGTCTTGCCCGTTGAATCAGGAATGATTTCTTCCTCGCAGTCTGCCGAATCCTGTCCTCACATGCTGGGTAGGCATGTTTGACACCAAATCGGCTACCCATGCCTGGTTTAGCCAGCCTCTCACAGCTGTTGCCCGGGGGGTGGCCGCTGTCGCATGCTGACAGCTACTAGGAGCCACAGGCACGAGCTGGGTGTCAGGCTTGGACCAGTGGGGGATGGGTCCTGAAAAGGACATGAGAGTCATCCTTACCAAAGGTGCTACCAATGCCTGGCACCCTGTACCCCCCCCCCCCCCGCATTGGACTATACAGTCACCAGGGGTGCTGCCAGGTACCTCCCAAGCGGCACAGCTCTGTAGTCCTTCAGGACTAAAAGAGGCCTACTACTACTTACTTACTTACATACTTACATAAACACGCATACCACGTAGTTGGAGAGCTCAGACCCAGGCTTAAAGATATTGCCAACTAGGCTCAAGTACACACGACGCATTAAGAACCCCTGACATGCCTGTCGTATTGTACACTCCCAGGCAGGAACATAACTCCTAGTCTAGTAAGGAATGATTAACTGCGATTAAAATAGTAGCCCTAACAATACAGGTATATGGTCCTAATAAGGCAACGAGGTAAGAATATAACAATTTACATGTCGGCTTCAGAAAGTCTGGTTGTATAACTCAAGCAGTGAATTTATCAATGCCTTTTATTTTTATTTGCCGTTCACATAGATATGGCAGTTTACTAATAATAACCAGCTTTCTCGATACAGTAGATGAATGGGCTACATGTATCTATATGTCTGTTTCTCCGTCTGTCTGCCATTCTGTCTGTCTGTCATTCTGTCTGTCCATCCATCCATCTATCTGTCCGTCCGTACTTCCGCCCGTCTGTCCGTCCGCCTGTCCCTCCATCTGTCTGTCTGTCTGCCTACTTGCCTGTCTGTCTGTCTTGTCTGTCTATTTGTCCATCCGTCTGTCTGCCTGCCTATTTACTTGGTTATCTAATTATCTGTCTTGTCTGGTTGTGTGTCTATTTTTCTTAATGCATGTAATTCTTCTTGGTTATATATATGCTTGTCTGCCTACCTGTCTGTCTATTTATCCGCCAATGCATTCACAGCATGTCTCTCTTGTCGCATTGCAACCGGTCTGTCTGCTTCCCACCCTCTAAATCTACCTGTCTGCTTACAAGCATACCTGTTGGAGCATTCCATGGGTTATGAAGAACATCTCTGTTTGTGTGTAGTACGAATTGAACTGGCACTATCTCTGTTTGTGTGTAGTACGAATTGAGCTGGCACTATCTCTGTTTGTGTGTAGTACGAATTGAGCCGGCACTATCTCTGTTTGTGTGTAGTACGAATTGAGCCGGCACTATCTCTGTTTGTGTGTAGTCAGAATTGAGCCGGCACTATCTCTGTTTGTGTGTAGTCAGAATTGAGCCGGCACTATCTCTGTCATCTGAAGACACTAAACTCCACGAGTTCAGGAGAACACCGCAGTTTGTGCATAGGACGGATTGAACTATCATCACTATCTCTAGCATCGTACGACACCAAATACACTCCCTTATTTTACAAACAAGATACGGACAGGGCAAGCTGCATTAAGACTGTGATCATGCAACCGCAGCAGAGTGTTATATTGTGTGTGCTGTGTGTGCGTGTGCGTGTGTGATGCGTGTATGCGCGAGTGCGGTGCGTTTGTGCGGTGTGTATCTACAGAGTGTGTGTGTGCGCGCGTGCGTGTGTGTATGTGTGTGTTGCGCGCGCGCGCCACGGAAAGGTAATGAACTGTGGGTTTGCCTGTGAGAGATATACTTACTGCGCATGTCTTGTGAGTATATTGAACGGAAATTGTGCTCTCTACTTCACACCCAGCCAGCAGACGTGGAGATAACGGATGGCGGTGGTTTGGTGGGGGGGGGGGGGGGTAGGGTAGGTGGGGCACATGACGTCAGCCTTGAAATCGTGGAGGCGTTGTTCAATTCGGGTTATAAACGGCAGGAATTTTTACAAACTACAAAAGGATAGTATACTCCCCTCAACAACCCACACACACACACACACACAAAATAATAATGGAAGGGGGGGGAGAGAATTTACTGGTGTACGCCTCAAACTATGAAGGTATCGGGTTCTTCTTCTTCTTCTTCTTCTTCTTCTTCTTCTTCTTCTTCTTCTTCTTCTTCTTCTTCTTCTTCTTCTTCTTCTTCTTCTTCTTCTTCTTCTTCTTCTTCTCCTTCTTCTTCTTCCTTCTTCTTCTTCTTTTTCTTCCTCAGCGTTCGTCCGGAATGTTGTTTTAGACGTAATTGCGTAGTGCCTGTTTACAGTATATCTGCGATATTTGCACCTTTCAGCCGACACATCCGACTTCTTCAGGCATTTGTTGACCGGGTTAACCTTCCCCGGTGTTTCGTAGGACGTTCGACTCTCACTGTTGTGGTGTTATCCCAATCCCAGCTGGCCCATTTAGAACAGCCGAAGACATCCCGGTTAGCCACCAAGGGAAGGCAGGGGCAGACCATGGACATTCCCCGCCATCCAAGGAGGCTTCCATAATTGCAGAGCCTACACACAGCGCTCTGGTACTGGGCTAACCCAAGGAATCGTCACGTCCTGCACATGGCTGCTTAACCTCACTTCCGTATATTGGGCATTCAGTTCACCACAGACTGTTCCTAGGGAAACCAGAAGAATGCAGTCTGCAGATGACATCCACACAGTGAGCGTTCGATTCGGACTTTCCACGTAATGGATTTGCTATCAAAACAATATTCCATTTCGTGCCACTGGGACGCGTTTTCGACCTTTGATGACAACCACACAGTGAGCTTTCGATTCGGATTTTACACGTAATGGATTTGCTATCCAAGCAATATTCCATTTCGTGCCACTGGGGCGCTTTTTCCATATGATCCTAGAGTAGTGTATCGGATGTCTAATCTTCTCAGACTAAGGTTTAAAAAAAAAAAACCCAAAAAACTAGGAAGCGCCATAATCATTTTGCGCGCGTTACAACTCCCTGGATAGTTGCAAATGGAAAAGAGCAGAGAGAATATGCAACAGCCCAGGCTACATTTCAGAAATGAAAAACCCCACCCACGGAAGAAAACGTATACCATGTGATTCGAAGATCAGCAAGGCAGAATGAATAAGAGCGCTCGTTCTGAAATATCCGGTGCGCTGATGCCGAAGTAGAGGGTTCAACCCCTACACCCGTCAGCTGGACTGAAAACTTGACTTCTCGTCCTAGACTTGGGGACGTAAATTACATGTACCTCTGAAGTCGGAGTGGGTTCGTCTGATAGCGGGAGAGACTGGTAACAGGGAAAGCTAACACACACGTAAAAGGCAGTCCAGCGCACTAGAAATAGTAGCTCGTGATGGACTACGCTTGATTTCAAAGTGAGCGAGCGCTATAATATATATATATATATATATATATTATATATATATATATATATATATATATATATATATATATATATATATATACACACATGATTCTGGATTACGCGCGTTTGATTCCTTGCTGGTGCTATGGAGTCGTGCACTGTACTGAGATTATCCGTGTGTAGAAAGAGACGGAAGCACTTACGGAGATCTGTTTGTGTACTGAAAATGAATATTTACCAAAACAAAGACAAAGGGAAGGGAGCTGGGGCGACGTCTGCCGTTCAGGTTTATAATTCACAGATCGATAGAACAATAAAAGACGCTGTATATGTACTATTACATACGCTGTACACTCGATATGTTGTTGATATGTTGTTGATATGTGGTAGTTTGACCCAGCAATAAACTAGAGTGCTTCAAGTATGCCGCGGTTGTGTGGTCAATCAGAGCATCGGACGTCATGCTGTTATTTTCGTTGCTGCTGCTGCTGCTGTTGTTGTTGTTGCTGTAGGTAAAGATGTCGCTATTGCTGCTGTTGTGACGAACCTTCCGAGGGTCGCCATACCTCTCCACAGATGTAAAACTCAAGCACCGACAATGCACACCCCGCTGGTTCAAGTTACCTCCGTACCGCTTCTTGTGACAAATTTTTACAACAGCCTCTTTCTTTTTTTTGTTTTGTAGTCCATACGTGTGCTACTATTTTTTTAGTGCACTGGAAAGATTTTTGCGTGTGGATTACCAGTGTCCCTCGCCATTAGGAGAACCCACCCTGAATTCTGGATGCGTGTAATTTAAGTCCCCAAAATCAAGTACACGAAGTTGCATTTAGTCCAATTGACCGGTGCAGGGGTTGAACATGCAATCTCGTCGTCAGCACATCGAAAGTTTAAGAAAAGCGAGCCTCGTTCTGATAAATGCAAGCTATTTTTAGGACAGAAGGCTGTGGTAGTGTATTGGCTAGACGCTCGCCTGTCATCCAGTGGTAATGAGATCGAATGCACATCGAGGACCATTTTCACAATTGACCCGAGATTCCAGGTCGAACAAGCCTGTGTGTACTAGGAACTAACTTGGGAAGTAAAGGCGCTTAGTGTAATACTGACCACATCACTGAGTGCCGATTGGTCTTTACAAATAAGGGTCTAGTATAGAGTGTATTTTTAATGACTGTGTAGTGTTTGATAATATTGCCGATCCAAGTTTTGGATCTACCTGTTATGTTGCATGAACTTTACAGAGGGTGAATACAAAACTTGGAACGGCAATATTTTCAAACACTGCACAGTCATTAAAAATACACCCTATATTATACGCCCCACTCCGCGCTGTGTCGAATGGTTACGATCACAATTTGCAATCCGACATATTGCCTTCGAAACAGCTGCGGGTGACTTGGTAGCAGACTGTCTTGCACTGGTTTTCATACAATGGTATGAGTTCCCGCCGTTCAGAAAGCAATGGCAAGTATACCGAACGGAAACTTGCCAAGAAATCATAAACAGCCAACAAATGTTGGAGTTGTACTGCGACAGTCGTTTGAAGGATATACAATTAACTATTTTAAAAACCATATGCGTAAGGTTCTTTCAAGCATGTACAAAGGCCAGTTGTTTTTGTTTTTGTTTTTTACTTTTTTAGGGCTCTTATGATCTGAACGTCAGCGCAGGGGACCGAAGTGTTGGAGCTGAAGTCTTTAACAAGCCTTGCAGTTAACCGACTAACTAGTCAATCCAACCAACTAATCAGCCAAACAATGACTTAACCAGTTAACCAACCAACTAACCAGTCAATTAACCAACTAACCAGTCAATCAACTAATTAACCAGTCAACCAACAAACTAACCAGTCAAACAACTAACGATTTAACCAACTAACCAGTCAGCCAACCAACAAATCAACCAATTAATTAATCAGTTAACCAACCAACAAATCAACAAAATAACAAGCCAAACAACCAACACATCAACCAACTAACCAATCAACACATTAATCAGTCCATCAACAAACCAATAAACTTACCAGCAAATTAACAAATCAACCAAACAATTAAACCAACTAACTAACCAATAATCCAATCAACCAACCAGTCAATCAACCAACAATTCAACCAACTAACCAGGTAACCAACTAATCAGTCAACTAGCTAACCAGTCATTTACATCATTTTAACATGTACAAAATGAACACATGTAAATTACTGTGGAGTGAGTGAGAGAGTTAGTGAGTGTGAGTGAGAGAGAGAGTGAATGAGTGTGAGAGTGTGTGTATGTTGAGAGAGAGAGAGAGAGAGAGAGAGAGAGAGAGAGAGAGAGAGAGAGAGAGAGAGAGAGAGAGAGA
This sequence comes from Cepaea nemoralis, assembly GCA_014155875.1. NCBI lineage: Eukaryota > Metazoa > Mollusca > Gastropoda > Stylommatophora > Helicidae > Cepaea > Cepaea nemoralis. The sequence continues at coordinate 415,850 of JACEFZ010005372.1, forward strand.
GAGAGAGAGATGAGCGCACGCATGTCATGTAACATGCTATTCCATATTTTTTATGTATTCTCATCTTTCATATTACAAGGTATCATTTTGTATGCCACTTGATTTTATCATGTATGCTATAATCGCATGCACACTACTGTAGAGTGATTGAGAGAGTTAGTGAGTGTGAGTGAGTAAGGGAATGTGAGTGTGTGTGTCTATTTGTTCATAATAGTAGGTTGGGGGATGGTGGGGGATGTGTGTGTGGGTGGATTCGTGGAGTGTGTGGGTGGGCTCAGGATGTGTGGGTGCGTGTGGGGTTTGTGTGTTGGTACGTGCGGGACGTATGGGTTGGCAGGGAGATGTGTGTGTGTATGTGTGTGTGTGTGTGTGTGTGTATGTGTGTGGATGGGGGATGTGTGTTTGGCTAGGCGGTTGTGGGTGAGTGGGTGGTGGAGGATATGTGGGTGGATGATTGTTGGTGGATTATGGGATGGGTAGGGGATATATATGTGGGTGGGGAGATGTGGGTGTGGGGGATGTGTGGTGGGTCGGAGATGTGTGCAGGCTGGGGTGTGGGGATGTGTGTGCGGGTGAGGGATGTGTGAGGGTGTGGGATGTTTGGGTGGATGGGTGGGGAGTGTGTGTGTGAGTGGGTGTTTGGGTAAGGGATGTGTGAGTGAATGTGTGTGTGGGGGTGTGGGGGATGTTTGTGGGTTGGGGGATGGGAGTGTGATGGGTGTGGGTGATGGATGCGGGGATGTGTATGTGGGAGGGGGATTTGTCTGCGTGGGTGAGTGTGTGTGTGGCTGGATGGAGGATGTATGTGTGGGTGGTGAGGGTAATTGTAGATAGGGGATGTGTGGGTGGGTAGGAGATGTATGTGTGGGTGGGGGATGTGTCTTGGGGATATGTATGCGTGTGGTGTTGTGTGAGAGGGAAGATGGGTGTGGATAAAGGATGTGTGTATGGGTGGTTGGGGGTGTGGTTGGGTGTGGGTGTGCGGGTGGGTGTTGATGTGTGTGAGGGTGGGGTATGTGTGTTTGGAGGGGTGGTTGGGTAGATGGGAGATGTATGTGTTGATGAGTGAGTGTGGGATGTGTGGGTGTTAGTGGTTGGGAGATAAGTACGTGTGTGGAGGGATGTGTGAGGGGGATGAGTGTATGGTTGGGGGATGTGTGTGTCTGGGTGGTTGGATGTGCGTGGATGGGAGGTGTGTGTTTGTGAATGGGGAATGTGTTGGTGGGTGGGGATGTGTGTGAGGGATGTGTGTATGGGTGGGAAGATGTGTGTGTGGGTGGGGATTGTGTATATGGGTAGGGGTGTGTGGTTAAGGGATGTGTGGCTGGGGGATGGGTGGGTGGGTAGAGGATGTGTGGGTGGGTAGAGGATGTGTGGGTGGGTGATTGTATATGGGTAAGATTGTGTGGTTAAGGGATGTGTGGTTAAGGTATGTTTGGTTGCGGTATGTGTGGGTGTAGGATGTGTGGATGGGTAGAGGATATGTGGGTGGGTGAGTGTGTGTATGTTAGGAGATGGAGGGGGTTGTTTGTATGGGTGGGCTCGGGATCTGTGAGTGGGCTGGGGGAGATGGGAGATTATGTGGGTGGGTGCGGAATTTGTGTGTGGGTAGGTGCGGGATATGTGAGATGGCGGGGAGATGTGTGTGCGCGTGGGGGATGTGTGGTTGAGGGATGTGTGTTTGGCTGGGTGGTTGGATGTGTGTGGGTGGAGGAGGATATGTGGGTGGGTGATTGTTGGTGGGTAATGGGACGGGTGGAGGATATGTGAGTGGGTGGGGAGATGTGTGTGGGTGGGGGATGTGTGGGTTGGGAAATGTATGTATGCTTGGGGTGTGGGTGGATGGGATGTGTGGTTGGTGGTGAGTGTGTGTGGGTGGGGAGATGTGTAGGTGTGGGGATGTGGTGGATGGGTGTGGGCATGTATGTGTCCCTGGGGGTTGTGTGGTTGGGTGGGGGATGTGTGGGTGAATGGGGCATGTGTGGGTGGGTGGTGGATGTGTCTCATAACATGGTAATATGCATTGTTTATGTTTACAAAATTCAGTTGACAATGTTTTTCCTATGCACTATTGATGAACGAAATATGAGTGATTGGAAGGGCCGAATGTAAGACGGGCCTGCGTGCCCAATTTGTTACCCTTTGAAAATAAAGTCCGTTTGTTCGTTCGTTCGTTCAACTAACCAACAAATCAACTAACCAATAAATCAACCAATTAACCAACTAACAAGCCAATCAACCAACAAACCAACCAAGCAACCAGTCAACAAACTAAGAAATCAACCAACTAACAAATAATCCAACTAACCTGTAAATCAATTAACAGTTGCTTGGTTTGTTGGTTGGTTGATTTGTTAGTTGGTTGGCTGATGTTGTATCCATCTGGCCTTACCTCGGAGTACAGAGTGTTGGCCAGTTCCTCTGGTCAATGCACTCTCTGCCGCACCATCATCTTCAGGCAGAGTGTAGTCTTTACTGTGTTTTATCGAAGTCTACAAGCATGTCTTGTACGTTTGGAGCCAACTTCACATCGATGAAGCATTTTGTTTCGATCTGGTTACTCGTTTTGCGACACGGCGAGTCATCAATCCAACCGACGGGGCATCCAATTTGACACATACAAGCCGGGGGGGGGGGTGTGGGGGGGGGGGGCCACAAATGGATTATCGATTAATCTAGCCCTGGATTAACCGTTAGGCAAATTAAGCACCTGCTTAGGCCATCAAGTGAAAGGGGACACCACAGGCATTTTCTATCGCTGGACTGACCAGGACCATAGGGTACAAATGGGCGCCGCTGTGGCGCAGTGGCTGCATGCTCGCCTGCCGACACCGTGGTCGTGGGTACGACCCGCATTGGGGCAGGTTCGAATTTTTTTTTAAAAGATTTTACAATAAGTACCAGGAATGTCCGGGGAAGTAAAAGCGGCACATATATCAAAGATCACATCATACACTGAAGACCGGAAGCTCTATAAATGGCAAAGATCACATCATGCACTGAAGGCGGGCAGCTCTATAAATGGCAAAGATCACATCATGCACTGAAGGCCAGCAGCTCTATAAATGGCAAAGATCACATCATGCACTGAAGGCGGGCAGCTCTATAAATGGCAAAGATCACATCATGCACTGAAGGCGGGCAGCTCTATAAATGGCAAAGGTCACATCATGCACTGAAGGCGGGCAGCTCTATAAATGGCAAAGGTCACATCATGCACTGAAGGCGGGCAGCTCTATAACTGGCAAAGGTCACATCATGCACTGAAGGCGGGCAGCTCTATAAATGGCAAAGATCACATCGTGCACTGAAGGCCAGCAGCTCTATAAATGGCAAAGATCATATCATACACTGAAGGCGAGATTCTCTATAAATGGCAAAGGTCACATCATACACTGAAGGCGGGCAGCTCTATAAATGGCAAAGATCACATCATGCACTGAAGGTAAGCAGCTCTATAAATGGCAAAGATCACATCATACACTGAAGGCGGGCAGCTCTATAAATGGCAAAGGTCACATCATGCACTGAAGGCCAGCAGCTCTATAAATGGCAAAGATCACATCATACACTGAAGGCGGACAGCTCTATAAATGGCAAAGATCACATCATGCACTGAAGGCCAGCAGCTCTATAAATGACAAAGATCACATCATACACTGAAGGCGGGCAGCTCTATAAATGGCAAAGGTCACATCATGCACTGAAGGCGAAAAGCTCTATAAATGGCAAAGGTCACATCATGCACTGAAGGCCAGCAGCTCTATAAATGGCAAAGGTCACATCATGCACTGAAGGCGGACAGCTCTATAAATGGCAATGACCACATCATCCACTGAAGGCCGGCTGCTGGTCTATACAAATATATAGAGATGGCTCCATATACCCAGAGAGACTTTAAGGCGTTAATAGGTATTTTACTCACTCACTCGCTTACTTAATTACTAACTCACTCACTCCCTCACTCACTTACTTACTTAATTACTCACTCACTCACTTACTTACTTACTTAATTACCCACTCACTTACTTACCTACTTAATTACTCACTCACTCACTCAATTACTTACTTACTTAATTACTCACTCACCCACTTACTTACTTACTTACTTACTTACTTACATACTTACTTACTTTACCTACTTAATTACTCACTCACTCACTCACTCACTTACTTACTTACTTACATACTTACTTACTTTACCTACTTAATTACCCACTCACTTACTTACCTACTTAATTACTCACTCACTCACTCAATTACTTACTTACTTAATTACTCACTCACTCACTCACTTACTTACTTACTTACTTACTTACTTACATACTTACTTTACCTACTTAGTTACTTACTTTACCTACGCACTTACTTACTTTACTTACTTACTTACTTTGCTTGCATACTTACTTTGCTTACTTACTTACTTAATTACTTACCTAATTACTTAATTGCTTACTCATTTAATTACTAAATACTTACTTACTTACTAATGTACCTACTTATTTACCTCCTCACTTACCTACTTTTTTACCCATTTACTTACTTACTTACTTACTTACTTACTTACGTGCCTACTGACTGACTGACTTAATTACTTACTTATTTGATACAAAATGGTAAATAGCCTAGCTGAACCAGGAATCACAATGAGGCGCTCCAGGAATGATGTGCTCCCACAATGAGGTGCTCCCACAATAAGGTGCTCCCACAATGAGGTGCTCCCTCAATACATTCGTCCCACGTGCTAACATTTTGAAAAATATAATTTTACATGACGGTTGATTGTCTTTATTTTGACCAGCTTGTCACATTGCGGCGAGCGTCTCGCCAAGTGGCTAGAACACCGGGTTCCCATTCGGGAGACCGGAGTTCGAATCCTTGGTAAGGTGATGAGTTTTTGTTTCGAGTTTTTGTTTCCTGTCAGAGTCAAAAGTAAAACCATAATCTGCATTGTTCGCTGAGACTGCACGAGCCAGGAGGTCTTAATTCCTCAGGTTCAAGACCCCCCCCCCCCCCCCACACACACACACACACACATACACCGCAAGATTCTATTGTCGGTAATGGCAGTTTCCGCCGACAGTCACACTGCACATTATAAAGCTGATCCCGTAAAAGACGTGTCGAGGTCACAACAAGGACACCGATATGTAACTGTTATATTTATATTTTCATGTAGTTTTATGCATTTAGTTGTGTCAGCTTGTGTTTGTTTTTTCTGTGCTGACGAAGGCATTAGCCGCAACGTCCATTGTGTTACTTGTAATCGTGCTCCCTGTCTACTTCTCGTTTCTTGGTGATTCATTCATTGACATAATAACAGAGCAAAGCATCGAACTGAACTGGATTCATGGACTGTGAACAGATCTGTGCATGGATAGGGAATCCATTTGGAATTATTTGTGGCATGTCGGAATCCCACAGAAAATCATTAACTTGATAAATGCAACGTATGGAGAGACACCAGGTGCAGAGTACTCGGTGGAAGGTGCTAGTGGTGGTGGTGGGAGGGGGGGGGGGGAGATTAAGAGGAATTTGAAGTAAGGCGTGAGACTGGAATGCCGTTTATCCTCTTCTTCTGCGTTCATCCGGAGTTTTTTTTTTTTTCGGACGTGATTGCGTTGTGCCTGTTTACAGCAGAGCTGCGTTCTTGCGCCGTTAGGCCGACACATCCGACTTCTGCGGGCATTTGTTCACCGGGTTAACCTTCCGGGGTGCCGTTTATTCAAACCCTAACAGTTAATCATCATATTGTAGGGGTTACTTTAAAAGTGTGCTCGTAAAATAAAAGACACATTTCCCCCCCCCCCCCCCCCCCCCCCCACTAAACTTATTGCGTATAGTCGGCTAGCTTCGTAGTTTAGAACAACGCACTTGATTTGTGATGTGGTTAATTTGATTCGAAACGCCTTAACTTCCCAAGAAATTTCCTGGTACGCATTTTAGGCTGGGCCAACCTGGCAGCTCAGGTCGATGGGGGAAAAATCCGTCTCGATGGGGATACGAACAGATGTCCTTTGGGAAGCCAGGCACAAGTGCTAGCCACTGAGCTAGCACAGGTCCCATGACGACCAAGGGAATGTATTAAACCGGGTGTTTGTAAAGTCTCACTACACTTTGTATGTAGAACAATTTTGATGAAGTCATCAAAAAATGAGCTCCAGTCTATCGAGACGCAATATGCAGCGAATGGCTGTCGTCTGCTGGAGTAATTCTATGAGGTTTCTTCTTCTTCTTCTTCTTTTCGTTCATCCGGAGTGTTTTTTCAGGTGTGATTGCGGTGTGTCTGTTATGCGCCCTTGGGCCGAAACCCGTAGGCCAACACATCGACTTTAGCGTGCTTTTTTGACCATGTAGCATTCCTGGGAGACTCTCACTTTTGTGGTGCCATCTGCAACCATGCTGGCCAAGGTTGAACGGTAGAAGACAACGGTCATACCTCAAAGGAAGGCAGGGACAGTCCATAGCATTTGCCGCCATCCAAGGTTGCTTCCATAGTTGCAGGGCCGACACATAACGCCCTGGATCTGGGCTCACCGAGGGAGATCGTCACGTCCTGCTCATGGCTGCTTTAAATCCTCACTTCAATATATTGGTCACTTCGTTTCCCCGGGTCATTCCCGCACAAACCAGACAGGTTTGCAGACGGCATCCACTCAGCGAGTTTTCGGACATGTGCTTGTCGTTGCGCCCATCAGAGCTTTTTCAGGCACAACAGACATTCGGAAAACCACCCAGTCAGAGCTGTTCCGAACAAGAGCGGCATTCGGAAACTAGGTAGTCAGAGCTGTTCCTAGCACGAGAGACATTCGGACGAGACATTTCACTCGGACGTAATTGCGTAGTGTCAATTTTTAGTTTGCCACCCGTAGGACGACACTTCCGACTTCAGCGGGCATTTTTTAATGAGGTTAACCTTCCTCTGGTTTCGAGGCACGTTGGACTGTTGTGATGTCGCTAACATCTCAGCTGGTCAAGATAGAACGATGAACGACATCGTGGTCGGCCCTCAAGGGAAGGCAGGGGCAGACCAAGAGCATTCCCTCGCTATCCAAGGAGGCTTCCATAATTGCAGAGCCGGCACATATTGCTCTGTGACTGGGCTCACCCGAGGAGTTGCCACGTCCTGCTCATGGCTGCTTTAGTTCCTCACTTCCATGTGTTGGGCAACCCGTTTACCCCTGATCGCTCAGCACACACCAGGGACGGTCAGACTGCGAGCGACACCCACTCGGTAAGCTTTTGCTTTCGGACCACGCAATAGGTTCGCTCACCGTGCGTTCCATTTTGCGTCATTGAGACGTTCTTCCACTTTTGTCTACACTCTCTATGAGTTAGATACAGTTTTCGCAGCCATTTTCTTCGGCTGGGGCACTTTTTTGACTTTTTGTACTCACTCACGAGGTAGGCTACTTGTGTTGCCGGCTCAGCACCTTACCTTCGTGAAGCGGTGAACGAGAAACGGCCTGGCCCTCTCATCCGGGAATCTCTCATATTCCCCAGCTGAGAGCCTTCGAACTTGTATCAGACCTGAGCATGTAGCTTGCTCAGTATCACGCCTTTATTTTTCGAAAGGTGGGTATCGGCCTGGCTCTCAGGTCCAAGGGTTTGTGGCTTAGAGGCGTTCAGCCACAGCCCTCGACAGGGAGCCTTTAGTGTTTTGTCCGGACCAAGATATTCTGCCTTCGTGCGCCTGATTTAAATATTTGACTGCTATCCTCAGTCTCACCTGCAGAGCAGCAGGTTGTGTCTCTCTTAGTCTGGTCCCTATCCCATGAGCCGTCCGATATGTAGTTTTCACCCATCGGCAAGCACATGGGGTCGATGGGACACGCAAGCTCCCCCACCACGGCAAGGTGGAGACACATCGGGGGAGCTATGAGGTTTCTAGAAAGGACATTTTAATAAAAATAATGTACACACAATTGAGGACCTGAAAGAAGCAATCAGAATTACCATTCAAGAAATAACAACAGACAAGTTGCAGAAGGTATTTGGCAATATGGAGACGTGTACAGTCATGTTTTGAAGCCTGTTGTTGGACATTTCCAACACTTGTTATAATTAATACTTCATTGATACTTCCCAGATTCCCTGAAAACAGCGTTAGACGAAAGCAGTAGCTATTGTAACTAATTTAATGAATATTTTAGCACATGTTTTGATGACATCATCAAATGTGTTCTACATATAAAGTGTAGTGAGACTTTATAAACACCCGGTATAATACCACGAATCAGCCAGAAGAAAATACTGTAAAATGGTATAATGTGCTTGCCCTTTGAAGGACGTTGCGAACAACTCCAGCCTCCGGTTCTTCTTCTTCGTTCATCCGGAGTTGTTGTTTTTTCGGATGTGATTGCGTTGTGCCTGTTTACAGCAGAGCTGCGTTCTTGCGCCGTTAGGCCGACACATCCGACTTCTGCGGGCATTTGTTGACCGGATTAACCTTCCCGGGGGTTTCTTAGGACGTTTGACTCTCACTGTTGTGGTGTTATCCCCCATCCCAGCTGGTCCATATAGAACAGCCAAAGATCCTGGTCAGCCCTCAAGGGAAGGCAGGGGCAGACCATGGGCATTCCCCGCCATCCAAGGAGGCTTCCATACTTGCAGAGCCGATACATAGCGCTCTGGTACTGGGCTCACCCAAGGAATCGTCACGTCCTGCACATGGCTGCTTAGCCTCACTTCCGTATATTGGGCCTTCCGTTCACCATAGGCTGTTCTTCCAGAAACCAGAAGTATGCAGTCTGCAGATGACATCCACACAGTGAGCTTTCGATTCGGCCTTTCCATGTAATGGATTTGCTAGCCAAGCAATATTCCATTTCGTGCCACTAGGACACTTTTCCACCTTTTATGAAGTCCACACAGTGGGCTTTTGATTCGGACTTTCCACGTAATGGATTTGCTATCCAAGCAATATTCCATTTCATGCCACTAGGACACTTTTCCACCTTTTATGAAGCCCACACAATGGGCTTTTGATTCGGACTTTCCACGTAATGGATTTGCTATCCAAGCAATATTCCATTTCGTGCCACTAGGACACTTTTCCGAGTTTTATGAAGCCCACACAGCGAGCTTTCGATTTGAACTTTCCACATAATGGATTTGCTATCCAAGCAATATTCCATTTCATGCCTCTGGGTCTTCATGCACCTTTAAATGTCAACCTGTATGTAGTTAAAGTAAGCTGCGGTCAACTTGAGCTTGTTGATATCTCCATAGAGCTTGTCCTCAAATGAAGCAGGTGTGGGCCAAAATATCTTTCTCTGTTCTGCATACGTTGGGCAATCCTGCAGCAAATGTTTTGCTGTCATTTTTCCAGTTCTACAATTACATTCATCGGTATCTCCTATCTTTAGTTTATTGAACAAGTGGTATTTCAGCCTGTTATGTCCTGTGCGGAGTCTGAAGATTGCTACTTGTTCTCTTCGGTCGAGTTTGTAATATGCATCATCCTTCTGATGGCCTGGATGCTCTGATTCCCATTTGGTTCTATAAGTGCTTTTTATCAACCTCTTTGCCTCATTATAGGTTATGTCTATGTCAGGCTGTGGTAGTCGTCCGCCCTCTTTTGCCAGTCTGTCAGCCTCTTCGTTTCCAGGTATACTGCATTGTGATGGGATCCACTGTATTACAACTTTTTTGGATTTCTGGCATAGACCATGGAGTGCTGCTCTTAGGTCAGTTAGTTCTGTGCTGTTATTGCTCTTCAGTATTGAGACAGCTGACTTTGCATCTGTGAAGATAGCTATTTGCTTCTCTTTATTTTCCTCCATCAGGAGCATTTCTGCTGCAGTTTTCAAAGCCTCTACCTCCGCTTTGAAGTTACTTGAAAATTTTCCAGTTGCCATTGAATGTTTTTTTTTCACTCCATTTTTTAAATTTAGGAGAATTCCTCCTCCTCCATTCTCTATTGAATTTTTGGCTGATCCATCTGTATATGCATGGGTCCAATTGCTGCTTGGGTAATGTTCTTTTATGTAGTTTAGGGTTATTTCTCTTCTTTCGGTTTCATGCTGAGTGTTCTTTTTCTCAATACCAGGAATGTTTTCTATCATCTCAGGCAGTTGCTGCTGTCTCCAAGCTGGGAACTTGTGTGCATTGTGTATGGGCTTGACTGTTGATAAGTTAAGTATAGGATCTGCCCTAATCCTTCGTTTTGCAGTTTCTACAAAGTTGCTACACTTCAGTCTTCCCTTTCCAAAACCATTAAATCTGTTGTACATAGGGTGGTCTGTCAATCTTCTAAATTTTTCTGCTTGTTGCTGGGCTCTGCTATCTCTTCTATCCTGCATTGGTTGTAAACAAATGATCTTTTCTAGTTCATTAATAGGCGTTGTCTTCAGGCTTCCAGTTATGATTCGCATTCCTTGGTTTTGGACTCTACTTATTTTGTTAAAGTTTGACTTAGCTGCTGTTGCCCAAGCTGCAATGCCATATTCCAGTACTGGCCTCACCCGTCCAGTATATAACTTCTTGAGAACTTTCTCATCTGCTCCCCACGTTGTACCAGCAAGCTTTTTCATGATTGCCATTCTCTGCCTTGCTCTTGTTCGATTTTTCTCAACCTGTGTCTTCCATGTCTGTCGTGTCCTCCTTTAAAGTGTCGTCCCTGGAGTGAGGAGATCCGACACCCACATTATAATATTATTTTTTTTCCCCCTCAATATTCTGGAGAATCCACCAGCTTCCGTCCAACACACTCCATCAGCCTATGGACACCTTTTCCTATCACTCTCACACTGTCGTACTATGCCCCCTTCTCATACTTCCCCAACGCACATACTCAACAACTCTTGCTTCTAGAAATTAATAAAGATTAATTTATTAAAATAAAAGTGTAACGTGTATGAGACGTGTATGCGAAGAAAATGTGTGACGTGTTCTATAAAGTGTGTAGACTCTGTCTCTCAGACATCAACTCAGTCAGCTGATCACAGCAAAGATAGACCACAGCACGTTACGTCAGAACAAGTACGTCTCACCCGTTGCCGGAACCATCTTGCCGGATAATGCTTTGCCTCTGTAGACCTCTGGTAATCCAATTTCATGAACATCCGAAATAGACACCGGTGGTATTAAGAGTTAATCAGGGACCGGTTGCACTCTACACAATGTCCGTTCCTAATGTTCCTAAACAAACTGCACAAGTCTTTTGCAGTGTGTACGCAGTTAGTTAGTTAGTTAGTTAGTCGACAGATCATCCTCGTTGCACATCGAACCATTCAGTCCATAAGTGCTAATTACTAATGTTAATTGTTACTGTACTAACACTAGGTACTATTAGCCGGTTCTCGGTTCGTTACTACTGTCTGATGCTGTGTGGTGCATCTGTAATCATCACTCTCTTTGATGAATCACTTTCCTTCTAGTGTAAGTTACGTTCTGTACGTAACTCTATTGACTCTTGAACTGGTGTTCTTGGAGTTTATTCTTTCCCAAAACTTGTTGAGTTTCCTTGGATCTGGTAGGGAACCTTAAATGGCACTACTGCAGTCCTATAAATCATATCTACATCTGCCATATAGGCACGTGTAAAATTAAGTCACTAATTAACACACGGTAGATATTATTTCCACTGGCACTGCAGTGCCCTGCACTCTGTCTAGAGCATTATTCAAGTCCACCCTAGTTGATCTCAACTCGAGTTTATATGGCAAACTACCAAAGTTGTCCACGTGACGTTATCCTTTACTCCCCCACACAGGTGGCACAGTGGCAAATCATCCCCTGTCAAGAACTATTTTCCTGGCTTAAATCCTGTCAAAGTTGTCAGTAATTGCCTAGATTCTCAAAACAAGCCAGCTAGTTTCTGTAAACTCCCAACAAAGAGTTTCGATACCAAGCTGCCAATCATCTTGATGTTCCGGAAACCAAGAATTGACAGATGCACTGTTTTCCGTACTAGGTACTTCCGTTTTACATCTGCCCCTGTGATCTCACGGCTTCCATCTGCATTCAAATGTTGACAAACTTGTCAATCTTCTGTTCCGTGGTGACAATCCCAGCAGCCATTTCCGTCTGATGTCCCGCAGTATAGATGACAAACGGAACCATTCCATATCCTTCTCCCTCACCACCAAATGTGTTTATGGGCTGACACGATGTAACCTGTACAACTGTGTTTACTCTGTTAGTACAAATAGATGTCGCTGGTCGATCGTCCGCTTAATCCGAAAATCCTCTGTAATAATCAACCGGATAAACACACGGTTTCATTTTGTGACAATGTCAGGCGACGATCAAAGGTGACTCCTAGATAGTTTGGATTTTCTTCATGGCGCAATATTTTTCCATTCAATACCAGCTTAGGTTGCTGACTTTTATTTGAGAGGGAGAACACTGTGCATGTTGTTTTCTCCTCACTTATCTTCACTAGCCATGATTTTGACCAGTCCTCTAGCGCTAATAAGGCTTGCTGTATTCTGCTGTTAGCTGTACTAATATATTCTTCAGATGTCCATATGGCTAGGTCATCTGCAAAGGAGGATGTGTGTACTCTGGCTGGAAAATTTTCTGTGATGTCATTTATATATGCTAGGAATAATGTTGGTGACAGAACTCCTCCTTGGGGGACACCTTGCTCCAGCAGCATCATTTTGCTTGTTTGTCCTTGTACTTTTGTCCTGGCAGTTCTGTTCTCAAGGTAGTGGCTGATCCATTTATACATTTTTCCACAAACATGCATGTTTTGCAGTTTTACTTTCAGTCCTTCCTTCCATACTTTATCAAATGCTTTTTCTAAATCTATCCAGACTGCTAGTGTGTGCTTTTTCTCTTGGAAGGCATCCTCTATTTCCTGAGCTATATAGGTTATTTGATCTTCAGTGGATCTGTACTTTCTGAATCCTGCTTGGTGTGGTGTTAAGAGTTTGTTTTCTTCCAGATGCCATGTTAGCCTGCCATTGATAATGCGTTCCATTAATTTTCCTACACAGCTAAGTAGACTGATAGGTCGATAGCCATTTGGTTCTTCCAGGTCTTTTCCTTTCTTTGGGACTGGTATTAGTATAGCTTCCTTCCATGCCTGTGGGACTATTCCTCTCTTCCAGCTGTTATTTAGGACTGCTAGTAGTTTATTCTTTGCCTTGGTGCCTAGTCCTATTAGCATTTCATTTGTGATTCCATCCTTTCCTGGTGATTTCTTCTTTTTTAGGGTATTCATTGCCTGTTCCATTTCTTCCATTGTTAGATTTGCCATCATATATTCTGCTGCTGTCTCTGTATTTCTATGATGTATCTGTTTGTCTTTGATTGCTTTCTTCTGTTCGGTTGTAATATCAATGTGGTTTGCATTTGCATAGTGTTCCATTAGTGCATTTGCAGCCTTTTTTCCTGTAAGCAAGGCATTTCCTTGTTTAATTGTTATTTGTTTGTTTCTAGGTCCTTCATTGTTCATGGCTTTCACTAGTTTCCATAGTTTGTTTCCATCCCTGTCAAAATTCAGGTTTTCTGTTTTTTCCCTCCAACAATCTCTTGTTGTTTGATTTACTGTTCTTTTATATTTTGCTGAGATGGCTTTGAGAGAGATATTCGCTTCAATTGTTTGTTCTCTCTCTGCTGTCTTCCTGGCATCTTCAACTTTGTCCTCCAAACTTTGTAGTTCTTCAGTCCAGTATGGTTTGTAATTTTTCCTCGCTCCTCTAGGAATGGACTCAGTGGCTGCCTGTATTATCGCTCTGTTTAGACTTTCCACCATTTGCTTTATGTTGCCATATCGTGTATTTATGTTTTCACAATATTTGTCTGTTAGTATGGCAAATCTGTCCCAATCTGCTCGTTTGTAATTCCAGCGGGGCAAGGGCTTTTGCTCCTGTGGAACATACTCCATATTCATTACAAGCTTGATTGGTCTGTGGTCACTACCTGCTAATTGGTCCAGCACATGGCGATCGATTTTGTGGAGGATGTCTCCTGTGCAGAGAGCTAAGTCTGGAGTAGAAGTGGTAAGCCATCTTCTGGAGTAGAAGCTTGGTGTGTCATCCTCTTTGTTGAGTAGATGGAGATTTGAGTCTATTTCCCAGTCCTCCAATTCCTCTCCTCTTTTGTCAGTATCTGGGTATCCCCATCTTTCTGAACGGCTATTAAAGTCTCCGACAATAATGCAGTTTGTGTCAGTTATTTTCATGTTTGAGAGTGTAAGGTCCTTATCTGCTGGCTATACAGATTGTAGATTCTTATTTCCACGTCCTTTATCATTATATCAACACCTATAATTTCCGTTTGGTTGTCAGAGATCACAGATACTTCGCTGCAAGGTATTGTATTTCGTGTAAGTATTAGAACTCCTCCTTTGTGTCCTTCGCGGTCAAAACGTGTGGCCTGATAACCTCTGACTGAGAATTTGTGATTGGCGTTGAGGTGTGTCTCTTGAATGCATGCCACATCTATTCTATCTTTATGAAGACGCTGTGTTAGGGAGTCTTTCTTCTTGTAAACTCCTTCGGCATTCCACTGTAGTATGTTGAGTGTCCGGGGTATTTGGTCAATAGCTCTTAACCTACTCCTCTGTGCCTTGACTCCACAGCACAGGGGAAGGTGACCACCAGTAGTCATGGGTGGACCCCCTCGAGGCAGGGGGCCCGGCACTATCACCGCCTGATGGGACTTCACGGGATTAGCACCATAACGATTTATTTTGATTTGTGACATCATGAATTAAGTTACGTTGCACTGCTTTGTCAAGCCTGTGGCTCAGTACATCCGATTTCGACAAGCATTTATTTGGGATGCTTTCCCTAGCCTTTGACTGTCCCCAGTCTACCTACAAGGCAGCAGGTTTTACGTTGCACTGCTTTGTCAAGCCTGTGGCTCAGTACATCCGATTTTGACAAGCATGTATTCGGGGTGCTTTCCCTAGCCTTTTACTGTCCCCAGTCTACCTACAAGGCAGCAGGTTTGTGTGTCTCTTCGTCTGGTCCCTCTCCCTTGACCTGTCCGACATGGGTGGCCCTACCAGTAGCTGTGCTACCGTCAGCATAGCTCTTGGGGTCATTGGGACGCACAAGCCCCTCTACCTCGTCACGGTGGACACACAGCAGAGGGGCAGCCTCCGGTTAATGCTCGGGGCAATTTTACGTTCAGTAGTTCGCCACTGCGCTCTTAACGAGAAATCAAGGACGAAATCCAGCTGCCCGATGTAGGAGATGATCCCGCTATCCCAACATCAGCGCACAGGAAGTTTAATATCTAAAGCGCTCTTGATCTGTCGACCACGCCGACTGCTAAATAATGTGCATACTCTGTTGATGGGACATTCGTTGCAATAACAAAAACACACAGCTATCAATTTTCGCGTGTACAATTTGTGGCAGAAACCTTTGCTGGGTCATAAATACTGCACTTATACGACAAAACATGCCATTATTTTCTTGTTATAGATAGCAAGATACATTGACACTCAATGGGTTTTGTTCAGTGTACGATAAGAATAAATCTTTCACAACAAAAGGGTAGCCACGTATAGTAACAGGCTCTTCTAGCTAAGGTAGAGTGTGAACCGTGCAGAAAGCAAGCGCAAGGAGTTGACAAAACTACACGCTCTAGGTCAAACTTTATGGTTTAACAGAGTTTTCCGTGTCTGAAGGACATTGCATCTGTGAAAAGAAATGTAATGTCGTGGTAGAGATAGGGACATTTAGAAGTAGACAAGATTGATGTGTATATATACGGCCATGTTATCTCACAATATAAAATGGGTGAAGGAGTGAAGGCAGACCGGGAGAAATCATGTTGGATGGACTGAGACGGTGGCATGGAGGAATGTCAACGGCTGAATTGATCGGGATCATCAAGGACCGAGATCTTTGCAGAAACATTGACGCCTACGCCAGTTGGCGGAACATATGATGATGATAAATACGACAAAATGGAGACAAAATTGTATGGTAAGCTGCCGCGGAGAACGAACAAGTGTACACAATTACTTTACTTCATATACTATACATAGAGCCTCGGTAGAGTAGTACTAGTACTAGTCACTCACCTGTCGACGAGGTAGGTGTTCATGGCTTCGATCCGCAGCTGGACGAATTCGGATTTTTAAATAATTGAACACAACCCACTACTGGCAACGCTGATCGTATTCCGGTATGAACCTAAGGCATGTCCACGTCAGAGTGGAAGATCTAGACTCGAGTTTCGTTCTTGTTTGAGCTCGTCAGTAGTGCATACCCTTGACTGGACCCGGGATCAAACCCCCGGATCACTGGCGTGAAAGGCGTGTGTGTAACCACTTGACCAAATTACCACACTAGAATATCACAACGTCACCCACTGTAGGCTATAGCTCAAAGTTTGCTCAATCGCCGCGACTGACATCCGTCAATCGACGTGGCCCCGAATGATCAGGTCTTCTCACAGGCAAGGCACACCAGTCGCCACATTCCAGCGAGCAATGATCAAATTGATTTATTTGGTTGCTCCCGATCTCCGTGGCGAAGGCTTTACGAAAGCGATTTGTAATCCCGTAAACCCGGGTTCGAAACACAGCGGTGTTGTTTGTTTTGTTTTTTTTTTGTGTCGAAAAAGGTATAGGTGCCTGTCGTTCAGAAAGCAATGGCAAACTTTTTTTTTTTTAAGTTGCGTATCCCTTACGGGACGTTGCAGTCAACACCAGCATTTTCCAGCTGTTGTTGATGTACTAAGCAAGGTTTACGTTCAGTAGTTTGCCATTGCTTTCTGAACGACCGGCTCCCATACCAGCACGTTATAACACAACGTGACACGGTCTGCTGCACAAATCGATCACGAACCGCGTTCGCAAGCCTTTAGTCACGGAGCCGGCAATGGCAAACTACTGACCGTAAAACTTGCCCAGGAATCACGAACAGCCAAAATGCTGGAGATGACTGCCACGTCCTGTGAAGGACATACAAATATTTTTTTTTAAATCCCGAAACAACCAAATTATTTAATTCGGATATTTCGAAATTTACACTGGACTCCCTGGTCGACCCAAATCAAAATGAGTACCCATAATGTCCTGGCCAATTAAGGCGGCCGGGGTGGTACTGATCTTGTCATCGACCGACTTGTACTGTGAAACTATGTGTCCAATACATTATTCCCCGTGCGTCATAAGGCGTTGATAGGGTACTTCACTATTTTGTTTTATATATATTTATATACATATATATATATATATATATATATATATATATATATATATATATATATATATATATATATATATATATATATATATAAGAGGGGAAGTCAATAAGTAAGTCACAAATGGCTGTAGAAAAATAACTAAATATGATAACAATTTGAAACCAGTTTATTTTTATAATACATTGTCCCTTTATTTCTCAGCATAATTTCCACCAACATTGATGCACGTATCCCATCGTTTTATCAGTCCTCCCAACCGGCTGCATAGAACTGCGTGCTCTGTTTTCTAAACCACGTTTTCACTTCACATTCAACTTCAGCGTCATTCGCGAAATGTCTCCCGCCAAGGTGGGTTTTCAGTGGACTTAGCCCGTAGCGATTTCCACCTTTTCGGTCCACTGAAACACAACCTTGGCGGGACTAAGAGCCCAATTTAAAACAAACAAACAAACAAACTATTTGACAAAATAACACTTAGTGGCAAGGGAGCCTCATGCCATAGTTGATATGTCGTTCGACATCAGTGATCCTGGCAAGACCCCTTCCCATAACATCCAGTGGCTTTGCGGGACTGTGGCGCGACTCTTTGCATCTCTTGTCTTCCGTTGCAGAGATTGATTGATTGATTGATTGATTGATTGATTGATTGATTGATTTAGGAACCGGCATCACAGCATTCGGGGCATTCCCATAAGCGCTCTGTCCCCATCCCCAGAAGCCAGCGAAGAGTTCCAACCCCAATAGTACCAGTAGCAATCTGATTATATATCCGTCTCGCCTTTCCTCTGAGCGTCGAGCTGTTGGCCAGATCCCCTCGTCACTCAACGCTGTCGCATTCTTGCCAGACCATGGTGATCCATTTGCTCCTCCGAGGTGTACACGTGCTCCCACAAGGCCGCAACCACCACGTCTGCCTTATCATGCATCAATACTCCACCAAGTTTTGCAGAGCCAGCCAATCTGTCTGCCTGTTCATTTCCCAACACACCAGCATGCCCCGGAGAAAATATCCAGACGATGTTTGCCACCCGTGACTTCCGAAGCGAAGCAAGCCACTTGGCACAAAGCTTGCCAGTCCTCACCCTACTCAGCATGCTTTCTGAGTCAGTTACAATCACGATGTATGTGTGTGTGTGTCGTATTCTCCATCCAGCGGAAAGCTGCACTGACTGCCTCCACCTCCATTCTTAAGCTGGATGTTGTGGTATCATATGCCAGGTTCTCCTGCACCAAACGTCGACCATTCGCCTTTGCCAAGAAACCCCAGGCACTTCTACTACCTCTCAACACCGAACCATCTGTGTAGATAATCACATCACTCGGGCGAGCATTCTTCTTCTTCTTCAGCTTTCCGAGCCATTGAGGTTCTTTGCTGCAAATACAATCCGTCTCCATTCGTCTTTCTGGTGGACCTTCTCTTGCCAGTCGTTGATTCCAAGTGCTTGTAGGTCTGTACATGTATTATCTCTCCACCGTCTTCTTGGTCTACCTCGGGGTCTACGGTCATTTATTTCCTGAGTGTAAGCGAGTTTTGTTTCCCTATTATCTTCCATTCTTTCTATATGCCCCAGCCATTGTAGTCTATTAGCCTTCATGATACCAGTGATTAGCGGGGACTTAAACAGATCACAAATGTCTTTGTTACTTCTTCTTTTCCATTCTCCACTTTGTGTATCCCTAATGGGTCCAAAGATGCGTAAAAACCTTTCTTTGTTACGAAACAAATACATGAGCCTCGGGAGAGCATTATCCTGAATTAATTGCTGGATTTCCACTTCCGTGGCCCCTGTTGGCCACTCCATGCACTCCCGGCTCAATGTGATTATAACTCTGCACAAGTCTGACTGTTCCGCTGGCACTCTGACCCAATCCTCTCCTCGTCTAATGTTCTCCAAGGGGCACACCTGTCTGATCGTATCCTCCGCCAAAGCCATCCATGATTTCCGTTGCAGAGATGTCCAGAACTACCCTGCTCTTGTTTTCACTGGCCGACTCCTTAGACCACTACCGGACATTGCGTTGTCCGAAACCATGTTTAACGGACTGATGAGACTCCGAGATCAGGGATGCTAATCAACAACAAACACAGCTAAGTTGAAACATTATGAGATACAGTCAAAGATGCCGAAAGGGATTCGCAGACGTGATTCCCTAAGAGATATATGACAAGCAAGTTTTTGTGTTGTTGTTGTTGTTGTTATGACAAGCAAGTTGTTGTTGTTGTTGTTCGCTCTCTGTGAACACCAGCATAGTCCACACTTTTGCGTGTGGGTTAGCTATCCCTGTTACCGGTGTCCCTCGACATCAGGTGAACTCACTCCAACTTCTGAGGTACTTGTCATTTACGTCCCCAAATCAAGGAAGAGAAGTCAAGATTTTTGTCCAACTGACCGGTGTAGGGGCTGAACCCGCTACCTCGCCATCATCACACCAGAAGATTAGGAACCAACGCTCTTATCATTTTGGCCATGCTGACCCGACAAGCCAGTTTAAGAACCCTTGTCAACAAATGTAAAAAATAGGTGGGCCAGGAATGCGGGATAAGCCAAATACACACACATGCAAAAGATATGACGATAACACAATCAGCCGGAATGCGCTCATAACACGAATTGATGTTGAATACACGAAAACAGCAACCGTTGGAGAATCCCTGCGGCCATTAAGATTCATTGCCAAACAAAAAGTCGGTTTTGATCAAACGAAAATGGCTGGCGGTAAATGGGAAGTGTCTCACAGTTATGACTTAGAAGTTGTTAACGTGGAAGCAAACATGTTGTATTATAGAACATTAAAGGGGTTTGTATGGGGAAAACTACTGTATTGATATTTTAGCAACAGTTTGATTTATAAGCCCGTGGCAGTTATGGGAAATTTGAATAAGATGATTTATCATCCCTTGGCATTTAATCAGTTAAAATAGCGTGCAATATGAACTCACAGCTTTTTAATCCTGGCATGCCCTTCAGCATCATCATGTGACGTGTCGAGCAGCGCAGGCGACCACGTTCACTGACACACATCAGTCCTCTGATAAGTTCGACCACTGGCTCTCTTCTGTGCCACTTGGTTAAATCATTCAGTATTTTCTTCCCGTCTCTCGTATCCTCGATTTTTCTGGTTGTCACAACTTTCTCCAGACTTCCTTTGCTTACTCATAGCTTTCAATGTTTAAGTTATTTGTACTATCTTTTTTTCACTTTAAGTGTCAATCAATACCCTGGAGTATATTTCTCAATTATCGTTACTACATTAATTAAATTAGTTGCATGTCCGTTAACAGGACGTTGAAATTAATCCATGAAATTAATGTCTGTTTGTGAAAATACTAGGCAATTTTACGTGCAGTATTGCCATTGCTTCCTGAATGACCGACGCTCATAGTATCGAAATCAACGAAAAGCGACCCGCTCCCAAATCGCCTGCGACTAATATCGAACCCTCGACTTGTGAAACTGTTTTCACTAACCCCTATGCTTCTGACCCCTGACCTACATACTTTAGAATATTCAAGGAGCATTTCAATACTTTATTTATTTATTATATTTTTTAAATGCATTACAATTGGTAATTAAACGAGCCATCACGAAATCAGAGATCAGTAAAAAGTAAAATGCTCACTTCTTTAAACAACTTAGTTTACTTAGCATATTGAACATTTGCAAAGTTGCAAACTGACTCAGAATTGTATGTGTTTAACTGTTTAACTTTCTTTCTGTGGCTGCTGCTCCTATTCGATCCCATTTCTATTCAGTTATTTTAAACAACATGAATGAATAGTAGCTTTAAAATACTTTAAATAGCCTATCTGATGAATGGTGTCACTCATGTTTATTGCCAGTGTGGCTGTTAGCTGCCTTAAATTAACAGTATATCCTTTTATCATAATTATAAACAAGCTATCAAATATTCGTATGTGTTATGTATACATAATTTATAATGTAAAATTATACGCTCACGCACTAACCATATTTATTAGACATTAAAGTGTTTATTGCGAAATTTAATGCAGTTTGGTATGACTTTATGTGTTGACTGCCACCTGGCTAATTAAGATTAGGCCTAGAGGGATCGGAACAATTGTGTCCCCACCCAGTGGCGGCCATATTTATACACCGGTTTATCTTTGGCGGTCAATACTCCGTGACTAGCTCTGATTAGCTTCAGTAAGTTGTGTTATACGTGTTTGTTTATTTCAGCATAAGGTATTTTTAGCGGAATTATTTCGTTTTGTGAATGTATGTGACGAGAAAATAAATTTTTAACTCTAGGAAGTTACAAAAACTACAACGATCGATGGGGATGTTAACTTTAACAGACTAGACGCTGTTGGAGTTAGTTCATTTTCTAAAATGCGCAGCCACGCCCACTGGAAATAAATTAATAATGGCTCAACTTGTCATAACTTTTACACGTCACTGACGCATTAAGTTTATACCTTCTTCACACCCAGGGGCTTGCTTGGGAGATTCATTTTAACGGTAGAGTGATAGATTGTTAGTGAGTTAACAGGATGCTTGTTTGCAAGGGCGGTCTTGGGACCACCCGATGTCGGAGTGACTCACAGCTCTGACTGTATAGTAGGCAGTGTTCGTACGGTTAAATACGACGCGAGAAATAGCCTGCATTAAAGTGATGTCGAAATACCTACGTCGTGTGTTCTGATCGTAAATTTGTCTACCTTTATTTACTGGTGCGTTTGGTTATTGATTGTCAAGTTAATAAGTTAGGTTTAAAGTAAGCCGGTGACAGTCCACGGCGACGGACTTGCCCGTCCTTAAAAAAAAAATACTTCCTTTTCTTTACTATTATAAAGTAAACTAGCGGCAGCGGTGTTTTTCCTAGTGTTAATACGGACTGCTAGTAGGAGGACAGAGTAAGAACCTGCATTCTTTGGAGTTTACATTTTTGTATGGATTGTTGTGTGAGATTTTTATTTCTTAGGAATTCAGTGAATTGTTAATTTTAAAATACATAAAAGAGTTAAGTCTTAACTCATGATAGCATGTTCATAGTGGTAGGATAGATAGTCCAGTTTTGAGCAAAGAGGGAAGGCAAGTTAGCTAACTTGGATTGCTATATATATACATGTGTATATTTACCAGGATGCTAATTGGCTTTTATTTCAAGAAGAGTTTGCTTGATGCATTGAACATTTGTTAATAATTGGTTAGATCTATTTGTTTAGAATTAGCATTATTTTTTTAGTGACATGATATTTATTATTTATTGTTTCAACTTAAAGATTCCAAATGGCATAAATTTTGTGTTGTTTGAAAATATGTAAGTTTTGTCGTGTTTTCAAGTCTGCAGAGTTCACTATAACCACTTACAGGATTATATGATGAAGTAACACCATGATGTTTTACACATGGATAATCTTTGTGAATTATTTTGATTGTGCAATAATTCATATTGCATTGATTTTGATCGTCACATCCTGCATTATAATACTAATAGTTAGCAATGATTTGGCCTAATTCTTGTTTCACCTACCCAGCTAAGAATCAACTATACTGTATTGATATTTCTTTGTAATGACCTCTT
Organism: Cepaea nemoralis; assembly: GCA_014155875.1. Taxonomy (NCBI): domain Eukaryota; kingdom Metazoa; phylum Mollusca; class Gastropoda; order Stylommatophora; family Helicidae; genus Cepaea; species Cepaea nemoralis. Next base: position 438,521 of record JACEFZ010005372.1, read on the forward strand.
CAAATCCTTTCTTACTCATTTCACCACTTAGTCTGCTTGTAAGAATCTTAGCTGTGCTTCAGGTCTATGATAGCTTTGTGTTTTTGTTCTGCCACTGAACTGTGATATAACAGAGGGAATTTGTAAATACAGTTAACCAGAAGCCAGTGTCGTCTAGAATATTGCCTACTTCACTACAGACACTTTAACTGCCTAAGTGACAGAGTATAACACACAAACAACAAAAGAGTATATCATGACTTGTATGATGTGAGTTGAATACAAGTAGAGTATTTAGAACACAACCCTCAGTCTGGAGGACCAAGAACACAATGTACAATTGTTGGCAGCAGAAACACTGAGTGGAATTTTGATCTCTTATTTAATGAACATGAGGTCAGTTGTTGGGACAGATATTTCTAAGTGTTCATAATGGAATACCTGTGTTCAAAGCTGACTACTTTATCACACACATTGTTTCATTTGATTTGGTTATATTTTATAAATATTTCCATTTACCCAAATAAATATGTAAACAAACTCCAATAGATAAAAGAAATCCTTCACCAAACTTGGGGAAACTAAGTGTTATTTAGAACAAGCTGACTAAAGCACAAGAGAAGCATTCAGTCGGTTTTAGAAGTAGATTTTGAAACTGGGGAATCACAAGTAGTCTGACTATGGAAATCATGGTAGTAATTAAAGCAATAACATGGCTTGAGACACAGACCTTCACTCAGGCATGCTTCCTTAGTGACTCAATGGAGATAGATTGGGTCCGAAGACAGTGGCTGGTGTCTCTGGGGGCGGTCATGGCTGTCAAAGATTAGTTTCATTTTTGTGCCAGGGGATGTGGGTGTAAAAGGAAATAGCAGGCCGATAGGCCTGACGAGCCTGGAGGGTGGATGAGCCATGGACCATGCTGATATACTTGAATACTCTATGAGAAGTAAGACGTTTGCGAGAATCAAGTAATGACTGAATCTACAGCCATGGTCAGACTGGGAGAACAGCAAGTTAAAAGAGGTGTAGCCAAACAAGAACACTACGCAGGAAGCCAAAGAAGATTAATAAACCAACACAAAATTGGTGTCATGAGCCACTACGCGCTGCAGAATTTACTACGGGTGGGATCCGAGCACTTATGAACTGAATGGTTTGATGTGCAATGAGGATGATCTGTTGATTAACTAACTCATTCTGGGGAACCTCTTAAGAGGCTAAACTTAATCATGGTTATACTGCTTAGGAAAGGTGTAGAAAGCACAGAAGGAAGTTTAGGTTGACAAAGAATACCTTCAATCCTTTAATCTCTGCATAACATGGCTGTGATTTTGGGCTATGTTTTTATGCTGCTTTCACCATTTTATTAGCCTAGCTTTTGTTCCCTGTAATTTCCCCTCAATAAACTTTCTACTGTTGTATTGCATTTCCTCTTGTGTGGCATTTGTTGTGGTCCTATTGTTCATTGTCCTGGAAGCCAAATATCACTATATCTTCTCAGGTTACTTGTTACTCAGGTTACTTGTTACTCAGGTTACATCATGAGTGTTCCATATTGAGGGGATTTACATTATTCGTATTATCAAGTGTTAACTTTGAAAGTTTTCATTTTATTTTGGAATGTGGTCAGTGTATGTTGTTTAACACATTTGAAATACTTTTATAATCATCATCATGTGCCATGCTTATAAGCATGGGCGGTCTTGTTTCGCCATCTCACGTGTGATCACCAGAGTCGTGGATCAGCTCAGTGCTCTTGTACTCGACCGTACCATGTGGCCAAGCTATCCAGGTAGTTACTTCTCTGCCTTCTTCTTGTTATCTTCCCCTCAATCTTGCCAGTTGTCACAAAGTTCTTCAATTTATTTTTTCTCATCATCATCATCATCATCTTCCACTTCTGCCGTCAAGCGTCGTGGGGAGGAATAATTTGCGTTCCAGCGCCCGGTGGGCGGCACTGGATAGTGTCATTCCGTGTGGTTGTACAATGTCTTTGATGTCATCAATCCATTTTCTTCTTGGACGTTCTCGTGGTCTCGTCGCAGAGGATCTTTGATGTAAGGCCAGTGATGGTAGTTGCTGGTGTTGCATTCTAACGACATGGCCAAACCACTTGATCTTCTGTCTTTCAATAAATGTGGCACAAGGTGTTGATCCCACAGTCTGTCTGATAATAGCATTTCTTACTCGGTCTCGGATTGTTAAGTTGGCAGCTCTCCTCAGGCATCTCATTTCGCAGGTGTTGATTTTGCGAAGGTGTATTTGGATAAAGTCCAGGTTTGAGATTGGTAGCATAGGGTTCGTGTGAATATGCTGTTTATTATCTGTCGTTTTGCGGACATGGGTATATTTGGATGTTTCAGTAAGGGTGATAGTTGATATGTAAGTGCACTAGCTTTTTGACATCTGATTTCGATTTCTCTGTCCAATCTGCCATCTTCTGTGATCATACTTCCAAGATATTTGAATTCTTTAACTTGTTTCAGAGTTGTGCTATTTATCTGTATACTTAGTGGGCCCGGCGATCTGCTAACTCGCATTACTTCGGTTTTGGCTGTATTTATACTCATATTGTATCTCCTGCATGTTGAACTCAGATTATTAATATGATTTTGCAGTCTGCCCTCATCGCTATAAAACAGGCACTGATCGTCTGCAAATAGAAGTTCATTTATTTCCTGTGGATCAGTTGTTTCATCTGGAGTAAAGAGTTCTAAATTTTCTGAATCTGTTCTGTCAAGACTTGCTTCTTTGGATATTCTGTCCATGTAGATATTAAATAGCAAAGGAGAGAGCACACATCCCTGTCTCACTCCTGTATTGACTGTGAACATATCTGATATACCTTCTTGTGTTCTTACTGCACTTCGGCTCGAGTGGTACATGGCTATGATGTTTTCTAGCAGTTGCCCTTGTATCCCATAGTCTTCAAGGATGGTCCATAATTTGTATCTGTCTACTCTATCGAAAGCCTTTTCCTGATCTACAAACACAATATTCTGCTGGTCACTATATTCGATAGTTTTTTCACATATTTGTCTAAGTGTAAATAGTGCATCAGTGCAACTTTTACCTTTCCGAAAACCGAATTGTACTTTGCTTAACTGTTGTTCAACTATGGGTCTAGCTCTTTGTTCCAATAGTTTTGCGTACATTTTCCCTATATGGCTCAGGAGTGATATACCTCTGTATGTTTCGCACTCTCTCATATTGCCTTTCTTTTTCCATATTGGTACTATTATTGCCTGTTGCCAATCATCTGGGACTTTTCTTTCTTCCCATGCTATATTAAAAAGTCTTGTTAGCCATTTAACTCCTGTTTCCCCACAGGCCTGAATAGCTTCTGTGGTTATTCCATCTGGACCTGGTGATTTGTTTTTAGGACTTTTCTGTATAACTGCTTTGACTTCTGCAGGTATGAAATTTGGTTCTTGCTGTCCCTGGCTTTTAGGCACAAAAGTGAGGTTTTCTATGTTATGTGTGGGGTTAAGTAGTTCTTGAAAGTATTCTGCCCACCTTGCTAGTCTTTGTTGTGGATTAAATAACGGTATACCTCTTTTGCTGTTTATGACAGTGGTTGGGTTGTAACATTCTTCTCATAACGTGGCCAAATAATTGTCACTGTTTACATCTAATTTGTCTAATCAGTTTATGGTTTTCATTTGTTTCTTATGGTATTGTTTGCAATTTCCTCAGAAACCACTATTTCCACAGCCATCAGATGTTTTTCAGCTTGTCTTCTCATTGTCTATGCTTCACATCCATACAAAAGTACAGGTTCTATGTAGCAGTTTAAGACTTTTTTCTCGTTCCAAGTGACATCTTTTTATTGGTCAACTTGTATTTCATCTTGCAAAAGGCTACCTTCACGATTTTTGTTCTAATCTCTTCAAAGCATCTCCTATAAGATATGACTGTTCCGAGATAATTGTACGGATTCACTTGTTTAAGAATATTCCCATTTGCTTGTATATTACATTGTGGTATTTAGTTCTTCCTGTGACGACCATAATCTGTGTCTTCTTACAATTTAATTCTAACTCTAGTTGTTCGCTGTGTGCCACAACCGCATCTACCAAATGTTGCAGATCCTGCTCATTGTCTGCAATCAATATGGTATCGTCCACATATCTAATGTTATTGATGTTAGGTCTCCCAATGATGATTACTTTAACTATCTTCTACATTTCTGAAAATATTTTCACTGTACTGGGGGGGGGGTGGGGGGAGAGAGAGAGAGAGAGAGAGAGAGAGAGAGAAATCTGGAGACATTACACATCCCTGTCACACCTCTCTATATAGGCTAATATTGACCTACTTCATTATCAATCTTTATGGCAGCTTGTTGGTTCCAATATATGTTTTTTACAAGTCTAAGATCTTTCCCATCAATTTGTAGATCTTCTAACATCTTTATTATGTTGATATGTCTTACTTTATAGACAACCTTTGTGTAGTCAATAAAGCAAAGATGTAAGTCTTTGTTTACGTCTATAGAACGTTCAATTAATGTTCTCAGCATATACACAGCATTTACTGTACCCTTGTCTTCATCAAACCCACATTGTTTTTTGATAATAGGTGTGCTATTTAGCTACCATTTGACTGTTAAATGTTGGAAACTAGCACTCCTGGATGTGATGCCCTCACCAGTATATCATGATTTAACAAGTACATTGGTTCCGTAACCTTGTCAGATCATTGAGTTGCAATTGGGTCTCTCAACTTTCTATCAACAGCTTTGGCTATGTTCTGTGTGTTATCTGCTTTTATTGTAGCATTGTGTGCTTTATAGAAAGCACACTTATCAATCTTATTCATATTTAGTTTTTGTGAGTCCTTGCATAGTTTTCTAATAAAAGTTGAGTTTGTATAGATAATTGGTGAAGCATTTTATACGCTACTTAATCGGAGCAAGTGTAGTATATTGATAACACTTGCCTACTGCACACATGCCTGGGACTCTATGACCACACATGCCTTGTTTGGTGCAGTAAGCCATGAGCTTAAGCCAAGGCTCCCAAGTTATTTTTCCTCTAGAGTTTGGGTAGAAAAGCTACATAGAATAGTCCGTTAGCTCCAGTATAGTCTATTTTACTTTTCTGTCACAGGTATATTTTACCATGAATCAGATGGATAGATTCTGTCACTAGTATACTAGACCATGAATAGATTCTGTCAAGGGTATTAATATGCAAACTAAACACAGCTCGTGCAACGCTTTTGTCTAAAAATTGAAAACTTCTACACTCATGCTTTGTGACAAAGCCATTCTCATCATGACGTGCGGAAAATATTCTCTATTCGTGGCCACTTCCCCTGCCTTTCATGGTCATTCCAGGGTGTCTGCAATGTCCTGTGTCCATCTTGGCACTGGTTGACCCCTGCCTCTACTTCCAGGTACCATGTCTTCCAACGCTTCTTTATAAATCACTGTGGCATTTAACATCGCTAAATATTTCAGTTTACGTGACATGTTTCTGTTTGTGGGTCAGTTTTCATCGATGTAGATTTTGTAGAAGGTCAGTATTTGTTTTCTTCTTGGTCCAGTCTTTTAAGAATTCGTCTGTAGCATGTAAATTTGAAAGTCTTACTTTTCTTTAGTGACTGGAATCTATATGTTGCCACAGGAAAGATTCAAGTTCTCAAAAATGTTACTTTAATTTTATTGCTGGTGTTGTGCTGTAGGCTCTTATTGCAGTTTGATCTCTGCATTGCTATCACATCTACAGTTGTGTCAAATATCTCTCTCTCTCTCTCTCTCTCTCTCTCTCTCTCTCTCTCTCTCTCTCTCTCTCTCTCTCTCTCTCCCTCCCTCCCCCCCCCCCCTCCCTCTCTCTCTCTCTCTCTCTCTCTCTCTCTCTCTCTCTCTCTCTCTCTCTCTCTCTCTCTCTCTCTCTCTCTCTCTCTCTGGGCGATCACGCTTCTCCTCAAATTGCAATCTCCAATGGCATGAATCATTTCAAGTGTTAACTCCTTCCATGCCATGACAAAAGACTGTCAAGAATTTTCTCTCGCTGTCTTCCTCTCTCTTTCCACAAATCTTTCCGGTTGTCGCAACATGTTCCAGTTTTTGTCTTCTCATAATGTGGCCAAAAACGATGGCTGCCTCTTTCTGACATTTGTGATAAGTTGTCTTTGCAACTTAGCCTCCTTCAAATTGTCCAGATTGCTCATGTTGATTGTCCAATTAATCTTCATTCTTCTTCTATAAAACCACATCTCAAAGGCTTCTAGGATATTTTTGTCTGTTTACTAATTGTCCAGGATTCACAGCCACACGTTAAAACTGGTTCTATGTAACATGCAAACATTTTTTTTCTAACTGTCAGTGACAAGGACTTTTTTTTGGTTGCACATCCCTTTACAGGACGTTGCAGTCAACACCAGCATCTTTCAGCTGCTGTTGACTAGGCAAGATTACGCTCAGTAGTTTGCCATTGCTTTCTGAGTGACCGGCTCACATATCCCCGTAAATTACCAACACGGCAAGAACCGCTACCGATTCTCGCGCAGGTTACGTTCCTCACGAGAATATACGGATTACGGAGAAAGACCTTAACCTTTAGGCCAGGGAGACCGGCCTAGGGAGCATAGATGTTTCTCCAGGGAGACCGGACAAGGACTTATTGCTTACAAATGTCCTTCATTTGATAGAATGTAGTTTTTGCTTGTCATATTCTATTCTTTATCTCTGTGATGCCTCTTCCATCTGATGTTATCCATGATTATCTTTTAATCAGGCTTCAAGACAAAATTGTGACAAATATCTACCAAAAGTCATCAACCATATGAAGATAGATAATAAAAAGAAATGTAAAAAGCATTTAGTAACTGGGGGTTTCCAATAACCAAGTTAACGCACTAATTCCCAGTGGATTGAGAGGTGTGCTGTGAAGTTAAATACCACAGATAACTGGAACATAAACCAGACAAGGTCAAATATCAGCCATACTCTGCAGTCAATGTACTTTGTGATAAGAGCTGTCATTATCATTACTTACTGTGATTATCTTTCTATCAGCATTTCAGCGTTTATCGTGGGTGATTGAAAGATTTTGACAAGTTTTTGGTACACCTATCAGCTTGTTGAGATTCATCCACAATGCCACGACCGGTATGTCATTAACATCGTATTGTTCTTGTTGAGATAATCATGTGTGTTCATTTGTGAATTATGATCGACCATTGAGTTTTGTAGCGTATTATAATACCCACATATTACATAATATGCTGTAATTTCTTTTTATTTTACTAATACACTAATGCTTCAATGGGCATCTGTGTAGTGAAGTGGTTAAGGCTGCCCTGCCTCATGCTCTGAAGGTTGTGGGTTTGATCCCAGATTGTCATTCGGCTCATGATTGCAGGTTGCTCGGAGACTCCTGGTCGTCATCACTGGGGTTAACAGAGTTTGTTTTGTGGAGCGATTTGAGCCGGCCCCCCTGTGGGAAGTGACCAAGCCATGTGGGGGGGGGGGGGGGGGGGGGGGGGCGCTGTTAATAGGGAAAGCTAATCCACATATGGTTTCTGAGGAGAATGCAAAGAATACCATGGACAGACAGAAAAACCATTGCCCAAGTCCTACAAGAAACACATGAAAATTGTAAACTGATTAGAGAAATTAGACGTAGACAGTCAAAAATTTTTGGGCGTGTTATGAGAAGAAATAAATTGGAGAACTTGGTGACAACTGACAAGATCGAGAGGAAGAGAACAAGGGGAAGGCAGAGAAGTAAATACCTGAGTGGCTTGACCATGTGGCAGGGTCGAGACAAGAACACAGAGCTGATCCACGACTCTGGTGATCCAGTGAAATGGCAAATCATGACCACCCACGGTTATCGGCATGGCACATGATGGATGGAATCCACATGTAAAATTCAGTCCAGCACTACTAGAAGTAGTGTGTATGGACTACGCTTGAGTTCACAGCGAGCGAGCTCAACAAACAAACAAACAACTAATGCTGAAAGCAGTTCTCTCTGTGTATTCACCACGCAATTTAAAAATGACCATTTTGGTTTAGATCATGTTCGAGAATTAATTCTTCTGTTTGCTTGAAATTTACGTCTGCAATGTTGTCTCTTGTATAAACTTTAGTCTTTTTTTTTAGTTTACTCAATGGTCCATAAAGTTTATCTTTGATTGTTGTTTCTCCTGGTTAGAAAGAGAATTAATAAATCAACATCTTTCATGTACTTTTTTGTTTCGTTTACTGGGTTTCTCTCTGTGTCAGTGTCTCTCTCTGTCTCTGTCTCTCTCTCTCTCTCTCTCTCTCTCTCTCTCTCTCTCTCTCTCTCCTCTCTCTCTCTCTCTCTCTCTCTCTCTCTCTCTCTCTCTCTCTCCTCTCTCTCTCTCTCTCTCGTTGTTGTGGAGTTGGGGGTTTCAAAGGGTTACCTGCACTGTACATGAGTACCTCCATATTGTGCTCCAGTCTCCTCCCAGAAGACCATACAAAGAGGATCTCAGCACAGTGCATGAATCCACTGGCACTAGTGAGGACCCACATGTGTGTACACAGGTGTGGTCATCTAGCAGGTCTTTTACAGTTTGTCATTGCAAGAACCAGACAGATTCTCCATCCGTCGCAAGGTCTCCAGCCTTATGTGTTTGTCGTGCCCAAGGTGTCTGCAGTGTCATGTGTTTGTTGTGCCCAAGGTGTCTGCAGTGTCATGTGTTTGTCGTGCCCAAGGTGTCTGCAGTGTCGTGTGCCCATCATCGTGCTTGTTAACCCCTCCCTCTTCTTCCAGAAACCTTGGCTTACCTCACTGTTCTCTTGAAGCCTCTGTGACATTTAATTTGGCTAAAGTATTTCCGTTTCTGAGACATGATGCTTATGGGTCAGTTTTCTTCAAGCATCAGATTGCATCAAATGTCAGTATTCTTCTTTTGAGACAGTGCATGACACCTATTTATGCCCCTCATAGGTCATTGTGTCTGACTTTGGCATGCATTTGTGTGAAGTTTGCTGCCTCAACAGATTCCATCTAGTGGAACAATCTACCTGTGGATATTTTTCTTTCAACATTTTTGCCAATCAATAACCCTGTGGCCTACTCTTTGCAATGTGCACTTATCGTGGGATTTTTAATGTACACAACTTACACATGTGGCCTCCTGTTTTTTTTTTTTGCCCTTATCCAAGAAGGCTGGGTGTCTGGTTTCACTACCCAAGTGATCAAGGGGACGTGTGACTTTATTAGAAACCAGTGGTTCTCGGGAAAATTCCCAGCCTAATGCTGAGATCGAACCCTGCACCTCCTGAGTCTGAAGTGGACACCCTCATCTCTCAGCCACAGCTCCCCTTCTATTAAGCACCAGGACCGCACATTCTTTGTATTGTGTGAGAAGGTTTTTAAGTTTTGACATGTATTCTCTGCAGTGCCTCCAATTTATGTTACACTTGTACAATGTGCACACTGGTTCTCACATATTCTTTTTTATAGCATTACCCTAAAAGTCAAAGTGTTCAAACCACTACCCTAAGATCAAGTGGGAATATGACATATCCAGGCTCTGTCATTTGGAAAATCCCACGGCTTAATTCATATATCCTGCTACCTTAAGTGAGAAGTGGACACTGCCTGAAAGCCACTGATAAATAGAAAGTCTTATAACTTTTGTTCTTTCAGTGTTGCACATTTTTTTTTATTTGAGGGGATTTACACTCTTGGTTTTATCAAGAGTTTACTTTGCAAGTTTCAAGTTTTCTTTATGTTTGGGAATGTAATGAACATTAAAGGACATAGTAGATTGCCATGTGGATGTAGGAAGCTAGGGGAAATTTAGATTATTCATACCAAGACACTCGGCATAGCAGATGAAAACAGGACATTGAAGACACCTTGAGCTCGATAACACATTGGCAGAGGGACTGATAATGGATTGAGAATATCTTTGGTCCTGCTACATGAAGAGTATGTTGTTTAACACATTTGAAACACTGTTAGTACTACCGCAGTTATTTCCCACAAATATGTTTATGGGCGGGCAGGCACAAGTTGAAGAAACCTTCAGTCCAGATTTTTCTACAGGACCCTTTGATTGTTGGAACTAATGTAGTGTAGTGGTCAGTGGGCAAGCCTACCATTGCTGTGTTTCACAGTTCAAAGCCCATTGGGTGCAGAATTACATTCTTTATTACCAGCATGGCTGTGGGATCAACTTCATTAAATGTGTATGAAATATTTTTCCTGGGAAGGAAAGATTGTGAGAGGGGAGTTGGTCGCCCTGCCTAGTGCTTCACTGTAGAATACAGCTGTGACCTGATATATGTGAGGGATCAGCACCTTCCACCCCCTATGGCAGTATTTGCTATGGAATGATCATTATCTTGATAAGCATAGGTTTACATGATTTTAAATTCTTAATTCAGAAGTGATTGATCTTTATTTCTCCAGCATCACAATGTCCGCGTCACTACGATGGATGCGGAGCTGGAGTTTGCCATCCAGACAAGTACTACTGGCAAACAGCTTTTTGATCAGGTGAGTTAGCTTCATCATTTCTGATGCTGTGATTGTGTTATTCTGTATACCTCTAGAGAACTAACACAGTATGGTCACCTGTTGCATGAGGAAACTCATCAGTGACCCCATGCAGCCAGGGTTGTATAATTGGCTATCCAGTTAGACATTAGCAGGAAGGATTGAGGTAGAGGACGGAGTACATGCATGCCAAACCAACTGGCTGTCACGCTCATCTTCACACTGTTTATCAACTGGGCGGGGCTGCTAGGAAAGCCTTGTGCTGCTATGGGAGAACCAACATTACAAATGGAACAAATCGACGCAGTAATATGGCTTCAGCTCAACCCACAGAGTGCGGCCTAGTCGGGCTTTTCCAGCCCAACCAATAGCCAAAAAAAACTTATTCTCATGTCAGCCCAGTTGGCCATCCTGTCAAGTAGAAATGTCTTTTTACCTGTGGAAATTGTGGAGTGGAAGCATCCCATAATTCACTGGACACTAGGATAATGAATGTTGCCAAACAACCCCCAGCCAAGCTACGACAACAGCCGCTGATGATAGAATAAGATGCCAGGCGAGTGTCGCTTTCCTAAGCAGAAAGAAGGGCAAGGGGAAGCACCCAGCCCACAAATACAATGGTTATAGCTGAGAGGAGGAGATGGATTGCCCTGGGAGCTGTCAGAAATCTGGCTCTTGTAGCTGTGGAGAGTGTGGCGAAGGCAGTATGGCGACCAGCGTATACATTATAGTTAGTGAACTACAGAAGTGGTCTGGCTTTCTCCCGGCCAAGTCATCAGAGTTTCTCATGAGAAGTGAAATCACGATGTACCTGTACTTGACATTCACCTTCTCAGTGGCAGGGTGGCTATGGAACAATTGTATTAAACAATGAACACATATCTTCAAGTTCACATACTGGGTGCAGATGCACAACAGGAGAAAGACACCTTGTACTCGTGACCTGAGTGGGCTCGCATTTCATGAGAGTAAAGAAGATAAAGAAGCCGAAATATTCCTAGATGGGAGGAACCACTTCTGATGATCAGAAGCTTGCTCCTTGATGACTGTTTATACTGTTAGGAATTGTAATGATCTTTCTCTATTTTTCATAGATTATGACCAAAAATGTACTAATTAGAGCTGACAATATGCTATCTAACAGTATTTTAATCAAGCCAAAGCTGGTTATAAGCAGAGATATGCATATTTTTGTGACAGAAACCGAGTTTCTGAATCGTTAATGTGTATCTTGACATGTCCAGTTCTGTGACATGGTTAACGGGTATCATGTGTGGTTACGTGCACCACTTTGACACTTATGTTTCAACATCACCGTAAAACTTGTCAACTGTACCTGCTTGCTGCAAAAATATGTGTCTGTATAAAATCAGGCGCATAAATAATCTGTTCTATAATAATAGTATACTTCTATAAAAGTAGATTGTTAAAGATTTCATTTTCCTTTAATGCTAATTGTCAACATAAGATTTGTGATGTTTTTTAAAGATGTGTAACATTGGGAGGAACGACAATTCAAAACTCTTTTTAGACTTTAGACATTAACTTGAAGGTGAGGGTATACAATTTAAGACTCATAAACTGTTAAAATGGACGAGTTTTTAAATAATCTTTAGTAGCATAATGTTAACTGCTTCACCATATTTGAAGAGATGAAATGAATATGGTACAAAATTTGGGGTAGCGAAATAATCATTGCACTTGATTTTGCCATGACTGGTCTGTTTCAACGTCAGCAAGCACACACATCCTTTAACTCAGATAATCTTATGAATCATATAACAAACAGGGAAGATCAAATGCTGGTATCACGTAATGTGATGTCTGTCGGGGGGTGTTTTTGCTGCTTAGGGACTTGCCAAATTGAATCTTTATTACCGTCACTGGTCTATAGACTAATAGTGTCTGGTTTTATCTGGCAGCCGCCTGACATTACTGCCTCTTGGCCAGACCCATGTGATTCACCTTAGATGACTATAGTTGTATTTACTTTTCTTTGTGATATATTTTACTGCCACATATACGAGAATTTACACGCCAGGAGTTATTGCATCTTTTCAGTCTTGTTTCAAGTTTAGTATGTTATCATGCTATAGTCATTTTCATGTCCCATGTTTGTGTTTTGTAATAATTTATTATCATGTCTCAGAAACTTTTGTTAATGTTGTCTCTTGTAGAGAACCCCCTAGAAAGATCGGCTGATGGGGAGTTTAATTTTCAAGGCTACCATATGACCCATTTGAAGCTTTGGGTCGAAGCAGTGTTTTGACACATGAAGTCACCTGTGTCTGAGCTCTGCTTCTTTCACCCTGAATCCCACTCATTGGAGGAGGGCCCTCACCCGACTCACTCCCAGCCCTCCTATCCTAAGCTATTCCATGCAGCTCCAGACATGATCTTCCCATTTGTCCCTACTTCTCATCTCCGTGGTTTTAGGTCTTCCTCTGTGTGGTTTTAGGTCTTCCTCTGTTTCTGTTGTCTTGTGGATTCCAGATAGCGGCCTTTCTAGTTATATTATTCTCTGGTTTTCTCAGTGAATGTCCTATCTTTCTAGTTACATTATTCTATGGTTTTCTCAGTGAATGTCCTATCTTTCGAGTTACATTATTCTCTGGTTTTCTCAGTGAATGTCCTATCCTTCTAGTTACATTATTCTCTGGTTTTCTCAGTGAATGTCCTATCCTATCCAGCACTAGCACCAGATTAGTTCAGCGTTGAGTAAACAAGTAGAAAACTGAGATGAGCACCAGGTGAACTCACGTCCTCGTGTAGAGATCCAGAGTCTGTTAAATCCTAGCATATCCCAGCCACTGCTGTCTGCCATGTGTTCACCTGTTTTATTTTGTCGCAGGTGGTCAAGACCTGTGGTCTGCGAGAGATCTGGTTCTTCGGCCTTCAGTACACAGACAGCAAGGGCTACTCCACATGGCTCAAACTGAACAAGAAGGTAAGCTACAGTGTTTAGTTAGACATTGTGCTTTATGCTCTTCGTAGTGTTGGCTTGTTTTTGGGTGTATTTAGCAACTGAAATAGGGGTAATTATTTTTGTCGTGTTTGATTGAGTAAAATTATGTGAACCATTTAAATAAAGGAAAATGTGTGAACTATTTATTTTCTTCTTTATACCTTGGTTGAGAGATTGCATCACACCTAGCCATGCCTCTCAGACGGCTGTGTGCCAGATTTTGGCATGCATTTCTGCCAGGTTTACTTTCCTCTATGGAATCTTTCCATTTGATTATGCTCTATCAATCTGCTGATGGGTTTTATTTTCCAAACTATTTTGCCATGGAAATGGCTTTGTACCTTAATGATTGCAGTTTTCAACTGCTGTGGGATTATGAATGTGTGTAGTTTATACAGTTGACTTTCTGATTTTTGCCATAGTCAGAGAAAATTAAATATCTGGTATCACAAGAGTTCGTGGAAACCTTTTTTTTTTTTTTTTTTGTTATTTGCTTTGTAAACTTTTGAGCTCATATTTGGGAGTGGACATCTTAACTTTCTGAGCTAGAGGCAAACGTGCAAGCCTCTCCACCACACTGCTCATAATCTACATAACGCCTGGACATTGTGTGAACTGTTTAATATATTACACGTACATACATAATAAATATATTCTTTTAATGATTTCATGTAGTAACAATTATACAGTTCTATTAAAGATTATTCTTTGAAAGCTACAGGTTTCAACAAACTTCAGCTGTAAAGTGAGGGGAGAAAGAACCAAGTGTGAATAGTATAATATTCACAATTAATTCATTTTTCTTTAACTAGTGGCAGTCATTACTTTTATGATTATTTTCAGGTCATGAGCCAGGATATCAAGAAAGAGGTACCATTTCAGTTCAAATTCCGTGCAAAATTCTACCCAGAGGATGTCTCCGAAGAACTCATCCAAGAGATTACTCAGGTACAATTTGTGTTTGTTTTGTCTTTTTTTCTCTATTTTATTAAATGAAACAACAACGCCGCTTTGTATTATTTTGCATCAGCTTAAAATCATTATCGGCAGGTACTTTGTAGAGTGTCGCTGACATTCGTCCGAAACATTCTCGGTCCTTTACCAGTACCCCAGCTTCATGTACTTTCATCTCCAAGGTATTTTTAATGTCCTGTGTCCAACTTCCTGCTGGTCAACCAATGTCTCTTCTTCCTTGAACCATGTCATCCATTACACTCTGTCTAAACCACACAGTTTAATCAAAACTATCACAGATGGTTCAACCACATAACCAGGCTACCAACTGACAGTATACCACAACAAGCAATGGAAGGAGAAGAGGAGGGTGACCACGTAAACGTTGGACGGAGGGAATAACAGAGTCCATGGGAATCTCGATATATGAAGCCCATAAAGAGCATTCTCCCGCTATTTATGTTTCACCTCGACACTGCAAGATACCAGAGGAACAAAATGAGATTAAAACTATCACAAGTTTTAATATTTTACATTTCTCATTGCATTTTCTGCATACATGTTGAACTGGTATGTGGAGAGAATGCAATCCTTCAAAGACAAAAGCAAGATTAATACAACAGAACTAAACTTGTGTAATTGCTAGAGAACTGTTTAAGCCACTGAAATAGCATGGGAAGTACGTTCTCGGGTCATGACTGGCACTCATAGAAGTAGAGGACATAAGTAGAAAGGGAGGAGGATAGTAATAGACAACAAAGATGGAAAGCTATAGTGGCGTTGTTAGGATTTGAACCTTTCACCTTCTGTTGACATCACCACCTTGCTGAAAGCTATACTGTGGCCATTGAGATCAAAACACCTGCCACCTCCAAATGATGGCATTGCTTTGCAAAGGAAGTTCCTTCTTCTATTGTGCGCTGGAGTTATGTCAAAATTGTGAAGATTGTCGAGGGAAGGAATTAAGCTGGGGTTACTTACTAGGTCATAATTTGGAAGGGGGGAAATGAAAGGTGGCTATTTGTTCTTGATAAAGCTTTGAGCTGATATGATGGAGGTGTTAATTTTGAGTTGACATATCTCTTAAAATCCGCAGAAAATGTTCTTCCTGCAAGTTAAAGAAGCCATACTCTTAGACGAAATCTACTGCCCTCCAGAAACTGCTGTACTACTAGCTTCCTACGCCTGCCAGGCCAAGTATGGTGACCTCACAGATGACAATCCTAAACCTGGCACACTGGCCAACGACCGGCTACTTCCACAAAGGTTGGTGTTTTGTGGTGGTGGTTTCAGTTCAGTTGCCATATTAACAAATATTGCTATTACCATAAGGAGTATTACTTACTATTACATGGCTACACTGCTTGGGGGAGGGGGGGGGGCTGGTTACTGCGTGAAATATGTGATATGTGCCATTACAACATCGGATACCACTACTGTTACATACTTCTTCTTCTTCTTTTCCTGCATTCATCTGGAGTGTTTTTTCAGACGTAATTGCGGTGTGTCTTGTTATGCACCCTTGGGCCAAAACCCTTAGGCCAACATATCAGACTTTTGCGTGCATTTTTTAACCAGGTTAGCATTCCTGGGATGTTACGTACAACTTTACACATGTTACCATGTGAAATGTGTCACTACATAAAATAATGTATACACCATCTTGTGAAATAGCTAATTGTGAAAGGCTACACATATCAGTGTTAACTTGCCCAGGAATAACAGCCAAAAAAATGATGCTGTTGACTGCTATGGCCTGTAAAGGATATGCAAATAACTTACATAATACATATCAAATGAAATAAAACACCACCCATAACATGAAATATACATGCTGGCATTTGAAATAGATAGTTTAGAATATTAAACTATGCAAGTTCCTGCATGAAAAATGACACATGACCATATAAAATGGTGCTTTTGCAGTTGCAGTAAATACTGCATAATTGCACATAAAGTAGCTCATATTTTACTCAGTGATATACTGCACAAGCGAAATGTGTGTATTTCCACACATATTCAATACCCAGAATATGTTACAACAATTCATGTATTTTGCAGAATGACAGAAATATTGAACTATATTTTTAGATTGGAAGCTATCATGGTGTAGTGACTTGCCCGTTAGTCAAGATTATTTTTTTTTTTTAATCCTCTTCATGGCAGAGATTTGTTTTTCAATGACCTGGCTCCTAGGCCTCTAGCTTAATAACAGGCACCAGGAACTTTGGTGAGTAAAGGCAGGTGGCATGATTATCACACATTTAAGTGCTGATTGGATAGCACCATACACCCAATACACTCCAAGGGGTGACCAGGAATTCTTTAATTTGCGTGCTTATATTCTTGGGTTGGGTTTTTCCTGAAAATGCTAGTTAGGTGTTTGGTTGATTTCTCCAGAAAATCTGGCTGTCTGCACTATTCATGTCTCTAGATGCTGATAGATTTAGCTAATTTGTGTGATTTTGGTTTTAAGATGTGTATGTTGAACATAATTGTCTGTTATTGTTCACAGAGTTTATGATCAACACAAATTAAGCAAAGAACAGTGGGAGGAGAGGATCAAAACCTGGTATTCAGAACATAGAGGCATGCTCAGGTATGACCATCTGTGTGACTGAGACAGCTTAGTCAGTTACTTATTGATATTTTGTAAACCACTTAGTATGTGTATTTAGTTTAAACTATTACCAAAGAATATATATATATATTACTAAATGTTATATAATGAGTAATGTGTACATGTTTTTGTGTTAGTTAAAACCATTTTAAGACTCCCAACAATGTAGCCCTGGAATCGACCAAGCCTTAGGAAATGTCTTTTGTGGCTAGTGGATTACTGATGAGTGGACATCACATACTAAAGGGCTTTCTATACCTGACATTTTGAAGGTAAAGGTATTTGCTACAAGAGTGTCATAGCTCATGCAGAACAGAACATTATTTTGGCCATCACCAGCTCCATTTGAGGACACTCTGTGCAGATGCTCACAAACTCATATTTGCTACTGCTTTCTTTAAATATATTGAGGTTGAAATCTGAAGTTGTACCATGAAGAAGAAAAACAAACTTTGGACAAATCATTCAAATAATGAATAGCTCATGTATTTCATGGAATAGAAAGAAAAAGCAGCGGCTGCAGCAGGATATAACAATATGTATTTCAACTACACATAACTAATCATGTGTGTTTCAGAGAGGATGCAACCATAGAGTACCTGAAAATAGCACAAGACCTGGAGATGTATGGAGTCAATTATTTTGAAATTAAGAACAAGAAGGGAACAGACTTACTATTGGGTGTGGATGCCTTGGGTCTCAATGTCTATGAGAAAGATGACAAGTGAGTATACCTACACAATGTCCCCTTTGTTCAGTGTGTGAAGCATAATACACTATAAAGTTACTGTCTATATATTATTTTAGGTTCCTTGTGTGTGTGTGTTGTTGTTGTTTTTGCTGTTCACTGTGAACTTAAATGTAGTCCATACATGTGTTACTATTTCTAGTGCACTGCACTGATGTTTGCGTGGACCTGGGCTCCACTCTAGGTATAAGGGAAAACACAGGTGCACATACAGCCAGGCTGTCACTGGTAGCATCCACCTGGCAACTCCACGTTGGCTACTGAAGAAGGGGTCAGGGCACTTGTGATGTCCCGTGGGAAGTTTGATTCTTGATTTAATTTTCATTAAAAAAGTAAATGCGGCCTAAAGAAGAGAGAAAGCCAGCGTTATAGCATATCAAAGAAGATTGTAGGTTGGTGCAGAACTAGATCTGAAGGGACTCATGTGGACTGAAGCAGCATCATGACAGATATGGGTGCCGCAGAAATTGTCAAGCAAATAAAGTCGAAGGTGAAGCTAGTAGATATGTGCTGGCCCCATGTTTTGTATACACTGATTGGCATAAGATGGATTATATGTATATACTAATTGGTATGTGATGGATTATATGGTCAATATCAATCAGCTGCCTTTACTTCCCAGGCCATGTCCTGGTAGCCATTGTATGCTAATTCTAGCTGGAAGCCCACATGGCTTTGAGAAATCCACCTTGATGTCACTGTGGACCCATGACCATGGGACAGGCAGGCTGGGGCTCCCAAAGAGGTTGTGCTTGTAGCAAAATGTCTTGTAGACTTGAGAATATGCAGAATAAGAAGACAAATGTAACATTTGTGTTTGAAATAGCTCGTGATGGTTTTATTTGCTGTCAATTTCAGGCTGACACCAAGAATAGGATTTCCCTGGAGTGAGATTAGGAATATATCATTCAATGACAAGAAGTTTGTCATCAAGCCTATAGATAAGAAAGCTCCCGTAAGTAGTGGACAAGTGTAGTATTGTTGCTGTAACATGATTAGTTACCTGGCATATCTGTTGTGCTGTTTGTAGGAGAGGGGTGTAATGTTTTTTTTCTCTGGAGTTGTCCATGCAATTTTTGTAGAACAGGTCTTTGTGGGTGTGTGTAATGTTCAATTTGTGTCTGTCCATCGCTGCCGAAGAGGACAGTACCCAAGTTACCCTCTAATCATACAGATGTCTGATCCGGTGAGGGAAAGGGGGTGTCATTTTTCAGATGACATAGTTTTTGTCATTTTCAGATGACATAGTTTGACTTGTCATTTACAGATGACATAGTTTGACTTGTCATTTACAGATGACATAGTTTGACTTGTCATTTACAGATCGGATGCCTATGTGTAGCTTCTTTGGCTTGTGCCTGCTCATAGACTTATCAAACCAACTGAGACCTGGCTGTGTCATGTAGGGTCATCAGCAGCAACGCTCTCCAAGTTTCTAAGTCAATAATGTATTGTTTCAGTGAGACAGGGTATCTTTTCTTGTCCACCAGGAGCTCGCTATCACCAACTTCACTATGGAATATCTTAGTAGATGTTCATTGGACATGAGAGCAACTTGGCTGGTCACCATCTGCACTGACCTCAACACTTATTGTAGCATTTGCTTCTGAATTCTTTTAGTAGTTTTCTATATTTTGTCTATTCTTCTGTTATTGGTTGAGAGAATTTATGCTTGCTTACAGTTGCTGTTGCCACTGTCTACTTGATCTCTTGTATTGGTTAGCTGTTTTCTAAACATCAGTACTATGTAATCTTATCAGATATTTCAGAATGTAGTTGCTGTTTAGTTTCATATTCACGTTTGTGACTAATTAACTTCTTGCAATGACTACCAGAAATCATTTGAGGGATAGTTGTTTTAGGAAGCAGGGATAATTCAGATGCTTATCCACTCCAAGAGGGGGCTGCGTAGTCTCGCGGTATGGTGTCCGCCTCAAGTGCTGGAGATCCTGGGTTCAAGCCCCAGTGTGGGCCGGGATTTTTTCACGTGGACTTCTAGTAATAAAATTTCCCCTAGTCTCTGGATAGTGAGATCGGACACCCGTGTGTATTGTTGCGCACGTAAAAACTCCCTTGGCAGTTGGAAATTTTTTTTAAAGTAGCCTAATGGCGCTGCTCGGGCAAAATTTCGAAGTTAAAATCTACCCAAAGTATTTCAGGATCCCCACGAGTGCTACGGAGTTTATGCACTGAGCTGAGTTTCTCCAGAATCGGGTTTGAGTTAGGAGGAGAACGGAGCACTTATGGGTTACACCTGTGTGCCGTGATGTTGATCCATCGACTAAACTAAATTAAACCACTGCTGTCTTGTTTTGAATCATCATCGCCGTCGTGCCCTGGCATGACATCATGTCTCACCGCATATCTCCAAGATTAGGGGTCATAGTGGCAGTCTGGAACTGTCTGTATCACTGCAGACTGACCAGGAGTATAGGGTGGTCAAATTCAGTCCCAAAACATGCCATGCTGAAGTGGTTTGTCAGCTGATTGTTGGAAATGTAGCATCTTCCCTGAAATATAACACCAGGCAGCCAGCCTCCTTTCAGGTCAGACCGGAGGAAGAAGAATAAATTAAAGTGTTTTGTATTTGTCCCTCGCTGTCTAGAGCTGTTTTTGAATGTAAAATTCCAAAATACAAAGATTCAGTGTATGTTCTATCTGCCATCCTCTTAATTTCATTTTCCATTAAATTTAGCTGTTAGAATATATTCTGGGTGTTCCGTTCTGACAATTATAGAACGTTGGCTTTTTATTTTTCTGATGCCTGCCTGAGTTTGTCTTTGTAGATGATTTTATTGCAGGTCCCTATCTTGTATCAATCAATTTCTTGGATGTTTCAGGATTTTGTATTCTATGCCCCACGCTTGAGGGTGAACAAGCGTATCTTGGCCTTGTGTATGGGCAATCACGAGTTGTACATGAGAAGAAGAAAGCCTGACAGCATTGAGGTCCAGCAGATGAAAGCCCAGGCTAGGGAGGACAAGCTCTCGAAACAGCAAGAAAGGTAATCATTGGTTACAATTGCCTGACATTGCCGCAAGCTCATCATACATTGAAGAGTGAATGTATTCACATATGTGTGTTTGATTGACCCATCCTGTAGCATCATATTAGCTTACATAATCTGGTTAGGAGGTCAATATGGCCATATGGATAAGAGCTTTTGCTCTGAAACATCCGGTGTGCTGATATCAAACCCTGCACCGGTCAGCAGGGCTAAAATGTTGACTTCTCATCTTTGACTTAGGGGAGTAAATTACAGATAACTCTGAAGTCGGAAATCTACAGATTAAATGTCATGGCAGGGCAGACCAGTAAATGGCATGGCAGACCAGGCCGTAAGCCTTGTTTGGCAACTGGCTAGGATCAAAGCTCAGATAAAGCATGGCTTTGAGTTACGGATAGACATAACGCCATTCCTGATCTTACTGCCACGAGTTGTAAATATGTTCCTGTTTGTTTTTTGTTTTTTTTAAGCACAATGTAACAAATAATTGTCTGTCAAAATGGCCAGGTGCCAGTAGCAGCAGGGACTAAAAACACGCAACAAATATGAATAGAGCTGGACAGATATTGTATCTCCATGGTCATATTGGATCCTCATGGGGGATAGCAAGCAGAATATCGCAAAAGCCTAAATATGTGACTGAAGTGAATTTGATGTCCTTGTCAGGCAAAAATACAAGGTGATCAGAGGGCTTATATTCAGCCGTCTGAGACACCTGCACAAGGTACAAGAAAACCCCTGGCACCTGGGGCCAAAGAAATGTCAGCCTTGGCATGAGCTAGGGAGGACTGGCTTACAAGAATCAAAGGGGACACTGGTATTTGCTAGGCAGCAGATTTGTCCAAATCAGCACACACACAAATAGATTTCTGTTCTTGATTCGCAGTGGTCTGAATGAACATATGTCACGATTATTGAAATGAGCTCAGTAATATTTGTTGTGTGCATGTGAAAATGTCTGTTTTACCTGGTGTTCTAGAGCTCAGATGACTCGCATGCGCATGGAGCGGGAGGAATCTGACAAAATTAGACGAGACTTGGAAACAAAGGTCAAAATCATGGAGGAAGAACAGAAAAAGAGACAGAAAGGTAGGGTTTTGATTATTGATATCACTTCTGCTACTGACACGTGGGATGTGTAGTTGGCTATATGCTTACTAAACAATGCTGGCTTCTATTGTCTTCCTTACTACTCCGTGTTGTTGGCTGTGTACTACTGAACAATACTGACTTCTGTTGTGTTCCCTTCTACTCTGTGTTTTTGGGTGTCTGCTATTGAACAATACTGACTTCTGTTGTGTTCCCTTCTACTCTGTGTTGTTGGGTGTCTGCTATTGAACAATACTGACTTCTGTTGTGTTCCCTTCTACTCTGTGTTGTTGGGTGTCTGCTATTGAACAATACTGACTTCTGTTGTGTTTCCCTTCTACTCTGTGTTGTTGGGTGTCTGCTATTGAACAATACTGACTTCTGTTGTGTTCCCTTCTACTCTGTGTTGTTGGGTGTCTGCTATTGAACAATACTGACTTCTGTTGTGTTCCCTTCTACTCTGTGTTGTTGGGTGTCTGCTATTGAACAATACTGACTTCTGTTGTGTTCCCTTCTACTCTGTGTTGTTGGGTGTCTGCTATTGAACAATACTGACTTCTGTTGTGTTCCCTTCTACTCTGTGTTGTTGGGTGTCTGCTATTGAACAATACTGACTTCTGTTGTGTTCCCTTCTACTCTGTGTTGTTGGGTGTCTGCTATTGAACAATACTGACTTCTGTTGTGTTCCCTTCTACTCTGTGTTGTTGGGTGTCTGCTATTGAACAATACTGACTTCTGTTGTGTTCCCTTCTACTCTGTGTTGTTGGGTGTCTGCTATTGAACAATACTGACTTCTGTTGTGTTCCCTTCTACTCTGTGTTGTTGGGTGTCTGCTATTGAACAATACTGACTTCTGTTGTGTTCCCTTCTACTCTGTGTTGTTGGGTGTCTGCTATTGAACAATACTGACTTCTGTTGTGTTCCCTTCTACTCTGTGTTGTTGGGTGTCTGCTATTGAACAATGCTGACTTATAATATTGTCTTCCCTTCTACTCTGTGTTGTTGTCTGTGTGCTACTGAACAATGCTTCCTTTATATTGTCTTGCCGCCTTCTCTCGGAAGTAGTGGCCACTCAGAGAGCTCTCCAGATAACCTATTGCCAGGGAGAACAGTATGATTCTGGTTCAGAAGTTCCAAGTTAGCTCCCACTCTAGAACTGGGAAGTTTCACATCAACCTTTCTATCACATGTCCTGTAATCTCTTGGGTAGTGAGATTAGGTACCTACTCTCTTCAGATAGGACTGGGAAGTTTCACACAAACTCTTACTTCTAATATCACTTCACATGTCCTGTATTATCTTGAGCAACCCTCTTCAATTATACCATGATGTATGGACAGATGGTCAAAAGTATAATTGTCTGTTATTTTTTATTAATAATGAGAGATGTGTAGTATTGTTTAAGAATAACTGACAATGTTAACAGAATATATAAAATGTTCTTGTCATTGTATGTGATTATGTGGCCATGATCTTGGTTTGTTTATTGCTCGTTGTTGTCATCAGAATTGGAGGACCTGCAAGCCATGATCCAAGAACGAGACGCTAGAGTTGATGAACTGACCAAACTCCGGTGTGATCTGGACTCGGAGAGGGAGCGAGCAGAGGAGCTACAGAGGCAAGTTGAGATGTCCAAGAATCTAGAGCTGTCAGAAAGGCAGAGATTGGTAAGTGTGTTTGACTTGTGTCCGTTTATGTAGATCAGTGAGCCTGGTTTATTCCAGCATCTTAACCAGGGAAACATCTGTCTATCAATCAATGTTTGCCGGTCCATACAGTCAGTGTTTGCGCGGTCCAATCGGTCGGTGTTTTCTCTGTCCATTCAGTCAATGTTTTGTTATAACAGGTGGATGTCTTATTGTGTGATAAATGTCTCATATAAATATGGGCACTGATTCACTTTATTTTTGTCTAAATAGTTTAACTTTTGTATTTTATAGCAACTACTTCTGGTAGTTGTTTGAGCAGTGCTTCAGCAAATTATGTGCGTCCAAAATACCTGTGTGTCCAAATACCTGCAGCAATATAGCTCAATGAAGACATATTTCTGAGGATTTATTGTGTGTTGTGATGGCAATTCCATTATTTTACCTTGTTCAAGCTCCTTCTCATTTGATGTTGTACTGTGTTATTAAAATGCAGATTCTTTCTCATATATATTCTACAATACAATCTTTCTACCAACTGTATGCTACCAATGCCAGTCCTGGACAGTGACAGAAAAATAGAAAAGAAAAATTCCACGGAAATGAGATTCCTGAGAAGAACACTCAAATGTATCAAGAAGAGATCAAATCAGAAATGATGAAATCAGGACTGAAAGTGAGAGTTATAGCAGTGCTAGATTTAGTTAGAAAACGGCAAGAGAAATGGTTCGACCACATAACTAGGCTACCGGCTGACTAGGCCGTATCAAGCAATGATGTACAGACCAATTAGAACCAGAAGAAGAGGCTGACCATGCAAGTGATGGAATAACAAGAGTCGATATATGAATCCCATATACGGGTACTCTCCCGCTGTTTATGCTTCACCTCGACACCGCAAGGTACAAGAGGAACAAGGTGAGATGAGATCATCTGTATTATTCCAGATGATATGTATTGTGACATTCTGTAGTGAGCCTAAAAGCTGTATCTCAGCAGTTCTGTTAGTTGTCTTGTTGACTCAAACTGCTTAAGACTTCATCTTCTTCTTTTGTTCACTTGAAATTTGTCTATAACTGCAGTATTGTCTCTTGTGAGGAAATGTGATTTCTGGGGAAAATGCAAAGAATACCATGGACAGACAGAAAAACCAATGACCAAGCCCTACAAGAAAGAAATGAAAACCATAAACTGATTAGAGAAATTAGATGTAGACTAGTCAACATTTTTTGGACACGTTATGAGTAGAAATAAATTGGAGAACTTGGTGACAACTGGCAAGATTGGAGGGAGGAGAACAAGGAGAGGGCATAGAAGTAAATACTTGGATGGCTTGGCCATGTGGCATGGTAGACACAGGAACGCTGACCTGATCCACGACTCTGGTGATCGAATGAGATGGCGAAACATGACTGCCCAGGCTTATCAGCATGGCACATGATAATGATGGTTTCTCTTGTATGAATTTGTCTTTTTTAGTTCACTCAGTGGCATCGTACTTATATACAGACAAGACAGCCCATAAAACATATATGTTTGGGCAGGAAATTGGGCAAGCAGTTGTAAGAAGCCGATATATTTGTGTTTAGTGAGCCAGCACTTGCGTGTGAGCTTTCAAATAAAATTTACTTAGGCATTATTTCAGATGTGGAAACAAAATGGAGGTGTCATCCACAGACAGCAAAATCAGTGTTATGGTTTCACCCCCATTGTTAGTATTATAAACAAATATTTACCTTTTCAGAAAATACAGTTTGTGAATGTTTTATTTAGTTTTTTTTTTTTTAAGTAAAGTGGCTTTTATTTTGGGGGTCATGGATACAATTTGTCTTCATTTTAGGGCGTGGGAACTCGTCATATGAACACACAATAAACACACAATAACCACACATAATGTTGGGAGAAAGACAGACATGATTTCTTGTAGTTGCATTTTTTCAGCAATTATTGGCAGCTCAGTTTTCTGTTTTTTTTTTGTTTTTTTTTTAAATTTTGAATTAGAAATTGTTTATTTTGAATTAGAAATTATTAAACTGTTCAGAGACGTATGCTTTTTAAATCCTTTGGCCGCCTCTGCCATCGCCATTACCATCATCATGCACTTGACTACTATGTAAACAATCAGCTCCCTTATACCGGTCGCCTGCCTCGCTAGCATCGTCGTTTTGACTGAAATGATGCTTAGAATGGTCATGTCCATCACTGACAATGTCATCAACCCAGCTTAGCCGCCACTGTCAAGACATCCCCTTCTTTGAGGTCTCGCCGTTTCCTAGTAAACTGATTTTGATCAAACTTTCCTGTTTCAAGGTCAGTCACGTTTCCCCCCGTTTCCCTTATTTCAAGGTCACTCTATCACTTAAAATGTATTAAAAGTCGCCAGATGTTGAATTCCCCAGTCTCCTTAGAGTTTACAGAAACAATTTTTTTTTTTTATTGAGCAACTGTTCGGCAGTACATAGTAAGTCAATTTGATTTATCCCCAAACTTCTGCGACACTGCATGACCCAATTTAATCATCTTTCCACACTTATACAGTTAGTTCAGCCAGTGCTGCTTTACTTGTTTCTTTACATTTGTTTTTTTTGTAATTGAATTATTTTTATTTTCATGTATATGTAAGTTTTATTTGGTTTTTAGTGTTAGGTAAACTTCAGCTCATTGAAAGAACTCTTCAAGTCCTGTCACTAGTTTATTAGTCCTACCACTTCTGTAGTTATCTTTATTGTGACTTAATTTTGTTTGATGTTGGTACTATGTTATTGCGTTGTTAGTAAGGCTTCATTTCTTCCATCAGCAAGAAGAACTGGAATTGGCCCGTTCTTCCCTGTATGAAAGAATTAATGACATTGAGACCAGGGAGAAGGAGATGTCCGAACTGCATTCTGAGCTGGAAAGTGCCAAGAAGAGTGCTCAGGCTAAAGACTTTGAGCTGACCCAGGTGATGATTCAGAACCAGCAGAGAGAGCAGGTGCTCCAGCAACAGCTGCTTCGTTCAGAGATCCATGACACCCATGACGAGGGAGAGGAGTGCGAGGGCGATGACAAGAAATCATTCTGTAAGTCTTGTTTTTCAGTATTCCATGCATTTCTCAAAGTTGTGGAAAACTTGGGGGAAAACTGTGATTAACCTTGAAATGTGTGCAGTGAAGCTGGAAACATCATGGAGAACAAAGGGAGTTGGTAAAACGTGAAGTTTTCAGTATTTGGGAATATTTTCAGCCATACAAATACAGCGAAAAGGAATGATATAAATGGTTCAGGTTGTTTATGGTCAAGTATGAGGACGCCGAACTGGAGATAGTAGACCATTTTGCATATCTAGGATCAGAGGTAGGTGGCAAATTGTCCCTTGATCAGAAAATCAACATCAGGATTCTCAGGGCAGCAACAACAATGAACATGTTGGCAAGGGGGGTCTGGGAGAACAGGGGGCTTGCTGCCAAAACAAAGGTCCTCGTCTGCCAAGCCTGTGTCCTTGGTACTCTTCTTTGTGGCAGTGAGGCCTGGACGGCTTGCTCACGCCGGGGGAAACGTTTGGACAGCTTTCATGTGCGGTGTCTGCGAAGAATACTTGGTATTAAGTGGCAAGACAAAATCACAAATACTGAAGTATTGGAAAGATCAGGTTGTGTGACGGTGTATTCCATGCTCAGTCTTCATAGACTTAGATGGATAGGACACGTTAGGAGGATGGATGATGGTAGAATACTAAAGGACATCTTTTTTGGTGAGTTGCAGACGGGTAGAAGATCTCAGGGTCAGCCTCTACTGCGATACAGGGATGTGTGTAGGCGGGACATGATTGATACAGGCATTGATGGTGCACATTGGGAGCATGTCGCTGCTGAGCGTGTTGCATGGAGGGCAACTGTTGGAAACGGAATAAAGACAAAGGAGAAAATGATTGCAGATAAAGCACGCACAGAGCGTGAGAGACTTAAGATGGTGCAAAATGGTGGAAATGACCATGTTTTCACATGCACCTACTGTGGGCAAACATTTGCAGCAAGAATTGGCCTTAACAGCCACACTCGCCACCGCCATGGATCGTAGTTATTAAGCCTTTTTAAAGCACAATGTACCAAACTATCGTCTGTGAAGACGGAAAGGTGCCAATGAATGATGAATGAATGAGGACATGGTTTAACAATCTGCCAATATTGATGAGAAGAAATAAATTGAAGAACTTGGTGACAACTGGCAAGATCGAGGGGAAGAGAGCAAGGGGAAGGCAGAGAAGTACATACCTGGATGGCTTGGCCACGTGGTATGGTCGAGACAAAACACTGAGCTGATACACGACTCTGGTGATCGTGTGAGGTGGCGAAACATGACCGCCTATGTTTATTGGTATGGCATGTGCTGATGATGATGAATATGTTTGACCACAACTTGAGGTTTCAGGGCTATGCCTGGCTGCGTGCAGGTTTCAACATAAATGGCACAATATGGCTTGGTGTGGACATTGAGTATCACCTGGACATATCTCAAGTGCAACTTTAAAAATGACCAACAATAATTTCTTAGCCGTCTTATATTATTTTCAGGTTCCTTATTGGCTTACCCTTGTATGTATATGTGCTAGCACGAATGGACTGACAAATGAATGATAGTCCTACAAGAAATAAATGAATGATAGTCCTACAAGAAATAAATGAAAACTAAATTGATTTGAGAATTATATGTAAACGGTCAATTTGTGTGTGTGTGTGCACGCTATGAGCAGAAATAAACTTTAAAGCTTAGTGACATCCACCAAAATGTGGTTGGAATACAGCTAGGGGAAGACAAAGAGATCATGCCTGGATGGCTTGGCCCCAGGGCATAATGTGGAAAGAACACGGGCCTGATCCAAGGCTGGTGATCGTGTGAGATGAGGAAAGAACACGGGCCTGATCCAAGGCTGGTGATCGTGTGAGATGAGAACCATGACCATTGGCATTTATCTGCATATTTTACAACGTGGTGCTTTGGGTTCCATGGCTAGATTCACAGATTATTTTTCACTATATTAATTACTGAATGTATTTTGAATATTGCTTTATGCCTTCTTCAACTATAAGTTTTGTTCTGATTATCATTAGCTGCTGACCTAAATGTAGACGAGGACGGTTCATACCCAAGACCTGAGGAATCCAGGGAGACACAGCAGATGATTAACAAGCAGACCGGAGAAAGGCTAAAGGTAATATGTTGTTTTTTTCTTGCCTCCCACCTATTATCACTGTCCATTTGTAAAATGTTCCTCTCATCTCCCACCTGTTACCACTGTCCATTTGTAAAATGTTCCTCTCACCTCTCACCTGTTATCACTGTCCATTTGTAAAATGTTCCTCTCACCTCCCACCTGTTATCACTGTCCATTTGTAAAATGTTCCTCTCATCTCCCACCTATCACTGTCCATTTGTAAAATGTTCCTCTCACCTCCCACCTGTTATCACTGTCCATTTGTAAAATGTTCCTCTCACCTCCCACCTGCTACCACTGTCCATTTGTAAAATGTTCCTCTCACCTCCCACCTGCTACCACTGTCCATTTGTAAAATGTTCCTCTCACCTCCCACCTGCTACCACTGTCCATTTGTAAAATGTTCTTCTCACCTCCCACCTGTTATCACTGTCCATTTGTAAAATGTTCCTCTCACCTCCCACCTGTTATCACTGTCCATTTGTAAAATGTTCCTCTCATCTCCCACCTGTTATCACTGTCCATTTGTAAAATGTTCCTCTCACCTCCCACCTGTTATCACTGTCCATTTGTAAAATGTTCCTCTCACCTCCCACCTGTTATCACTGTCCATTTGTAAAATGTTCCTCTCATCTCCCACCTGTTATCACTGTCCATTTGTAAAATGTTCCTCTCACCTCCCACCTGTTATCACTGTCCATTTGTAAAATGTTCCTCTCACCTCCCACCTGTTATCACTGTCCATTTGTAAAATGTTCCTCTCACCTCCCACCTGTTATCACTGTCCATTTGTAAAATGTTCCTCTCACCTCCCACCTGTTATCACTGTCCATTTGTAAAATGTTCCTCTCACCTCCCACCTGTTATCACTGTCCATTTGTAAAATGTTCCTCTCATCTCCCACCTGTTATCACTGTCCATTTGTAAAATTTTCCTCTCACCTCCCACCTGTTATCACTGTCCATTTGTAAAATGTTCCTCTCACCTCCCACCTGTTATCACTGTCCATTTGTAAAATGTTCTTCTCACCTCCCACCTGTTATCACTGTCCATTTGTAAAATGTTCTTCTCACCTCCCACCTGTTATCACTGTCCATTTGTAAAATGTTCCTCTCATCTCCCACCTGTTATCACTGTCCATTTGTAAAATGTTCCTCTCACCTCCCACCTGCTACCACTGTCCATTTGTAAAATGTTCCTCTCACCTCCCACCTGCTACCACTGTCCATTTGTAAAATGTTCTTCTCACCTCCCACCTGCTACCACTGTCCATTTGTAAAATGTTCTTCTCACCTCCCACCTGCTACCACTGTCCATTTGTAAAATGTTCCTCTCACCTCCCACCTGCTACCACTGTCCATTTGTAAAATGTTCCTCTCACCTCCCACCTGCTACCACTGTCCATTTGTAAAATGTTCCTCTCACCTCCCACCTGCTACCACTGTCCATTTGTAAAATGTTCTTCTCACCTCCCACCTGCTACCACTGTCCATTTGTAAAATGTTCTTCTCACCTCCCACCTGTTATCACTGTCCATTTGTAAAATGTTCTTCTCACCTCCCACCTGTTATCACTGTCCATTTGTAAAACGTTCCTCTCACCTCCCACCTGTTATCACTGTCCATTTGTAAAATGTTCTTCTCACCTCCCACCTGTTATCACTGTCCATTTGTAAAATGTTCCTCTCATCTCCCACCTGTTATCACTGTCCATTTGTAAAATGTTCCTCTCACCTCCCACCTGTTATCACTGTCCATTTGTAAAATGTTCCTCTCACCTCCCACCTGTTATCACTGTCCATTTGTAAAATGTTCCTCTCATCTCCCACCTGTTATCACTGTCCATTTGTAAAATGTTCCTCTCATCTCCCACCTGTTATCACTGTCCATTTGTAAAATGTTCCTCTCATCTCCCACCTGTTATCACTGTCCATTTGTAAAATGTTCCTCTCACCTCCCACCTGTTATCACTGTCCATTTGTAAAATGTTCTTCTCACCTCCCACCTGTTATCACTGTCCATTTGTGAAATGTTCCTCTCATCTCGAACCTGTTATCACTGTCCATTTGTAAAATGTTCCTCTCACCTCCCACCTGTTATCACTGTCCATTTGTAAAATGTTCCTCTCACCTCCCACCTGTTATCACTGTCCATTTGTAAAATGTTCCTCTCACCTCCCACCTGTTATCACTGTCCATTTGTAAAATGTTCCTCTCACCTCCCACCTGTTATCACTGTCCATTTGTAAAATGTTCCTCTCACCTCCCACCTGTTATCACTGTCCATTTGTAAAATGTTCTTCTCACCTCCCACCTGTTATCACTGTCCATTTGTAAAATGTTCCTCTCACCTCCCACCTGTTATCACTGTCCATTTGTAAAATGTTCCTCTCATCTCCCACCTGTTATCACTGTCCATTTGTAAAATGTTCCTCTCACCTTCCACCTGTTATCACTGTCCATTTGTAAAATGTTCCTCTCACCTCCCACCTGTTATCACTGTCCATTTGTAAAATGTTCCTCTCACCTCCCACCTGTTATCACTGTCCATTTGTAAAATGTTCCTCTCACCTCCCACCTGTTATCACTGTCCATTTGTAAAATGTTCCTCTCACCTCCCACCTGTTATCACTGTCCATTTGTAAAATGTTCCTCTCACCTCCCACCTGTTATCACTGTCCATTTGTAAAATGTTCTTCTCACCTCCCACCTGTTATCACTGTCCATTTGTAAAATGTTCTTCTCACCTCCCACCTGTTATCACTGTCCATTTGTAAAATGTTCCTCTCACCTCCCACCTGTTATCACTGTCCATTTGTAAAATGTTCTTCTCACCTCCCACCTGTTATCACTGTCCATTTGTAAAATGTTCTTCTCACCTCCCACCTGTTATCACTGTCCATTTGTAAAATGTTCCTCTCATCTCCCACCTGCTACCACTGTCCATTTGTAAAATGTTCCTCTCACCTCCCACCTGTTACCACTGTCCATTTGTAAAATGTTCCTCTCATCTCCCACCTGTTACCACTGTCCATTTGTAAAATGTTCCTCTCACCTTCCACCTGCTACCACCGTCAATTTGTGAAACATGAATATTGTATGTCTGAAAACAGTGGAATCTCATACATGAGTGCTTCAAGTTCTGTTGGCAAAATATGTCTTCAGATGCTATTTGACCTGCTGACATCTACTGTTTCCCAAACCTGGTTGGCAGTTATGTGAGGCTTGTGAATGGCTTTAGGGAACATATCACTGGTTGTCACATTAGTAACTAGTACAGAATGTGATCAGTCATAAATGTATTTATTTACATTGCAATACTGCAACCCATCTAAGATAGGAAAGATCATTTCTTGTGGAATTATACAAAACTGGATTAGATTTCAATAAGTTCGGACTTGTCTTCTAACTGCAAGAAGCTTGTCAGTTTCGGTAGTATGTTGCCAGAGTGGATAAAAGGTGGTTGGTTTTAGCAACACATGTTGGTTAATGTGTTCCAAGTCGTGGATTGAATATCCGGTTTTTAGTCTGTACAGAAACATCAAGTTTTTATTCTTGAATGAAATCTCAGGTTTCAGTTAGCCTGTGAGAGTTGAGTTATGAACTGACATTACAGACAGCTCTTGGAAATTCCCATATGTTGACTATCCACAATTTCAACAACCAGCAAAGGGTCCCAATATGATTGATTGATTGATTGATTTAGGAATCGACATCACAGCATTCGGGACATTCCCATAAGCGCTCCGTCCCCATCCCCAGCAGCCAGCGAAGAGTTCCGACACTAATAGTAGTAATAGTTCCAGTAGCAATCTGATTATATGTCCGTCTCGCCTTTCCTCTGAGCGTCGAGCGTCGGCCAGATCCCCTCGTCACACCTCACTGTCTCATTCTTACCAGACAATATTTATAAAAAGGGTCCCAATATTTATAGTACCAGTTCCAAACTGATTGTGTGTGCACCTGGCCTTTCCTCTAGTATTGAATGTCAGCCGGATCCTCTAGTCCAGTGGTTCTCAGCCAGTGGGGATCTCTCTCTCTCTCTCTCTCTCTCTCTCTCTCTCTCTCTCTCTCTCTCTCTCTCTCTCTCTCTCTTTCTCTCTCTCTCTCTCCCCCCCCCCCCCTTTGAGGAAAAAAAAGGGGGGGGGGAGGGGGTTATTTCAAGATCATGTTAATACAAGAACCGATTACTTAATATTGTTTTTCTATCCATACTTTATGGTTCTGTACTTCTAGCTCCTCTTAAATTCGTTTTATAACATAAGTAGACCTGCAAATCACGTTTTATGTAGACGTCTAGACTTGTTCTAGTATGTGTTATTACATTTAGCTTCCATTTTTACATATACTGTGGGGGGGGGGGGGGGGGGGGGTGTTTATAGGGAGGAAATACGAAAGGGGGGAACAACATTCTGAGCATATGGTGAAGGGGTGCATGGGCCAGAACCACTGCTCTAGTCAGTCCCTGCCACAACATTCTCACCAGGCTGTGATCATTTGTCTAATCTTCCATGCTGTATACATGATCCTAAAATGGCTCCAAGCACATCTGCCTTATTGTGTACCAATACCCACACCTAGCGATGCAGAGCCAGCCAATCTGTCCGCCTGCTCATTTCCTCAGATATTTACATGTCCTAGGGAAAAGATGCAAGGATGCTCTCTATCTTTGAGTTCTGAATTGAATCATGCCACTCTGCACGAAGCATGCTTTTCTTCACCTGTCACAGCATGCTCTGTGAGTCTGTTACAATTACGACATATAAGGGGCGTTCAGTTTAAATCCATTCGTCCCTCACCTGCGCGTAATTACTTATGTTGAACATGATCATGTCATAGTCATGTGATAAGTACTGACCAATGAATAAAAGAGCACGTGCTTATCGTCCCATGATGCATAGGTTCTGTTTCTGACCGTTGAGAAAATGGCCGGGTTGATCCAAAATCTGTGCAAAGGAGCTCAAAGAGCGGTGATTCTGTTTCTTTCATTTGAAGGATGTCGACCAGTGGACATTCATCGAAGAATGCAGGCAGCTTACGGTAACAAATGTGTGTCGAAGACAACAGTGACAGACTGGGTGCGAATGTTTCAGAAAGGACGTCGGTTTACAACAGATCTTTGACGGCCGGGTCAAGTGATATTGTTGCAACAGAAAAAATTGATGCAGCAGTACAGATAAACCGTTGTCGAAGCATATGTTCACTAGTGAAAGAATTTGAAGTGTCAATTGGGACATTTCAAAAGGTCGTTCGTAAGAAACTGCAATGTCGGAAGGTTTGTTCACAGTTGGTACCACGGATGTTGACCGACCACCAAAAAGAGGAATGCATGGGATGGTGTTTGAACCACTTGATGCATTTCTCTTCCGCATAGTGGCAGGCGATGAATCATGGTGTTGCCACTTTGAGCCGAGCAGCAAAAGAGAGCATGCAATGGAAGCATGCTGGATCACCAAAAGCCAAAAAATTCAAGTTACGGTTTTCGCTGGTAAGGTTATGCTGAGCGCATGTTTTGACCATGTAGGGTTATTGTTGGCCGACTCTAAAGAACCTGGTGTCAACATCAACTCTACCCAGTACTTGCAAACACTAGACAAGCTGCAAAAAGCCATCAAGAATAAACAACCCGGCATGCTTTCTCGCTGTGTGATTTTGTTGCACGATAATGCTCGTCCGCATGTCGCAAAGATTGTGCAGGAAGCATTAGCAAGGAAGAAGTGGGAAATTCTGCAACATCCAGTCTATAGTCATGATTTGTCACCATGTGATTTTCATTTGTTAGGACTTATTAAAAAAAAGCTCTCAAGGAGCAGCGATTTCACACGTAATGAACACGGTAAACACTTGGTCCAGTGAGCAACCACAATTTTTTTTTTGCGAACGACATGCGCCGCCTACCGAAGCAATAGGATGCTTGCCTGAATGCCTACGGCAACTTCTTCTGACCAACCCATGGTGCATAATTCATTCAAAATGAATACTTTGTTTAATTCTACCACACCTGTTAATGTTTCTTTCATGCTTTTGTAATGAAGCCATTGAAACGGGTTTCAAATGAACGTCCCTATTTGTCCTGCTGCCAGCCAAAACACTGCAGTGACTGCCTCCATCTCCATAACAGATGTTACGGTATCATATGCCAGGCTCTCCTGCACTAAATACCATCCATTAACCATCACAATTTACCCCAGGCACTTCCTTTGCCTCTGAACACAGAACTAGCCATGTAAGCAACATCACCACCTAAGTGCGAATTGTCATGACTCATTTGTTACGCCAGCCAGTCCCTGCATTCCCAGTCCACATTTGTTACGCCAGCCAGTCCCTGCATTCCCAGTCCAATATGATTATGGTCCTGCACAGGTCTGACTTTACCTCTGGCAATCCGACCCACTCCTCTCTCATTATTCTGAAGCATACACTTTTCTGATTGTGAGAAAGTTAATTTGTACATCTTTTTTTATATTTCCAGTCCTTGAAAATGGATCTGGAATGTGTGAAGACTACGGAGACTCCTATGGATAAGATTCATAAGGGAAATGTGGAGACCGGTAAAGATAACAAATACAAAACTCTCAAACAGATTAGGCAAGGCAACACCAAGCAGAGAGTGGATGAGTTTGAGTCTATGTAGGTCCAATGCCCCTTAGTTAACTCCATCAAACAGGTGTTGTGTGTTGTGTGGATATACCACTGTTTGTGTATGTGATCAAATACCTGTGCCCTTGCCTTTATTGCAAGTCCTATCCAGTGCTGCTGCCTGTTATGAAAGTCCTATATGATGCTGCTCATCTTTGTGAAAGTCCTATATATCTCTCTCTCATCTCTTGTGTTCTAGGAGAGACACCTGGGTACTGCTTGTCTTTATTTTTTTTCAATCTCAAGAAAGGATTCTGGAGATAAAGAATATCCTGTTGACAGCGAAGATGCTGTCAGCTGTTCAATGAAGAATATCCTGTTGACAGCGAAGATGCTGTCACCTGTTCAATGAAGAATATCCTGTTGACAGCAAAGATGCTGTCAGCTGTTCAATGAAGACTATCCTGTTGACAGTGAAGATGCTGTCAGCTGTTCAATGAAGAATATTCTGTTGACAGTGAAGATGCTGTCATGGATGAAGCTGTTCAACAAAGAATATTTATATCAGCAACATGGTAGCTGTCATGTTCAGCTCTGACACAAAGAAAATAGGCCCAAGTGAAGATACTGCCAACATGCAATTGAAATATTGTCCTGCCAAGTGAAGATACTGCCAACATACAATTGAAATATTCTCCTGCTAAAGTATTTTTTTTTGGGGGTGCTCACTTGCTTTGAACTCAACAAGAGTAGGGAATGTAATTCATAGTAGTGAATTCTGTGTGTGGATTAGCTTTCCCTATTAAGGGTCCCTTGCCATCTAGCGAGCCCTCTCCAACTTCAGAGGTACTTGTAATTTACATCCCCAAGTCAAGGACAACAGGTCAGCATTTTAGTCCAGTTTAGGGGTTGAACTACGTACCTCGGCATCAGCACACCGGATGTTTAAGAACATGCGTTCTTACCCATTCGGCCATGCGGACCTGAGTCCTGCCAAGTATGAAAGAGATCGTAGCTGCTCCTGCCTCCAAATTCAACCATAGAGTGTCTAGCATACTTGATAACTAACTAGAACTGCATGCAGTCTGATGATATGATATTGAAAACTCCCAGAGCTGATGCTACACATAGTTGGCTGAAGGCAGAATACAGTTTTGTGGCACCCAACCATTGAACAGGTGACACGTGTCCACACGGCTTGTCTTTATTATTTGGCTGTCATTGTAAAACAGGGTCTATTGAATCAGTTTGGTTCCCCGGGAAGGTTAACCCGGTCAACAAATGCCCGCAGAAGTCGGATGTGTCGGCCTAACGGCGCAAGAACGCAGCTCTGCTGTAAACAGGCACAACGCAATCACGTCCTGAAAAAAAACTCCGGATGAACGAAGAAGAAGAAGAATCAGTTTGGTTGACAGTTTAAAAGTCTATTTTGATCTGTGATTGACAGAGTATCTTGGTTTGTTTCTTCTTTGATGTATGAGAACTTTCATCTGATTGACATCACTGCTTCGAGTGGTAATACTCATCTGTGAAGATCTCTCATTCCAGACAACATGTGGTAGTCACTGGTGTTGTACAGTGGTTTGATGGAATTGACTGTTTTCTTGTTGTTGTTGTTGTCGTTGTCTAAGTGGACAATGTATCTTGTTGTAATATACATTTGCCCTTGTTAACATGAGCTGAGGGACAAGATACAAAACCTCTCTGAGACCAGTGATTGGTCGTCTGCACTGCTGCCTGCTTTTGCATATGATAGTAATATGTATTTTAGATCTAGATGTATTTTACCGAGTTATATATGGTTGGACATAGCAAATTAATGTTCGCGGATTTTGTTTACTGTTTATGTCTGTTTATTATTGTAAATTTGTATTTGCTGTCATGAATGATTATGTTGACCATACAAAGTTTTTGATACTCTATACTTGTTGCTTTATGTGATCATTCCTACTAGAATATGCTTACATGTAGTGAAGTAGTCGTACGTGATTCCATGTTGGGTGTGTTAACTCTGGCCGAAGCCACTACTTAAGCCTGGTTTGCGGATTGAATAAATTAACCACCTTGGTTTCTGAAAGATTGGGGGTTCGTTTCTTTAAGAATTGACAACATGCCGCCTATGAATAGGGATATATGTGTGAGTGGCAGTAAGATGTCATTTTGCCATATCAAAATATGTTGGTATACAGCTGTACATAAAATCTCATGTCTCCAGAAGCTACCAATTGTTTATATTAACTAGTTTTGTCATTTGGGTCTACTGTTAATTAACCATTTCTGTGGGTTTTTTTTTTTAAAATGGCTTTTAATCTGTATTTATGCCTGATATATTTTTGGCATGTCTCTGGGCTTTTATTGTTTTATTTTATCTTTTTGATTTTTGTATCAAAACTGCTCTGGCTTGCCAAGTTGTTTGCTTTGTTGATGTAGGGTACAGAAAGCTCACATTCTCAAAAAGGTGAAAATACGCCGTTTACAGATTTACACATTGAAAGTTGATGGATGATTCCAACAAGGATAGTGGGTAGATTCATACACTGACTCCTACCAGAACAGGAAGTGCTGTGAGTTGTGGGCACAGGAGATTAAATTTGTACTCACTTTTGACTGCTGTGTCATGTAACACTGGTAGTGTGTTATTGGTATGTGTGGCGGATCTTTCCCCCACACATGAACATCTGCATAAGATAGTGTCCTTATTGTCAGCAAATCATTTGATAGAAGTGAAGCTAATTTGACTACTATGGAGGAAGATTGAAAAGTCATTTCATTGTGATTTATGGTCATAAGATGGCACCATTCTGCTGAGATATTGTGTATCCTCCTTGTGTGTGTAAGCTTTGTTAAACTTGGCAGTGTTGCTGCTATTACCGAAATTCATTTGTTCTTCCAGTGTGTCATGTTTGTTTTGAGCCATGTTATTTTCTCCTCTTGTGGATATCTCTGGTCAGTGTGTTTAAATCGTTGGTTGTAGTTTCATATCACATAGAAATTAGGTGCTTGCGAGAGAACTGACGTGTGTGGAAATCTAGTTTCAGAAACTTTGGTCAATATGTTTGTCATCATGTATGATGCATTTTTTTGTGCCTTTAAATTGTTACAGTTTGTTTGTTGTGAGAGTTTGGTTGTAAGTGGTGGTGTGTGTTGTTGTGTTGCATTGTTTGTATTTGTTGCATGACTACGGTAATAATTATAATCTTGTGTACTTGACATGTGCAGGATTGAATTGTGTGTGTACTACACGTGTTATATAACCATGTAACCTTCATGCATTACTGGATATTTTTGCATTATGTAACTAGTGCTTTTGTAGCAATTATTATACTCTGTCCGTGTATGAGTGAGTCATATATCCTGGGATAGTGCTTGTCTTCTGTTTGTTTAGCTTCACAGCCAAAGCGGATTGTTTAGAAAACCAGGGAATCGCATTTTCAACACCAGGTGTGAGTTTAAAGTGTTAGGTGTATTCTATAATGTCACACAGAAAACCTGTGGCAGTCTGGGTATACAATTATTGGTTGCCAGGACTAAACGGAGTTAAAATTGTGAACATATTATCTAATGTTGAGGGGGCCCACTTCATCAGGGACTCTCCTGTCGTCGGGCAAGTCCGCCATTGCAGAAAACACTTTAAGGCTTTTTCCGTGGTGAAGTTGTGCTCTGAAACTGCCAGAAACATGATTGACTGGTTTTGACAAAACCACTCTATCCATTGACAATTGTTTGGTGAATATATGGTACTAAAAATACAAATACAAATAAAGCCATTAGTAAATGTAGCCAGCGCAGCCTCCTTGGTATAGTTCATCAAGAAACAGTGGGGTTGGGCCCGCTGCAGCGTGGATGGTTACATGCCAGAGGTTGGTAGGTGACACCACAGGAAGAGTATACAAGTACTGGCTAAATGTAATCAAGATTATGTAGCTACAGGGAGTCAGCCGTCCTGGAAACTTAACTAATCAAGTGGAACAGAATATCTGCAACATGATAGTCTTCAGTCAGTCAGGGCAGGAGAGTGGACAGATAGAGCACACACACGTGATGAAGTGAGAAATAACTGACCAGTCAAATGTCCAGCATGGTGTAGAGTCCAACTGCTGCTACTGGACCAGTCAAATGTCCAGCATCTTGTAGAGTCCAACTGCTGCTACTGACCATGCCTGTAACATGTCCAGCCAGGCATTGAACAGTGGCCTGGGGGTGGGGCTTGTGTTGTTACCCGAAGTTTGTACAGATTGTATGGGTTTGTTGAAGTGGTTTTGGGGCCTTGCTCTTCCTTTCTGTACAATTAGCATTTCACAAATATGCATGTATTCACATACTCATTTATTCTGCAGTATAGTTCATACTTTTTGTTTATTCTGTTACTTGAAATATCGGGAGCTGTGGTGGTGCAGTATCTAGCTCACTTGCCTGTCTGGAGGCCATGTGTTTGATTCCCTTTTGGGCAGGGATTTTTTCTAATTGACTCGGTCTGTCCAGTCTAAAATGGGTACCATCAATTTTGCTGGAAAGTAAAGGCGTGCTATTGACTACATTGCCCATTAAGTGCCTGATGGGTCTGAATATATGGGGCTAGCACGATATACCCAGTACAACCCGTGGCATAACAGGGGTCCTTTGCTTTCATTGAAATATTATTTGCTTTGAACTTTGGGCTCACATGAAAACAGGATGCCATGCCCACATGAGTGGCAGCTAGTCTGCCTCATAGTTTGTTTCACTTCCTGGAAATATGTATATCAAGACAGTTTTTCAGCTATGTATTTTCTACTTACCAGAAGCAACAAAACACAAGTATAGTCTTGAAATAAAGCAGTTATTAACTTTCTCAATTCATGCTTCATTTTCTTCTGTCGTGTTCCTGTTGATTACTGCTGTTTGTGAAGTGAGTTTGTGTGTGCTTGAGCAGAAAAGAAGTATCTTGATGGTAATGAGAGAGCAGAAATGTAGAACTAATGGAAAATAGAATTGTGATGGTGTCAGGTAGCAGAAATGTAGAACTTATAGAAAATAGAATTGAAATGTGAGTGGTACCTTGCAGTCTTGAGAGACCAAAGTATGTGAGTTGGAATGTGGCCAATATTCCATCACAATACCTGGGCAGAGCTTCAGAGAAACATGTGGTGCCCAAACGACATGATCCCTCTCTCTGCCTAGTCTTGTGTTTTCCAGAGGAATGAGTAACCAATACGTCTGTCACAGGGTAGGCTGCAGACGCTGGCGGCACAGCTCAAACCTCCGAGACCTCGTCACCACGAGCAGGTGCGAGTGATGGCCAGACCCTGGGACCCAGCTTAGAGGCGTTCAGCCAAGTCCCACAGGTGAGGGCCTCGTACGCACCCGGAACAGAAGGGCACGCACATCTGTCAATCACAATTGTCCGACCTGTGTAAAGCATGCACTATCGTCAGACTCGCCTGACCTTAGCGAACCCCGCGACCAGCTGGAATAGGCCCGCCGGATATACCACAGGAGATATTGCGAGCAAATCTCCCATCATTCCACTGTGTGTATCTCGCGACCGGCGAGAATAGGCCCGCTGGAGATATTGTTCGTCTGCTGCGAAATAGGATAGCAGAAATGTAGAATTCATGGAAATAGAATTGTGATGGTATAAGAGAGCAGAAATGTAGAACCCACAGAGAATAGAATTGTGAGAGAGCAGAAATGTAGAACCCACAGACGATATAAGAATTGCAATATGTGAGAGAGCAGAAATGTAGAACCCCCAGATGATATAAGAACTGCAATATATGAGAGAGCAGAAATGTAGAACCCACAGACAATATAAGAACTGTAATATATGAGAGAGCAGAAATGTAGAACCCACAGACGATATAAGAACTGCAATATATGAGAGAGCAGAAATGTAGAACCCACAGACGATATAAGAACTGCAATATATGAGAGAGCAGAAATGTAGAACTCGGAGAATAGAATTGTGAGAGCAGAAATGCAAACCTCATAGAGAATAGAGATGTGTGCGAGCTGAAATGTAAAACTCACAGAAAATAGAATTGTGAAGGGTATGAGGTAGCAGAAATGTAGGATTCACAGAATATAGAAGAATGGTGATGTTTGAGACAGCAGAAATGTAGAACTCAGAAAATAGAATTGTGATGGTATGAGAGAGCAGAAATCTAGCACTAGGAGGACCCGGCCACAGGAAGTGGAAAACAGCTGTTGGTACCGGGCATGCTGATGCCATCAACTACACGCTGCTCATTTGAGAAATTCGAAGGTAGGTTTGTTGCTACCAGACTTGACGTGTCCAGATATTTCTCTTCCAGACTTCGTTATCATCAAGTGACATGTACAATAACACTTTGTGTCAGGCCAGGTACATCCTTGATTTGCCAACAATGGCCAGCAGGCATACGGTTGGACAGGAAAAGGCACAATACGAGAACCTCGGCACACAAACATCACCCCCTGTCCAGCGCTATCAACGGGAGAAAAGGAATACGTCTCAAAAGAGGGAGCTCATGGATGGCCGAGGATGAGTCAGCAGTCCTGCAACATGGACAAGGTCAAATATGGAGAAGAATAGACCAACATACCCGTAGACATGTATCATTCTAAGGTTGTCAACATTCTAGGGAGATAGTGAGATAGTATATAATATATACCGTGATGCCGCCGCGGTCCGCATTGATGTTGTTTGTCCATCAAGAATGATGACCATTCATTTCATCCAGTGGGGTTGAAGGTATGGAGCCGTGGGTTCTAAGATGGCTGATAAGGCCTATTTTAGCTCGAAATGTTCTTTGACAATGTGGGCAAGGAATGCTTGACGTTTCTGGAGGAGGATTTCCTGCAGTGGTTTTTCTGTCCTGCCTTTTCTTCACAGCTCTTGCAGTCCTGGTTGCCTCACATATGACTGCACCCTTGCGTAATGATGCACGCCGCGAATTTCGGTCTCTGGCTGCAGCCTCCCAGGTGTCATGATGAATTCCAAAAGCATTCAGTGAAATTTTCAGAGTGTCTTTTAAGCGTTTCCTCTTGGGAGCGTTTACCACAACGCAGTTCGCTGTAAAAAATTCGTTTAGGGAGCCTGTGATCTGGCATGCGAGTCGAGTGACCAGCCCAGCGAATCTGATTCTTCATCAGTAGAGTGTGGATACTGTGCATGGACGCTCTTTCTAGGACTTCAGTGTCTGGGATCTTGTCTTGCCATTTAATCTTCAGTAGCTTCCTGAAAATACCACGACTCTGGTGATCGAGTGAAATGGCGAATCATGACCGCCCACGCTTTCCGGCATGGCACATGATTGATTGATTGAGCACTGGGTGTACTGAAAGCTAACAGTGGTCGAATCTCCGGTTTGACTGGTATCTGATAGTACCCCCGACTCAGATCCACCTTTGAAAAGTACCGAGCCTTATGGAGCCTAGCGAATAGCTGAGTTGGATTCGGCAAAGGTTCCACCTGAAATTGTGTGTGACTGTTCAGCAGTCGGTAGTCTATACACAACCTGTGTTCTCCACTTGGTTTGCGTAACAAAACTACCCCTGCATTGTATGGGGATGTGGATGGTGCGATCACGTCATCCTCCAGCAGTTTCTGTATTTCCTCCTCCAGGGCCTTTTCTTTAGAGAATGGCACTGGGTAAACCTTTTGGCGAATAGGCTCCTGTGTGGTCAAAGTCATCTCGAACTCAACCAACCTCGTTCGTCCTGGTTTATCAGTCAGTATCTCCTTATGAGACTTGAGAACCTGGGTTATCCTTTCCCTCTCCTGGGAGGTCAGATCAGGGTTCACTTGCACATCCCTATAGGTTTCCTGGTGTTCCAAGGGATATTCCCTGCCCTCGCTGGTTCCCACTTCTGTCTCCACTGCAACTGCCATTGCCATGAGGTGAGCTGCCTTGTCTCCGGGTCTCTCTTCGTATTTCCGCAAGAGATTGATATGGAAAATCTTCGACTTTCCCCGGATCCGGATTTGATAGTTGGTTCTGGATATCACCCTTTCCACGGGAAATGGTCCTTGCCAACCTATCTCCAGTTTGTTGTTTCCCGTTGGGAGTAGCAACAAGACTTTATCTCCCACCTCTAGAGATCTTTCTTTAGACCTACGGTTGTAATAAGCCGCATGTCTTTTCCTGGCCTTTTTCAAGTTTTGATTTGCCAGAGTCCATCCCTTATGGAGTTTTTCTTTCAGTTCCTCCACGTATTGATAGGATGAGATCACTTCTTCTGACGTCCCCTCTTCAGTCCAACTCCTCAACATGGCTTCCAACGGTCCTTTGATTGGACGACCAAACAGCAACGTAGCGGGTGGTAGTCCTGTTGAGCCATGAGGAACTTCCCGATAGACAAAGAGTGCTGCTGGGATATATTCATCCCACCTATCAGGTTTTTCCTGCGCTAATTTCCTGAGCATTGTCATCAACGTGCCGTTGAAACGCTCTACTTGTCCATTGGCTTGAGGGTGGTAAGGGCTGGTATGTATGTGGTTAGAGTGAAACACCCTAAATACCTCCTCCATGAGTTTTCCACAAAACTGAGATCCATTGTCCATCAGAATTTGATCCGGAAAGCCTAATTTGGTAAAGGCCTCCATCAGTGCGTCCGCCACTCTTTTCGAGTCAATCGTGGTCAACGGTATAGCCTCACCCCACATTGTACAGCAATCCACCATTGTGAGTATATACATGTTCCTCTTCCTAGTCCTGGGAAGTGGACCCACGATATCGATGGCTACCCTCTCGAAAGGAGAGTTCATGATGGGCATCTCACCCAACACCACCGGTGCTGTCCAGTGTTTCGGTGCCACCCTCTGGCACTCAGGGCATGACTTCACATACCGACGCACATCATCTGTCATTCCCGGCCAATAGTAGTGGCAGGAAATCCGCTGCATGGTGGCGGCAATACCCATGTGTCCGCTAAAGGAGATGGTATGCCCCATATGAAGAATCTGGGATCGGTGAGCTTTCGGGACGACCAACTGACCGTATAGGTTGTCTCTCCTTCCTGCTCTCCTGTAGAGTATCCTATTCTTCATGTAGTACTGCCCCCGTCCTGGTGGATCAGCACTTTTCTGCAGCTTTTTGTAGCAAGGACGTAAAGTATCATCCTCACTCTGGGCAGTTCGTAGCTCCCCCGGCATTGGGTTAGTCACAATTGCGTCTGCCTCTTCCGTTTTCGTCTGAGAGCGAGTCTGCATTGCTCCCATATGAATTGGCTCCCTGGGCATTCCCAGAAAGACATACCGGCAACCTAGGATGACTGGAAAAATGAGATCGGTCAATACAGCGGCCTTGATGGTGCCGGTGACGTACCTTGACCGAATCTCCACATTAGCAATGGGCAACTTCATGACTACAGCACTCTTCTGTGCAGGCTGTATATCCAAGGTTTCACCTGTGAACTGTTCTGGATGTACCAGATCCGCAGAAATCACGGCCTCCCCGTCCAGTCCTGTGTCGTATAAACACTCCACTTGACGACCGTTAACCTCTACCAATTCCACTACAGGTGGTTTTTCCTGGTCTGGAGTCTCTTCCTCGGCCTCGACCTGTTCGGTGGAGCTCCACCTTAGGTTTTCCTGAGCACACGACGAATTGAGTGTCTCCTGACTTTCCCCTGCAGTCAATAGCATTGTGCGTGTTTGACTTGCATTGGTTGCACCATTTCCCTGTCCCTAGATTTTCTATTGTCGGACTTGAGTGAGCTCTCCTGGTGGCGAGCTTCCTTG
This sequence comes from Cepaea nemoralis, assembly GCA_014155875.1. Taxonomy (NCBI): domain Eukaryota; kingdom Metazoa; phylum Mollusca; class Gastropoda; order Stylommatophora; family Helicidae; genus Cepaea; species Cepaea nemoralis. The sequence continues at coordinate 483,493 of JACEFZ010005372.1, forward strand.
TTGACCTTGGACATTTTCCGTGACAACCTCCTTGGAAGTCACTTGACATGCTGCAAAGTGAGGGTTCTTAGCCTTCGATTTGCAGTCCCTCGTATTGTGAGAGGGTGACTTACAAATTGAACACCACTTCTCCGACCACGGTCGTTTAGGTGTAGAGCTTGAAGTGCTCTTGCTTCCCTCTTTCTTCTTCTCTGAACTATCCTCTGATTTTTGCACATAAGGTTCCCACTTTTTTGTTCCTGAGTTTTTGGCTTTCTTCTTGTCATGTTTCTCTTGACTTTTGGAGTTGGTGGAAAGGTTTTCCCCTGCCTCCCCATGTACCTCGACGAACCGTTCTGCTAATTTAATCACGAGGTCAATACGTTCCGCTCCTTGTTCTCCCAGGAACGTCCTGAGAGGTTTAGATATTTGCTTCTTCAGCTGGTCGACCACCATGAGCTCTTCCAGACTCTCATAGTCATGTGCGAACCCAGCCAAATCCATCCACTTATGGAGATAAGATTTAGACGCAAACTGTAGGCGGCAAACAACTCTCCCGGGTTCTCGTTTCGCTGCTCGAAATTTTTTCCGGTAGGTATGTGACGTAACCTCGAATCGTTTCAGCAGAGCCGTCTTTAACTCGTCATAATTGTTCTCATGTCCTGGTGGCAGGCGAGTATAAACCTCGTATCCGGTCCCGCGTAATCCCTGGGATAGCTTAAGATTCCATTTGTTACGCTCCAGACCCATAGCAACTGACATAGCCTCGAAGCGTTGAAGGTACTGGTCAATCTTCTCTTTGTCCTCCTCGTAGACCGCTAAAGGAAACTTCATAGCATGGTACCCATGTCCACCTACTGGTGTTGATCCTGGGATGGAGGAACCTCCAACTGCTCCCTCAGTTTCTCCATTAGATTGACTCTTCAACTCGAGTTCCCTCATCCGGTACTCGTGCTCCCTTTTCTGTGCTTCCTGTTCAGCTTCTAATTTCCTAGCTGCTTGCTCAGCTTCAAATTCCCTAGCTGCTTGCTCAGCTTCCAATTTCTTAGCTGCCTGCTCAGCTTCCAATTTCTTAGCTGCTTGCTCAGCTTCCAATTCCATCCTTCTCAATTCCAGCTCGGCCTTTCGATCTTCCCTTTCTGCTTGACGATACTCTCTCTCCACTTCCTGTAGCCCCACTTACACTACTACCATATACAAATATGAGACTAGCACTATATACAAATATGCGTCCTGCACCATATACAAATATGAGTCTAGCAGCATATACACACATAAGTCTAGCAACATATACAAATAAGAGTCTAGCACCATATACAAATATGAGTCTCGGAACATATACAAATAAGAGTCTAGCACGATATACAAATATGAGTCTAGGAATATATATAAATATGAGTCTAGTACCATAAACAAATATAAGACTAGTACCAAATACAAATATGAGTCTAGCAACATATACACATACGAGCCTAGTGCCATATACAACAATGAGTCTAGCAATATATACAAATATTAGCCCAGAACCATATACAAATATGAGCCCAGTACCATATACAAATATGAGTCGGGCAACATACACAAATATGAGTAGGGCAACATGTACAAATATGAGTCTAGCAACATGTACAAATATGAGTCTAGCACCATATACAAATATGAGCCCAGTACCATATACAAATATGAGTCTCGTACAATATGCAATATAAGACTAGTGTCGTGTCCTCCTTTACAGTGTCGTCCCTGGAGTGAAGAGAGTCGACACTCACATTATAATATTTTTTTTCCCTCTCAATATTCTGGAGAATCCACCAGCTTCCGTCCAACACACTCCATCAGCCTATGGACACCTTTTCCTATCACTCTCTCACTGTCGTACTATGCCCCCTCTCATACTTCCCAACGCAACATACTCAACAACTCTTGCTTCTAGAAATTAATAAAGATTAATTTATTAAAAGAAAAGTGTAACGTGTATGAGACGTGTATGCGAAGAAAATGTGTGACGTGTTCTATAAAGTGTGTAGAATCGGACTCTCAGACCACAACCCAGTCAGCTGATCCCAGCAAGGATAGACCACAGCACGTTACGTCAGAACATGTACATCTCACCCCGTGCCGAAACCATCTTGCCGGATACTGCTTTGCCTCTGTAGACCTCTGGTAATCCAATTTCATGATCATCCGAAATAGACACCGGTGGTATTAACAGTTAATCATGGACCGGTTGCACCCTACACAATGTCCGTTCCTATCGTTCCTTAAAAAAAACTGCACAAGTCCTTTGTAGTGTGTACACCGTCATTAATGTTAATTGTTAATGTGATTGATCCTCACTCGTGTCTATCTAGCCTCACGTATAATGTCTTGTGTTCTATTACACGAGATTATATAACACTAGGTAACTATTAGACTGTTCTCATTTAGTTACTACTGTCTGATGCTGTGTGGTGCATCAGTACGCATCACTATCTTTGGTGAATCAACTTCCTCCTAGCTTTAGTTACGTTCTGTATGCAACTTTATTGATTGTTGAACTGGTGTTCTTCCGAATGGGATTTGATTCTTTCCCAAAAACTTGTTGAGTTTCCTTGGATCTGGTAGGGAACCTAGGATAGAAACAACACATCTGGTGATAGTACTAGTCACTGATCCTTTCGGCTGAGTGTAAGCCTATCGCCTTGCTTAATGATCTTTAGCTAACTAGACTTAGTCATAGAGCAGATTAGCTACCCACCTAGAGCCGAATCAGGCTATGACAAAGAAAGACCCATACAGAGTGCAAAACCCCAGCGGGCAAGTTCCCCGTCTCCCAATTATCCATCAGTACTCTATTCTTAACTAGCAGAGCTAATATCACTATTCTACTCTAACTAGTTTCCACTAACAGTGCTAATCATCACACTATAGTTTAACAAGGCCACAGTCTATATTAATTAGAACGAATATATTATAATAGGTTATACCTTACAGCACTGCAGTTTACACTAAATTACATCTAATGGTAGCCATACAGGCTCGTGTAAACTAAATCAAATATCTCCTTCACACGTTAGATGTTCTAACTGCTGCAGTGACAAGCATGTCTGCCTAAATCCACATTTTCAAGTCCCCCTAGTTGGTCCCAACTCGGGTTTATATGGCAAACTACCAAAGTTGGCCACGTGACGTTATCCTTTATGCCCCCACACAGGTGGCACATTGGCAGATCATCCCCTGTCAGGGATCCATCCCCCCTCTGGCTCCCTCCATGTTAGATTTGTCATCACTGCTTGAGACATCCAAAACAAGCCAGCGAGTTCCTGTATACCCCCAACAACAGTTGCAAATAACCCCGTCAATCTTCTCGATGTTCCGGAAACCAAGAATTGACATATGTACTGTTACTTCCGTGCTAAGTACTTCCGTTTTCCCTCTGATATGTTTATGACTTGTCAAAGTGATATATGATTCAGCACACTCACTTCCTCTATACCTCTGCCACTGTTTAATTTAGTCCGACAGGTGATGGCCAACATCCGATTGCCACTATGACCCCACTGCTTCCATTTGTATTCAAATGTTGACAAACTGTCACGGCGCTGCCGGGATCTGTCTCCATCACCACCAAATGTTCCAAATCCGTTTGAGATGTACACGTGCAGCTACAAATATTGTCCTGGGATTTTGACATCCGCTTTGTTTTTTTCAGTTAGTAAAAATAGTTGTCGCTGGCAGATCGTCCGCTTAATCAGAAAATCTCTATAATAATCAACTGGTTAAACACACGGTTTTATTTTGTGACAACTAGTACCAAATACAAATATGAGTTTAGCACCTTGTACAAATAAGAGTCTAGCACCATATACAAATATGAATCTAGCACCATATACCCAATCAAGGCACCATTGTATACGCCTTAAGCTGCATTGGACATAATGAACCCATGATCACCGTGTCGGCAGGGGAGGGTCTATCCTTTGCGCTACCGTCGCTCTCTGCATTTTTCAGTAGACACACTGGACTGGGATAAGTGAAACACACAACACATGGCTAGACATCTTGACATATTGAAAAAAAAGATAGAGGTGAACATTTCGAGAAAAGTCTTTATCAACAATTGTTGATTGGGATATGATGACAATGAAAGGAACATCCCTCTGTTTCTGTATCCCAGACAGTCCAAACGTGCTGTGCCAAATCTTGACCTGGTTATATCCAGGTATCCCTCTCTGAGTTTGGGGAGGGGAATGAGATCTCGACAACACAGCTTCATGGACGTAGTATGTGTTCCAGGAGAAGAAAAGTCTCAACCGGTGGGGAATTCCCCCCCCTCCCCCGGGGGGGGGGGGAATTTAGGGTTTCTGGTAGGATGGTGGTGTTTGGGGTGTAAGATTATTTCAAGGTCACGTTAATGAAAGAACCGATTGCTTGGTATTATTTTTACCTCCGTATTTTACGGTTTGTACTTCTCGCCCTTCTGAGATTCGTTTCATAACGTAAGTAGACCCGCAAATCACGTTTTATGTAGCCTTCTAGACTTATTCTAGTATGTGTTATTAAATTTAGCTTCCATGTTTACGTATGCTGTGTACCGGGGGGGGGGGGGGGGATTTATAAGACAACGGGGGTGACATTCTGTACAATTGGTGAAGGGGTGCATGGGACAACAAATGTTGAGAGCCACTGCTCTACACGAACCACAGGCCAACACATGGGAGACCTTATCAAGGCCTAGACGATCCCAACACAAATACAGTGTGTGTTATAGTTAAAGCTAAATCTACCAACTCATACACTACCAATCTCCTATCTCTCATCCAATGTCTTGTTCTGTGAGGAACTTCTCCACTCCCCTACTCCTCCCCCCCCCCCCCCCCCGCCCCCCCCTCGCCCCAACCACACACACATAATCCCCAAAAGTATACTTTCGACAGTATCTATCATACGCCAGATGTCATGCCTCTATTGCTGCCAAACCAACCATATGGGCATGTTATACCATCCGGTATCCCCGTATGTTTACCCGTTCTCTCTGCCTGGACTCTAATTGTTGACTTCTCTCCCTTGTTCTATGCTCTAGAATTGGCTATAACATTTCAGTTACAGGTGATAAACCCACGTCCCCACAGCCAGCCACCATAACCTGGCGGTAATCAAACAGCGACCATCACGAAACGCTATTTGGGTCTTTTGTTTAGCACCGTGAGTTTTATCGATATGTCTTTCTCTATGAGGAAATTAACTCTAGCGGTTGGCGAAGTTGGAAGAATTATATGTTCTGGGAATGAAGAAAGTAGCATATGTTGAATGTGCGTATAAACATATTTTGGGTTAGAGGCCACATGGAATTATATAAAAATTTATCATATAGGTATGCGAGTTACTGCGATTTCAACTGTTCCGATTGCCAGCTGAACACCCTGACGCAGAGCAAATCAAGGTTCTTATAATTTAGTAAATGTTGCTTTGGCGTTAATGAAGTCAAGAGGTAAGATATGCGGATTGACCTAGAAGTATACAGATTCAGAATAATGGTCTAAAGTCCTTGCTACAGCGAAAGGAAACCTGACAGACCTTTACGGCACAAAAAGAGGGAACTATAATCAACTAAGTAGACTGATACATGATACTAGCGGGACAGTTACTCGTGAACATTCACGATAAACTCAGCAGGTGAGGAACAGACCCTCCAGATTTTAAGACGGGATAAGTTGAGCTGGATATTAACTGTGCAAAACCATCTAGAAAATATATAAGTAAAGCTATCTGATTACTGGGGGATGGAAAGCTGGGAGCACTCGCGCGCGCGCACACACAAACACACATACATCTCTGGCTCTCAGATCTTTCCTCTCTGGTAATACACTGAAAAGAAAACTCATCACGAAAATCAAAAAGATAGAGTTGTCGGAGGAGAGAAGAGAGATAAGAAATTATGAGAAGCGAAAAACTGCATGTGACCACTAAAACAATTTAAGAAAACTGAACTAGAGCAAGAGAGCGAGACACACACACACACACACAAACACACACACACACACACACACACACACACACGCACGCACGCAGGCACGCGTGCCCATACACCCATACACACACACACACGGACGCACGCACTCACGCATACATACACATACCCACAACCATTCACTGTTTGGAAACATCTCACAAGTTCGAGTCCCGAGGACCACGAATCAGCGATCCGCTTGATGGACATCTCGGATGGCCTCACAAACTATCTGGCATCCACATTGATAGACCATTATGAAATGACGTGTACGGGCACATGACCAACTGTTGCCCGTATGTTATTATTGTAACCCGCCTCATTTGTGAGAGATTTATCATAGTTGCCTTAGGCAAATACCAACATCAGCTCGCTGGGTCCGGAGAAAAAGAACTACCCTTCAATTTTAAAATAACTGAATCAATATTATAAAGTCCATGACGTCATGTTACAAGAAACGTGAATCATCAGGGACATTGCGATTGCTGATCTTGGATATCAGCTGCTGTTTGTTGATGTCAACAGTTTGTGATATTGTTCATTTTTAATAGTCTCCAGAAAAAGTACCTCATTAGCTACACGTGAGGTTGTTCATCTTGTGATTGTAAAGGCAACAGTAACTTATTAACTACCACTTGAAGTTGTTCGTCTCTGTGATTGTTAAAACAACAGTAACTCATTAGCTACCACGTGAAGTTGTTTATCTTGTGATTGTTAAAACAACAGTAACTGATTAGCTACCACGAGAAGTTATTTATCTTGTGATTGTTAAAATAACAGTAACTGATTAGCTACCACGTGAGGTTGTTCATCTTGTGATTGTAAAGCAACAGTAACTTATTAACTACCACTTGAAGTTGTTCGTCTTGTGATTGTTAAAACAACAGTAACTCATTGGCTACCACGTGAAGTTGTTTATCTTGTGATTGTTAAAACAACAGTAACTGATTAGCTACCACGTGAGGTTGTTCATCTTGTGATTGTTTAAAACAACAGTAACTGATTAGCTACCACGAGAAGTTATTTATCTTGTGATTGTTAAAATAACAGTAACTGATTAGCTACCACGTGAGGTATTCCAACATGTGATTGTAAAGGCAACAGTAACTTATTAACTACCACTTGAAGTTGTTCGTCTTGTGATTGTTAAAACAACAGTAACTCATTAGCTACCACGTGAAGTTGTTTATCTTGTGATTGTTAAAACAACAGTAACTGATTAGCTACCACGTGAGGTTGTTCATCTTGTGATTGTTAAAACAACAGTAACTGATTAGCTACCACGTGAGGTTGTTCATCTTGTGATTGTTAAAACAACAGTAACTCATTGGCTGCCACGTGAGATTGTTCAACGTAAATATGTAAAAACACACAATACCTTACCAGCAACTTTTTGAGAATCGAGATGTTGCTCAAGGGTTTAGGTGTCGCAATCTGGTTCAGAATGTACATGTTTGTACTCGTTAGTTTACTAATCATCCTCCTGGTATTGTGGTTTTCACTTTTAGATAGTAACTTCACTGGTGAAGCGAACTGCGCAGCTACCCACACCTCGGCTATCCCCCCCCCCCTCATTCCCCCCACACACACTTTATGTCCTCCATAAAATGCATCAAGTCTGGGGTACCAGTTAGAGCAATGTTATCTGAGGTAAATCTGCCTAACACAGAATTGCCAAACAGCTTGGCGAAACTCTTCAGCACACCTCAGCTACCCACACCATTTCACTAACGTTTCCTTGGAAGAAACAATGACGATCACCAGTGGTCGCATGTAAAATGAAGAAACTAAACTTAGGTCTACCGACATCCAGAATCCTAGAACATACTACTACTGTGCAGATATAATATTAACTCAATTTTCCTATTCCATCCTGGAAAGAACTCAATACACATGATCAAACTGCACTTATCAATTCCAGTGTCCGGGAAGGTTAACCCGGTCAACAAATGCCCGCAGAAGTCGGATGTGTCGGCCTAACGGCGCAAGAACGCAGCTCTGCCGTAGACAGGCACAACGCAATCACGTCCGGAAAAAAACTCCGGATGAACGAAGAAGAAGAAGAAGAAGAATTCCAGTGTGAGGGCCAGGCAAACTGACATAGGTAGAATGGAACGACAGCTAGCAAATCGAGTAATTGAATATAAACTAGTGCGGGTGGACAAGAGAGTTAATTAATCTGTAGGAATCCCTGTACAGTCGACAGGTCATTTCTATACATCTGCTTAATAACTTACAAAGTTATCAAGAAAGGTGTTTCATATATTGATTACGGCGAACAATAAAAGATATCTCAAAAACATCAAGACCTTATTAATTAGGCTTTTCCAGTTAGTTTTGTGCAAATTTCGTTTTAAATGTGCGATTACCGAAGTGATAACTGATGCTGCACATTCCAACAATATAAGAGACTGTGTTTTAAATGTGCGATTACCGAAGTGATAACTGATGCTGCACATTCCAACAATATAAGAGAGTGTGTTTTAAGTATTGCTACCAGAGTATAATTCATTTATTCACGTAATATGATATATAACTCTGCAACATGCACACGACGAGAGGTAGCGAAATATGCCAGACTATAACCCGTTATTAACATCGAACAATTTGTATAATGAGCCACATCACGAAGATTCTGTTAAGAATTATCATACAAAGAGTTAGGAAGAAAATACAACCCAAAATAGGATAAGAACGATGTGGGTTTGTAGAAGGCGAGGGCTGTGTATATGCTGAGAACATTAAATGAACGTTCTATAGAAGTAAACAAAGACCTACATCTTTGTTTTATTGACCACACAAAGGCTTTCGATAAAGTAAGATATGTCAACATGATGAAGATGCTTGCAGATCTACAGTTTGATGCAACAGACCTTAGACTTGTAAAAAATAACGTATATTCGAAGCAACAAGCTGCCATAAGGAATGATAATGAAGTAGATCGATATCAGCCAATTAAGAGAGGTGTTAGACAAATATGTATAATGTCTTCAGATTTTTTTTTCCCTTGTACAGTGACATTTTTTTCCAGAAATGTAGAATATATAAAGAGAACATTATTTGGGTACGTTACATCAATAACAATAGATATTCGGATAGAACTGTATTATTTGCAGACGATGAGCAGGATTTGCAATAGTTAGTAGTTGCGATTGATGCACACAGTGAACAACTAGGGTTTGAATTAAATTGTAAGAAGACACCAATTGTGGTCGTCACTAAGAAGAAGGAAATATCACAATGTAATATACAAGTGCCGGCCTCCGTCGAAAAGGCCTTACGGGCGCGATTCGTAAGCCCGCTTACCCGCGTTCGAAACACAGCTGCGACTGACTTGATAGCAGACCACGTTGCGCTGGGTTTTAATAAGTTGGTATGGGAACGGTCGTTCAGAAAGCAATGGCAAACTACTTAACATAAGCTTGCCAAGACATCAACAACAGCAGTAAAATGCTGGTGTTAACAGCTATGTCCTGTAAAAAAAGTATATGCAAATTACACGCGCGCGCTCACGCACACACACACACACACATATACACACACGCACGCACACGCACACGCACGCACACACACACACACACACACACAAGTAAATGGGAATATTCTTAAACATGAGAATGGGGACAATTGTCTCGGAACAGTCATAACATCTGATGGGAGATGCCTTGAAGAGATTATAACAAGAATCGCCAATGCGAAGGTGGCCTGTTGTAAGATATACTGACCAATAAGAAAAATGGCGTTTTCAAAGAGAAAAAGAGTGTTTAGATGCTACATAGAACCTGTACTTCCATATGGATGTGAATTGTGTACAATAAGCAGAGAAGCTGTAAAACATCTGATGGCTAAGAAAATGTAGTTTCTGGGGAATATGCTTATGAGACAGTATGGGAAACGCTTTTCGCAAAAATCGCTCAAACTTACCGGGAGAATATAAAATGGAATATTTTTGAAACCAAAAGGTCAAGGGCCAGGATTGTTTTTAAAATAGTCATAGGTTGAGCGGGAGTGCATGACCGAATAGCGGCAAGGCCATCTTCTATTGTTGACTAGCAGTTACTCAGGGAGAGGAGTGCCAAATGTATTGTACCTTTGGGTTCAAGCTGTCAGAGGGACAATGGTGAACTTTAGAGGCAGCATAATTTATGAGTACAGGCGGCATTGGAAGTGACCTTAGCTGTCAGAGGGGGACGCTATAACCAAATTGGTGGTGGCGGTAAAGGATGGACCCGACCATGAACCAGAAAAATAATATAGATTTGGGTTAATATGATGCAGAGTATGCAAATTAAGCAGAGTACGCGAGGTACTGATTGGGTAGCCCTTCACAAGGAGAGAAGCATGGTCACGTGATTCGAGAAAGGCGCCAATTCAAGAGGTGATATATACGTTGGATCCAGTCAGTTTAGACAGTGTGGAACGAGCAAGAGTGCGGTAGCAACAGGGCGAAGTGTGAGTTTGGAACTCCAGCAATGGTGATGTCTATATACAAGGCTGTTTAGTGTCCAGGGAGATGGAGAGGCAGTATTAAAGACGGAAAGGATGCATATATCACGTTTCGTCTGGACTGCCGAAGTAAAGTAGGATGGTCAAGGATCTGTGAACCATTTATTCCAGATAGATAAATCTGATGGAGTGGAACGCAAATTCCGAGGATCACAAAATGGCGTGCAAGCCATTTGAGAAGGACTTTTGGCTAAAGAAGAGCACTCAGTAGTTGCAGATGATGGCTAACGTCAGATAGGACAACCACTAGCCAGACTGCGATCGGAATCACACGGGAAACACTGCGATCGGAATCACACATGAGACTAAGATCAATCGGAATCACACAGGAGATTAATGGCAAACATGGTTGGAAAGGTCAAGTGGGATCCACGACAAACGAAAAGTTGAAGAGAGCAATTATATTTCAAATATGGAACCCAGAAGGACAACGGGACGGCAGAAGAAGAATGTAAGTTGACGTAAGACTTAGACCTAATTAGTATAGTTGTATATGATAATCAAGTATCTTAGATTAGAGAGCTATAGCAAACTACCATAGGTAAGTTTACCAAATAATTATGAGCAGTCGACCAAGGATCATGGACTGAATGCCACGTCATGCATATGACCTATATTTAAATGGCCGAAATAGAGTGATGGGAGTCATATTAATCGGTTAGATAAGCAGAGTGTGGATAAGCTGTATATGTGCATGTAAACTGAGCAATTAACCTACAAGATTAAGGAGAACTAGGCGAGTGCAACTGCATGTAAATACGCAGAGATGGCAGTATTGCAAGGATATAAACACGGCGACCAAACACAGCAGACGGCAGAAGAAGATAGCAAGGCACTAGCGATCACTAGGTCAACCAGACAATAGGTGAGGTCGTCGGCCGGAGACGGGACGGACACAGGAAGGAATGCGTGTCTTTTGTCCGACTAGACAGGGGTGAAAGGAGGTCGCGCTTCTGCGGCTGTGTAGCTAAGGTGAAGAAAGGCTGGCCTGGCGTGGTACAGGCAACGAGTTCAAATCTTCGGGTAAATGGTTAAATACTTAATGTTGGCTGTAGGCGGCGCGTCGGGAAATAGGCGATAATGATATTAGTTAAACATATGAGATCACAATAAGGTTCTTAATTTATGTTATGGCTAAGATATATTAATATTAGCATAGATAGAGAAGCAATAGATGGTAAGGACTTTGTAGGTAGTGAAAGACTAAAGTTTATTGTGACCTAAAACTCACGGGTATTGTTTTATAATGTTTCAGGCGATGCATACTTGACTAAACAGATATTCATCTGAACAAAATAATCCCTGGGTATATGGATTGATGAATCAATCTATGGATCAATGGGTATTTGGGCTGAATATATGGACCACTAATAAGCCTACGGAAAGATAGTTACGAAAGAAAGGCCGGTGTAATTCCTAGCTTTAGTCTTTTACTTCATGCGGTTAATAGGTGATCATAAGTGGCATCCCCCTAACACCCAGTTGCACAGGCTGTTACACTATCTATCTCTCCCTGGTGAGGTAATGCAGCATCGTATTATTACAGTTCAATATGCATTATGTGTCTGCAATGCATGTACTGATTACTCTTTGCGATTATGTTGTAGATTGTCACTCTGTTACTGTTCAGGAAGAAAATAAATATAGGTTTGAGTTGCCTTTTATTTCGACTTGTCAGTCTGAGATTGTGTAGATTATAGTAGTTTAGAGACTGTGTGGGGTGGGTTGTACATCTCTTCTATAATCTGATGACATACACCACGAGACATTGATGGTGCAATAGTAATTAACTATTGTTCTCACGCGGAAACACGAACCTACATCTGTCGTATCCCTTACTCTCATCCTCTTTTTCTCCTTCTCTCTCTCTCCATCTTTCTTTACTATCAAAGATAGTGCGTTGTAGGCAGAGTTCGACTGAGGAACGAACTTTTAGGCTTCACACTATTTATATCGTTTCCCTCATACACCCCTCTTCTTTCTTTCCTCTCTCTCCTCCCTTCCTCTCTCCTTCTTCCTCTTCTTTTCTCACTGTCACACTAAGAATACCATGGATAGACAGACAAACCAATGACCAACTCCTAAAAGAAACATATGAAAACCGTAAACTAATTAGATAAATTAGACTTAGACAGTCAAAACAGACATGCAAAATTGTTTGGCCACGTTATGAGAAGAAATAAACTGGAGAACTAGCTGACAACTGGCAATATCGAGGGAGAAGAGAACAATGGGAAGGACAGAGAAGTAAATACGTGGATCGCTTAGGCCACGTGGTATGGTCGAGACATGAACGCGGAGCTGATTCACGACTCTGGTGATCGCTTAAGATGGCGAAACATGACCGCCTACGCCTGTCGGCATGGCACATGATGACTCAATGAAGAGCTGGTAACATCACAAGTAGGTTGGATAAGTTGTTGCCTGGGCTGGATTAAGACATTGCATATCTACATCAGGACTGTTTTAAGATATAGAAAGTAGACATGACTGCTATCTAACTGATACCAATAGCTAATGAACATAAAATACTAGCTGACCCGGTCCGGCTTCGCCCAGTCCCTGGTGGGGAGTATCTCATTTAATTCATATAAGTAGTCATATAAGTTCTCGTTCCCGTTACCGACAATCTGTCTGTCTGTCTGTCTATCTGTCTGTCTGTCTGTCTGACCCGGCCCGGCTTCGCCCAGACCCTGATGGGGAGCATCTCATTTAATTCATATAAGTAGTCATATAAGTTCCCGTTCCCGACTATCTATCTGTCTGTCTGTCTGACCCGGCCAGGCATCGCCCAACTCCTGGTGGGGAGCATCTCATTTAATTCATATAAGTAGTCATATAAGTTCCCGTTTCCGACTGTCTGTCTGTCTGTCTGTCTGTCTGTCTGTCTGTCTGTCTGTCTGTCTGTCTGTCTGTCTGTCTGTCTGTCTATCTGTCTGTCTGTCTGCCTGACCCGGCCCAGCCCATGGTGGAGAGCATCTCATTTAAATCATATAAGTAGTCATATAAGATCCCGTTCCCTACTATCTGTCTGTCTGTCTTGGGTAAATGGATGAGGGAGGAGGAAGAGGGAGGTGGAGGAGGGAAGAGGAGGGAGGAGGAGGGAGGAGGAGACAGGAGACAGGAGGAATAGGGAGGAATAGGAGGGAGGAGGAGGGATTAGGAAGAGGAGGGAGGAGTAGGGTGGAGGAGGAGGGGGAGGAGGGGGGAAGAGGAAGAGGGAGAAGGAGGGAGGAGGAGAACGCAGGAGGAGGAGGGAGGAGGAGGAGAGGGAGGAGGGGGGAGAGGGAGGAGGAGGGAGGAGGAGGAGAGAGTAGGAGGAGGGAGGAGGCGGAGGGAGCAGGAAGAGGGAGGAAGAGGGAGGAGGAAGAGGGAGAAGGAGGAGGGAGGAGAAGGAGGAGAGAGGAGGAAGAGGGAGAAGGAGGGAGAAGGAGGGAGGAGGAGAACGCAGGAGGAGGAGGGAGGAGGAGGAGGAGAGGGAGGAGGAGGAGAGGGAGGAGGAGGGAAAGGGAGGAGGAGGGAGGAGGCGGAGGGAGAAGGAAGAGGGAGGAGGAAGAGGGAGAAGGAGGAGGGAGGAGAAGGAGGGAAGAGGATGAGGAGGAGGAGGAGGAAGAGGGAGGAGGAGGAATGTGAAGGGAGGAGGAGGGAGGAGGTAGAGGGAGGAGGAGGAGGACGGAGGAGGAGAGAGGAGGAGGAGGAGAGAGGAGGAGGAGGGAGGAGGAGGGATGAGAAGAGGGAGGAGGAGGGAGAGGGAGGAGGAGGAATGTGAAGGGAGGAGGAGGGAGGAGGTAGAGGGAGGAGGAGGAGGGAGGAGGAGGGATGAGGAGGAGAGGGAGGAGGAGGAGGGGGAGGAGGAGGGAGGAAGAAAGAGGAGGGAGGAGGAGGGATGAGGGGGAGGAGGGAAGGGTAGGAGGGGGAGGAGGAGAAGGGAGGAGGAGGGCAAAGGAGGAAGGAAGAGGAGGGCGAGGAGGTAGGAGGAGGGAGGAGGAGGAAGAGGGAGGAGGAAGATAGTGGAGGAGGGAGGAGGAGGAGGGAGGATGAGTAGGGAGGAATAGGAGGGAGGAGGAGGGAGGAGGAGGGATTAAGAGAAGGAGGGGGGAAAGGGGAGAAGGATGAGGGAGGAGGAGGAGGAAGAGGGAGGAGGAGGGAGGAGGAGGGAGGAGGAAGGAGGAGGAGGGAGGAGGAGGAGGAGGAGGAGGGAGGAGGAGGAAGGAGGAGGGAGGAGGGTGAAGGAGGAGGAGGAGGGAGGAGGGTGAAGGAGGAGGAAGAGGGAAGAGGGGGAGGAGGGAGGGGGAGGAGGAGGGAGGAGGGAGGAGGATAATGCAGGTGGGGGAGGAGGAGGAGGGAGGAGGGAGAGGGAGGAGGAGGGAGGAGGAGGAGAGAGGTGGAAGAGGGAGGAGGTGGAGGGAGAAGGAGGAGGGAGGAAGAGGTAGAAGGAGGAGTTAGAAGGAGGAGTGGGGAGGAGGAAGAGGAGGAATGATGAGGAGGGAGGAGGAGGAAGAGGGATGTGGAGGAAGGAGGAGGAGGGAGGAGGTAGAGGGAGGAGGAGGGAGGAGGTAGAGGGAGGAAAAGGGAGGAAGGAGGAGGAGAGAGGAGGAGGAGGGAGGAGGAGAATGGAGTAGGATGGATGAGGAGAAGGGAGGAGGAGAGGGAGGAGGAGGGAGAAGGGAGGGGGAGAAGGAGGAGGAGGGAGGAGGAGGAGGGAGGAGGAGGAGGGAGGAGGAGGGAGGAGGAGGGAGGAGGGTGAAGGAGGAGGAGGAGGGAGGAGGGTGATGGAGGAGGAGGAGGAGGAAGAGGGAAGAGGGGGAGGAGGGAGGGGGAGGAGGAGGGAGGAGGAGGAGGATAATTCAGGTGGGGGAGGAGGAGGAGGGAGGAGGGAGAGGGAGGAGGGAGGAGGAGGAGAGAGGTGGAAGAGGGAGGAGGTGGAGGGAGAAGGAGGAGGGAGGAAGAGGTAGAAGGAGGAGGTAGAAGGAGGAGTGGGGAGGAGGAAGAGGAGGAATGATGAGGAGGGAGGAGGAGGAAGAGGGATGTAAAGGAAGGAGGAGGAGGGAGGAGGTAGAGGGAGGAGGAGGGACTAGGTAGAGGGAGGAAAAGGGAGGAAGGAGGAGGAGAGAGGAGGAGGAGGGAGGAGGAGAATGGAGTAGGATGGATGAGGAGAAGGGAGTAGGAGAGGGAGGAGGAGGGAGAAGGGAGGGTGAGAAGGAGGAGGGAGAGGGAGGAGGGGTGAGAAGGGAGGGGGAGAAGGAAGAGGAGGAAGGAGGAGGTAGAGGGAGGAGGAGGGATGAGGTAGAGGGAGGAGGTAGAGGGAGGAGGAGGGAGGAGGCGGAGGGAGTAGGAGGGAGGAGGATGGAGCAGGAGGGGAGAGGAAGAGGGAGAAGGAAGAGGGAGAAGGAGGAGGAAGGAGGGAAGGAGGTAGAGGGAGGAGGAAGAGGAGGAGCGTGGAGGGAGGAGGTAGAGGGAGGAGGAGGGGAGGAGGTAGAGGCAGAAGGAGAAGAGAGGAGGAGGGAGTTCGCCATTCCGAATTCATACTCGTCTAGTTCTTCCCTTCTACACGACTGTAGATAACTTCCTTACACATAAAAAGATGAATTGTTATTGATATTGCCGTGGCATGGAGGAATATCAG
Source organism: Cepaea nemoralis (assembly GCA_014155875.1). Classification (NCBI taxonomy): domain Eukaryota; kingdom Metazoa; phylum Mollusca; class Gastropoda; order Stylommatophora; family Helicidae; genus Cepaea; species Cepaea nemoralis. The sequence continues at coordinate 499,593 of JACEFZ010005372.1, forward strand.
CAGCAGAGTTGATCAAAAAAACCAAAGACTGAGATCTACGGAGAGCCATGAACGCCTACGCCAGTCGGCACGGCACTTGATGATGATGATTGCCGTGTGACGATTCTGTGTAGTCACGTCATTTTCTTCCCTTTCCCTAGCGTTTTGGTTCGGGGATTCTTTCATCATCATCATCATATATTTACGTACGTATTTTGGTAGGGGGAGGAGGGAGGAGGAGGAAGAAGAAAAAAAAACTATGACAGTTGGCAGCTCTGGAATGAAAGGAAGGCGTGTAGAAAATTTCATCTCAATCGGATGGGCCGTTCGCGAACAAATAAAGGACATACATAGATACATACATACAAACAGACAGACGATCCTAATTTATATATAAGAAGATAACTGGAAAGCCCAAGACAAAACACGACACATAAAGATACAACCGAACGTTTCCAGTAACTTCTATGAAGAAGAATTAAAATTAAGAGCACCTTGCTAGAACACTGACATTTTACAACCATTAATTCACGTGTCAGCAACGAGCAACATGCACGAGAGAGAGAGAGAGAGAGAGAGAGAGAGAGAGAGAGAGAGAGAGAGAGAGAGAGAGAGAGAGAGAGAGAGAGAGAGAGAGAGAGAGAGAGAGAGAGAGAGAGAGAGAGAGAGAGAGGAATTGGTTTGGGAGTCACACATAATTTTCTCTGGAGTTGTCAATAGTGTTGTCAGTTCCCTACACAATAGTCTGCGGTTCAATGCACGTTTATCTAAGGACTTCTCTCTGAAGAGTACGGCCCTGTTTTCTTCTACCTAGCTTCTTAAATTGGGCACCAGACACTTATGGGAAACACTACGTTCCCTGGGCGGAAAGGTAGTTAAGGCTGGTGATGATCATCCCCTGTTATAGTTATATGACCTAATATATGTGTGATGCAAGTGAAAGCTCTCACCACCGTTCTATGATGCATATGAAGGACATCATCCTGAGCTCACAGTTGTCCATTGGAGGATGATTCGTTGAGTGTGACGCCATTTATCTCAATCCTGCAGCACCATTTTAAAACACAGACATATAACTAAAATATTGTCTGGCATACTTCACTGCATACTGCAGCGTTATGTATCATGTGAAGTGAAGAAATACATGATTGGCAGGAATATGATGTACATCGGCGCTGATATTATGTGAATGTATAGAACGGTATATTCACGGAGGTCGTACAGAGACAATGGCTCTTTCACAGATGGGGTAGGTAATGAGGTGGTTTTTATATCTGATCAGTGGTTCAGTAGAAAAGAATGTGTGATTTACAGCTGTATTAAGTCGATCTAATATTCGTTTCATTACACAGTTTCTGGCGATCATATATTTTACCATGAAATCTTGTCCTTAACAGTAAGTACATCTGCGGAATATGTATTTGGACAAATAAGCTAAAAGGGCTGCCCCGGCCTCATCAAGTATGTGTGAAGGACAAACACTACTTCTCTAGGTTAGAATTTATCGTGTGTTACATATAAAGAAGAAAGAAACGACTAACAGAACAAATCATTGGCAGTTTGCAAACGCACGCGTACTCACATTGACAGTGGACTGTACCCTCATGGCTTCGTGGTACATTTGCAGTGTGATATTAGGCTCATAGTTGACCTCTCTAAACGTCAGTCGATGGGTGAACGCCCAAACACGTATGGTATTTTCCGATAGCATCTTGTAAGGCTAGGTCACTGTTCGAGGCGTATGTTTACACTAGAGTCCTACCTCATTAGGGAATCACACAAGACGATGCACCAGTGACAACATAGGGAGAGTCCAAGAGATAATAGAAAGGATACAAGAATAGAAACCCACCGAGGACTCGCCAAGAACACACGAAAATAGCAAATCATAAGAGAGACAACATTCGTTTGTCACGTCATGAACCAATTAACATTCTCTACTGGGGTTATGCTACTTAGCGTAATCTTGCCAAGAAATCAACAATCAGCTGAAAGACGCTGATGTTGACAGCGATGTCCTGTGAAACTCGGGTTATGAGACAGTCAACATTCAGTGTGTCATAAATATAAAACAGTCTTCTTTTGTTATGTTATGAGCCAGTCGATATTATTTTGTCACGTCATGCGACAGGCAATATTCTACTGTCGCTATATGGGACTAGTCAATGTTGTGGTATCGCATTGTGAACAGCCAATCTTCTTGTGTCTGCCATGGAAAGAAATACCTGGGATACATTGTATTAATGAACATTAATGGAAAGACAACTGAATGCTGCAGACAAAGAATAGCATACAGCTGTGAGCCAAGATTTAAGTTCATACATTGGTGAATAATGTATATTGAGCATATTAAAACACAATTCCCTGCTCACAACGATTGTTGTTGGTTGACAACAGTGACGTCAGTACATCCAGAATAGGCCAGTAAATTGTCCTTCTCTCTCAACAGTGTTAGGAATGTGGTGCTGGGGTCAAGGTTCGATGTGGTCAGTCTCACGCTCGTCCTGGCATCCATGTTAATTACCCAGCAACTACTGACCTACGTGGCACTGTTTGAAGCACGTCTAACATGTGCCAGCAATCGACATGCAGAAGTTGTTCCAGACAGTGTGTAATGGCTCCTGCAGGCTGCACATAGACATGCTGACAATGATACTGAGAGGTACGAAGTAGACACAGATTTCATTGCTGCGAAAGGTGGACTAAACCGGCTGTTATTTAGACTGTCTTCGACGCAAGAAAATGTTACAGAACATGAAAGCCAACAACAACTTCCCCCGCTCCCTCCCTCATGTGATAGCAAAAACTGATCTCATATTTACAAGGTCATTGAATGGCTCTACACATTTCTCGAGTTTCTTTTTATATGTTGACATTTAACGTGTAATAACTATAGGCTATTACCAGTTTGTGTCGGATGATGTTATTCCTGGTTCGAGTCTGACGATATCATTTCTAGTATGTGTCTGGAACAACTCATATCCATTGCTGGAAATGTCCTTCTAGATTACATGATATGGCCGTGTTTCACATCAATACAGAAGATAAGCCGAGGTGATCGTTATTTGCACACATGTAATCTTGGTTTTATTTTATGTCGTTGTTATCGTGTTTTCAGCCTGGGTTAAATTGATGCTTCTTTTGCAATGATGGCTCTTATTTCTGCTCTGTTGTCTTCCTCGTCGATATACATTCTAGGTACTTGCGTCTTCTTATCTTAGAGAGTGATCATAGACCGGTAGACTGATATACATGGACATTTAATACTGGACCACAATCAACATGTGTCTAGACACTTTTTTTGTTCGCATATCCTTTACAGGACATCGCTGTCAACATCAGCATCTTTCGGCTGATTCTTGATTTCTTTTCAAAGATTACGCCCGGTAGTTTGCCATTGCTTTCTAAGCGGCCGGCTCACATACCCCTAAGTTACCAGCGCGGCGAGAACCGCTACCGATTTTCGCGCATGTTACGTTCCTCACGTGGATTACGGAGAATGTCCCTAACCCCTAGGCCAGTCTGGACACTACTAGTACATATTTTTAAAACTAATACTGGCTTTAACTAGTCGGGGACATGCAATTAACAATCTCGAAATAACTTGCATTTTAAGAGAGGGGAGGGGGTGCTGTTTGGTTTCATTGCAGTGGGCAGTCGACTTCTCATTTCTGACGAGAATGACCTAGTTCATGTAATGCCTGTAGCCATAGAGCTTGATCCCTCAGGAGGCGGTGACTTGAATGACAGACAGTGTGATGACCCAATCTGTAGCGGCCACTGCATTCACAGATCCTCCATGTGATCATTTGTTTCGTGGTTTCTGTGGCTGCAGAGGTGTCGGTCAAGATAGTTCTTGAATGTGCAATAAATTAATGTTGCAACATTTGTGGAGACTTTACTGTTCTACCATAACAGCGACCTGTTGTATCGATGACAAAGTTAGTTAGTTAGTCGACAGATCATCCTCGTTGCACATCGGACCATTCAGTCCATAAGTGCTCGGATCCCCTCCTCAGCAAATCCCGCAGCGTGTAGCGGCTAACGACGCCAGTTCTGTGTTGGTTTATCAATCTTCTTTGGCTTCCTGCGTAGTGTTCTTGTTTGGCCACCCCTCTTTTAATTTGCTGCTCTCGCAGTCTGGCCATTGTTGTAGATTCACAGTCATCACTTGGTTCTTGCAAAAGTCTCACTTCTCGTATAGCATTCAGAATGTCAGCCTGGTCCATGGCGCGTCCGCCCTCCACAGTAGCCTCACCTGCGAGCTTGTCAGCCCGCTCATTTCCTTGTACTCCCGCATGACCTGGCACGAAGATGAAACTTATCTTTGCCAGCCGAGACCGCTCCAGAGGCAGCAACCATTCTCTTCGGATGGACCCCTCCTCTATCCTCTTGATCATGTTCATTGAGTCGCTAAGGAAACAAGCCCTAGTGAATGTCTGTGTCTCGAGCCATGTTATTGCTTTACTTACTGCCATGACTTCCATGGTCAGGCTACTTGTGGTTTCAGTGAAAGCACCAGAGTCCTCCTTCACAATTCTCCCTCCGGCCCGAGCTGTAAAGGCCCATGAGCTTCTCACATGTCGGACGACCGACCCATCTGTGTAGATGACCGCGTCACTGTCTAGCGAATTCTCGAAAATCAACGCTTGTACTTCAGCCTCCACAGCAGCCGGATTTTCTTGTCTGCATTTTCTATCTAGTTGGATGCAAACTGAAAAGGATGTGCAGAAGTCTGTTGGCACTTGCACCCACTCCTCGCCAGGTTCTAAGTCCTCAAGTGAACACACCTGTTGAAGAATGTCTTCGGCTTGACCCATCCACGACCGTCCTCTTTTTAACCTGCTGCCCTTCACCTTCCTAATTTCACTATGCAGTGGATGCTGTGTGTTTGCGTTAATTCTGAGGTAGGCGCGTGCCCTGCAAACTTGCATTCCCTCTTCAATGGTTGGAAAATCAAGAAGGTAGCGCATCGCCCTGCATGCTGTATCTCTTGTACATCCAAGAATAATGCGCATAGCTTCATTCTGTATCCTTTCCATCCTTTCTATCTGCTTATGGCTGAGAGTCAGGATTGCCATTGCACACTCCAAAACAGACATGACCAGCCCCTGGTACAGAAGACATAGATGGCGCTGCTCACAGTTTGCTGCCGCCATCACCCGCATCGCTGCCAAGCCCCGCTTGGCCTTTGTTATCACCTGGTCTATATGCACATTATAAGCAAGGCTTCGATCAAACCGTATCCCCAGGTAATTCATTGCCTGCGTTCTTTCCACCGTCTCTGAACACAGCATTACAGTTGGTGTTGGATTGTTGACAATATGATTATTCAACGAGAACCAAGTCACTGTCAAAGTCACTGACAAAGACAGCTTGCACATGTTACTTTGTTTGTCAGGTCAGTGAGCAGGATCAGTAGATGGTTAACTTTTTCGCGTGGGAAATGGATTTATTCATCTCTTGCGTGTAATTTGTGTGCCAGGATGTAAAACCAGGAGTTTCTACTCAAGATCTGCGCGGATGCTACGAAGTTTCGTGCATTGAGCGAAGGAATCCTTGAGTGAATTTTTCGCAGCGTGTGTGGTTTCTGTTGTTTTCGGTTTTTCAACATGGCGGAACAACGTGTGTTCTGCGACCGGTCAGCAGTCAACCTAACGAGGCAGCGTGGGCGCGGGGCAGGCAGAAAGCGACAAGGTAAGCGTGGTGGTTTAAGACGTTTTAGACTCAAGTTTCAACGTCTAGGACTCAGGAATATACGTATTCTGTATTGGAACTGCGCCAGCGTAAAACAACAGGGCTCTATATTAGAAACCCTGGTTTACAGGAACGACATTGTAGCGCTCCAGGAGACGAGACTGGGCGATCAGCTACTCCGAATTGCCGTCTTCAAATGTTTCTACAACAGACGACATCTGGGAATGGCGATTCTCGTTCGCGACAACTTGGTGGCGTCAGAGCTAGACATGTCCAGTTGGAACAGTGACGATATACAAATACAGGCGTTGAGAGTTCATTCCAGTATACCATTCGTGTTGGTTAATGTTTATGCCCGCAACGCGAGTATGGATTCCCAGAAGTGGCAGTGCTTAAGTGACATATTAGGTCACGAGAGAAATGTTATTTTCTGTGGTGATTTCAACGCTAAAGGCAGATCATTGAGAAACATTTCCTCCAACACACAGGGGGGAAGAAGCTCGAGACTGCACTTGAAACCATTGACCTGGTTTGTATCAACATTTCTCATGACAAGCGCAGAAAGCTTCAGGGCAGGAAAAAAAGCTGGGAGCAGCCACCTTGGTAGAATTTCGAGGTGGAGAAGGCTTGGGTGGATAAGCGTAGTGCTGTAAGGAGATGGCAAAATGCCAAGAAGAACAGAGCTGGTCATCCTAGTCCCTGCATGCACTTAGAAAGAGAGATGCACACAAAAGTAAGCCATTAAAAAAAATAAACTGGTCAAGGTGGTTAAAAGCGAAAAATAGGCAGAGGTGTGTCAAAGAGTCAGCACAGACAAGTCACTGAAATTTTTCTAGCGACTACATAGAAGCATGAGTGGTGTAGTCAAGAATAAGAGCATTTCTGACTTCCAAGGTGCTGACCTTACCTGGCAGAGGACTGACGAGGACAAGGGCAAAGCCCTCTTTGAACGCTCTCTAGAGCAGAGCAACCAGACAGACATGGGAGGCCGAAATCTGGCCAAGGAGGTCACCTCAGACAGGTGCAAGGCCCAGAACACTTCGGATGAAGACACAGTGACAGTGAAAGAAATCAAGGACGTGCTTCGACGACCAAATAACAGCGCTCCAGGGCCTGATGGCATAAGATATGACGACATCAATAGGTGTACCGACAACGAGCTAGAGAAACTAGCAGACATGCACAACAACAGTATAGGAAGTGCTAGCATCAAGGAGGAGTGGTTACACAGCTATCTGATTCCCTTGCCGAAGCCTGACAAAAGACCACAAACAAATTCAGGGATATCGAATTATAACCATGCAGAATACAATAGGCAAGCTGCTGGATACGTTAATTGCCAGAAAAAATATCAAGCCAGCTAGAGAGGCAAGGTGTTTTCCCACATACCCTGGGTGGGTACCGTCCACAATGAGAAACCTGGACTAATGCAGCAGTTTTTGCCCATGATGTCTGTGAAGGTTTCCACTCATGCATTGAAACCTTTGCTGCAGCGATTGATGTTGAGGACGCGTACAACAAAGTACGGTTGGATTATTTAATGCTTCAGCTTCTTGAACTTAAAGTAAATCCATTCCTCCTTAGTTGGATCGCTGCAGCCCTCTTCCAACGGAAATTAGTTTTTAGATGTGGCAGTTGGACTTCGGAACCAACAACAATATATCCTGGCCTACCACAGGGATCACCATTATCTCCGGTACTGTTCAACGCCTACACAGTGAGAATCACCAGTGAGCAGATCACTGGACCTGACAGGATATGGTCATATGCCGATGATGTGTTAGTGTATCGTCAGGGTAAGGATAGAGAGCAGGTTGCTGTGGAACTACAAACCGAACTCAATCGCATAAGTACTTGGTGTGATGAAGCTGGGGCAATGGTCAACCCAACAAAGGCAACAGTGACTTGGTTCTCGTTGAATAATCATATTGTCAACACTCCAACACCAACTGTAAAGCTGTGTTCAGAGACGGTGGAAAGAACGCAGGCAATGAATTACCTGGGATACGGTTTGATCGAAGCCTTGCTTATAATGAGCACATAGACCAGGTGATAACAAAGGCCAAGCGGGGTTTGGCTGCGATGCGGGTGATGGCGGCAGCAAACTGTGAGCAGCGCCATCTATGTCTTCTGTACGAGGGGCTGGTCATGTCTGTTTTTGAGTATGCAATGGCAATCCTGACTCTCAGCCGTAAGCAGATAGAAAGGATGGAAAGGATACAGAATGAAGCTATGCGCATTATTCTTGGATGTACAAGAGATACAGCATGCAGGGCGATGCGCTACCTTCTTGATTTTCCAACCATTGAAGAGAGAATACAAGTTTGCAGAGCACGCGCCTACCTCAGAGTTAACGCAAACACACAACATCCACTGCATAGTGAAATTATGAAGGTGAAGGGCAGCAGGTTAAAAAGAGGACGGTCGTGGATGGGTCAAGCCGAAGACATTCTTCAACAGGTGTGTTCACTTGAGGACTTAGAACCTGGCGAGGAGTGGGTACAAGTGCCAACAGATTTCTGCACATCCTTTTCAGTTTGCATCCAACTAGATAGAAAATGCAGACAAGAAAATCCGGCTGCTGTGGAGGCTGAAGTACAAGCGTTGATTTTCGAGAATTCGCTAGACGGTGATGCTGTCATCTACACAGATGGGTCGGTCGTCCGACATGTGAGAAGCTCATGGGCCTTTACGGCTCGGGCCGGAGGGAGAATTGTGAAGGAGGACTCTGGTGCTTTCACTGAAACCACAAGTAGCCTGACTATGGAAGTCATGGCAGTAAGTAAAGCAATAACATGGCTCGAGACACAGACATTCACTAGGGCATGTTTCCTTAGCGACTCAATGAACATGATCAAGAGGATAGAGGAGGGGTCGATCCGAAGAGAATGGTTGCTGCCTCTGGAGCGGTCTCGGCTGGCAAAGATTAGTTTCATCTTCGTGCCAGGGCATGCGGGAGTACAAGGAAATGAGCGGGCTGACAAGCTCGCAGGTGAGGCTACGGTGGAGGGCGGACGCGCCATGGACCAGGCTGACATTCTGAATGCTCTACGAGAAGTAAGACTTTTGCGTGAACCAAGTGATGACTGTGAATCTACAACCATGGCCAGACTGCGAGAACAGCAAATTAAAAGAGGGGTGGCCAAACAAGAACACTACGCAGGAAGCCAAAGAAGATTGATAAACCAACACAGAACTGGTGTCGTTAGCCGCTACACGCTGCGGGATTTGCTGAGGAGGGGATCCGAGCACTTATGGACTGAATGGTTCGATGTGCAATGAGGATGATCTGTCGACTAACTAACTAACTAAGTACTGAGCCTCATAAGTAAGTGGTCAAATCTGTGCAAGATTCCGGACTTGTTGCTGGACATGGCGGTTATTTCTGCACTTTGCAGTTACAATGGTACTAATGTACGTCAGCATGATATCTCATAGTTTAGTTTACTTTAGTCGACAGATCAACATGACGGCACACGGGAGTAACCCATAAGTTCTCCGTTCTACTCCTAACTCAAGCCTGAGTCTGAAGAATCTCAGCTCAGTGCACGAACTCCGTAGCACCGGCGAGGATCCTGAAATACTTTGGGTAGATATTTTACTCGAAATCTTGCCCGGGCAGCACCGTTAGGCTACTCTTTTTCGATTTCCAACTGCCAAGGGATTTTTTTTTTACGTTCGCAACAATACACACGGGCTTACGATCTTACTACCCATAGTCTATCTAAGTATTTCCTGTGTTACACCAGAATTGTATACTCTGAATGATGAGGAAGCCATGAGGACCAGTGAATATCCATCACACGTGAAAGTATGAGTAGTATACAATGTGCAATTCGGTTAGTATTTGGAGGATTATGGAGGATTGACCTTGACCTAGGTTGATTTTCACTCCCCCTCGGTCATATAGTTGGGTAAGGGGTGGGTAAGGGGTGGTATGTAGGGGTAATATTTAACTCTTATATTTTAGGTTGTGTAGTAAACATGTGTGTACCACATTCACAATCAACATGAAGCACCCTCTCGGAGTGGTTAACAAGAAAACAGACCATTCATACCACTAAAAACCAACAAACAAGAAAATTTCGTTTTCATAACTTTTTATTTTTCATTAATTGCATGAATTTTCAATAGTGTGTAGAAGAGTCAACAAAACTATTTTTATTGACATCACATACGTGTATTTTCATTGACAAAGTACATTCATTTTTATTGGTCATGACTAGTGACAAATGTGACATTGAGTCTTTTATATAGACATTTCACACATATGACGACTTTAATAGAACATATTATAGACACCAAACAGTAGAAAACATATATACATAAGTACACTAGGACGGGTTATATGTCTAGGGGTGATGTAGTGACCTTGTCTTTGTGAACTTGACGTTTTATGTAGAAATAGGATAGCGAGTTTCTGTGTTGTGTGTACGTGTAGATAGACGTGTCTTGTGTTTTGAAACCTACATTTGTCCCTCCAGTCGCTGTCTGTGTGTCAAGTACATCTAAAAATGTTTGTCTGTCTAGGTGGTGTTGTGGTGTTTGGTGAGGCCCTTTGTGCTTGTTTTATTGTAGTCTCCGAAACAATGGTATGTTTTGCTACATAAGGATACCATTCCATCCCCTTCGTATTCTAACTTGAAAAGACCAGGGGTTCTCTTTTCATAAGCTTTGATAGTCTGGCAAGCCTTACAGGTATCAGTACTAACTATATGTTCAGAGCAGACTTCAGCCGGGAACCACTGATTATAAACTCTATCATACTCTGCTCTAAGATGGGGTCTAACTGCTTCCGCTAGGTTAGGTGTGCTAAGTACTAAGTAAAGAGAGTCAGTGTCCATTTCGCATAATTGGAAATCCTCCCTGTCTAAATATTTATCTAGGAAATCATAATAAAATTCTAACATCCTCAATTTGGCATATTGATAAACGAAAAAGCCTATCTGAAGGGGGAGATCCCAGACTGTTGTCTTTTTCCCTTTTACTACTTCAAATATGTCTTCGGTCAGTGGTGTCATCTTTTTAAATAAGGGATTATTTATTAACTTGGTCGTGTCTTCAGCCTTACAATAGGAAACATTCGAATGTTTGGCCTTATTGGTTAGAGTTTTGCCGTATGCGGCATTCCCCAATAATTTCATGGTTTCTGCCTTAACGGTAGAGGCCGTAATACTGTCACCTTCTCGTCTGGCATCAGACACCATATCACCAAATTCTTGGAAGCAGCTAACTGGCTTATATTCAATGATTTGGTACACATGGGTGACCTCTAGCCCATGTTCCAGATACCATTTTAATAATGGTGTGGCCAACATGATCTTTTCTCCGATATAGCTACCTATAAGTGTCCGTCTGGCACTTGTCAGCAGTTTATGTGACTGGGCGTACTGCCTCATAAGGTCACCAATATCCTCTCTGCCCACTTCAATATTTTTGAATATTGGTGTCATCTCTGGGATTCGCTCTTTGTGTTCGTCTGGTACACGGATGTCACATTCTATCAACCCAAACAAACTCTCAGCTCTTACAGCCTTTAGAATCCTTTCTTTGTTAATGGTCTTTTTATTATGCCATGGTTTGACATATGGGAATCTGCCCTTGACAAAACCCTTAATGTCACTATTGGTCTTTTTAAGGTTCCGCCACTCACATTCCCACATTTCTACTACTTTAACTTTCACCTCGTTAACCAAGTAGTCGTGAATGTCACAGGTGTTGTCATATAGTTCTGTCAGAGGTATCTTATTTACTGGGTTTATGTCAATACCACGAGTCAGGGGACAGTCTGGGTGTCCGTGGAATAGACATCCGTGAAATTGATACACGGTTGTATTCACCCTATCCCACCCATCTACTCTAATATGACGCGGACCCAGAGGCATCTCCCGCCCATTGAATTGTGTCCTCAACTCTATATTCTCACTATGCTCTATCCACGCTAGCCACTCTCTGCACTGAACAGTGTAAAATCTAGCATTATGAGTCTTGAACTCATCTTCTGCCTTTCGAATGACAGGAAAACCCGTGGGCATCTTTTGCATTAGAGCCCACAGGTAGAGAGCGTTAGCGTCATATCCTTTCAAACTCTTAACTAACTTACCCCCTCTGATGCGTGTCTGACCTATCTCATGGTACCTATGAAAGATTATGGACGGCCCTCCTACAATATTGTCTCTAAGTGTTTTGTGCAGGTATTTCTCGTTCTCAGAACATAGTGAAAACACTACGTTTTTGGGCAGAGTCCTAAAAAGATATTTAAGGTTACTCCAGGGACGGAAATGGCATCCTTAAACATGTCTACACCTAAATCTTTGTAGAATGTAACCTGTTTATCTAATGCCTCAATAAAAGGCTGCTACATCTTTGTTATTATACCACACTAGAAAGTCTTCTAATGTGGCCATCTTATTTTCTACCCACACTTTCTGACACACTTTATACTCTGCCTCAGTAATATTACAATTTCTTAGTTTTGAAAAGAATGCCTCGTGTGGGGGTAACTGTGTTTCTTTTAGTTTTTCTAAGGTTAGTTATAAACTCATAAGGGAAATTTCCCTTAGTTTCTTTAATTTTGTAAGCGGCTAGGTACTTTGAGTAGTTGAAACCTGGCGCTAAATAGTTACTGATATCTAGAAATTTCAATTGATCCTGTGGCAATACACATAAAATTATTGTTTCTTTTGACAACAAAATTGCACGACACTTCCTCTGATTTTATGAAATAAGAAAATAAGTATGGCTTGATGAGGTTGATATCGTACTTTCCAGAGTTGAACCCCAGGACCGGAAGCCCTTTCAAGTACGCATCGAACCTGTCAATTAAAGTGTTTTAATTTTTCTCCTCTAGTGCGGTGTACACACCTTCGAACTTAGCATGCAGTTCTGAATACGCCGCATCAGCGATTCGGGTCAAATAATCAAGCATCCTATTAACCAGATCTTGAGGATCACCCATTGTGATGAAGCAGACCGGGGCCTCGAACCCAGGGACGTTGGAGGCGACTGAGCACGACATGGGAACATGTTTTGCTAAAAATTGTGTTGACTTACTATCACAAGGAAGATTTGAAGCCTCAAAGAAGCATTCAAAATCGTATGTAGCCCTGTACGGGTAAACATACTTAGGATCGACTGGGATGCCTTGGTCAGCAATTAAGTTCCCAGACGGTTTCAGGTGGACTGTAAACCCCTCCTTTAAAATGCTCTACAGTTTTACCATCCATTGCAACTGTTTTCATGTACGTTCCATGATCCCTAAAGATCTTCCACAACTTCCCACATTTTGGGCAACTAAAAGCGTGAGCTGCTTTGTCAATATCTACAATATGCATGAAATGCTCTTTAAAAAACAACAGTCTTAACGTTTCATCGTATGTTCCACTACCTCTAAGCTTTGGTACCAGTGAATGGTTATCATCATACTCAAAAATGTCTACATTGAGAGCAAAGCATTCTTCTAAATTGGGGACATCAAGAAGCTTAACACCTGGAAAATTAGTTAGGGACTCTATGTTCTGATACTCTTTCCACTTATTAGCATACTCTTTTGTGCGTTTCCTAAGATCTGTCGGTGGTGATCCTTTGTGTACGGCTAGTGCTCTAAAAAACAAAGATTATCAGTGTATGGCTTGATGTGTGAGTCGTGTTGTAATATATTGATGGCTTGGTTGTGGGTAATGTAGACGGGAATATCAGTCAGGCAGAAACCAATAGGAAATTCAGGAATGTGAAAAATTTAAAATGACGTAGCAGCTACTGTCTCTACACTGTATTTGGTGTCTGGTCGTTGCTGCATAGCGTATGTAAGGATGTCGTGTTGATGAACTGTCTTGATAAAAGCGTCATAGTCATGTCTGTTATTAATTAAAGCTGGAAATTCTAAAACGGCAGCGTTGTTAGAGGAAGCATGAAAGAATCTATGGTCCTGTGTTTCTCTATGTCTCAGAATTAAATGGTGGGAATAATTGATCTTGAATCGGTTTGTCTGAGTATTAAAGATCTTGTATAGGGTGTCTGTCCAGTCGATAGGGTGCTGTGTCTGTGGGCTAATGTAGTATGTGTAGACTGACATGTGTTTACCACACTTGTGATGTGTCCTAATACTATGCCAGTTTTCTCTATAGGTGGGTTGGATTTCCTCAGGGAGGTTGTCTGGTGTTTCTGGTTCAAGTTTCTGTTTTTTAGGTGTATGTGTGTCTGTGGGAGCTTTCCTTTTACGTGATGCGGGTGTGTCTGAGCATGTAGTGTCCATGTTTGATGTTGAGGATGTAGTGTCCATTGAGGGTGTAGTGTCCATTGATGATGTCTGGTGCTGTCTTTTAATGTGTCGATTTAGGTTGTCTTTTCTGTTGTATGAGTTATAACATATGTGACACTTGTGAGCTGTGGTGCTGTGTACGGTGTTAATGTGACGTGTGAGATTATGATGTTCAGTAAAGTCTTTGTCACATGTAGGACACAGAAAGACATTCTGAATAGTGGCCATAGTGATAGACAGAACTGTGGTAATTAGTCAAGTTTCCTGTGATATAGTGATAAGCTCTTGTGTATCCAAGCTTTTCCAAATTACAGGTTTTGTCTATAGATAATGTTATTCGGGATACTGGCTTTATAATGTGCGTCAATTGTTTCCTGTGTTGGCTTTGATGATAGTAAGACTTTGTGTGGATCCAATAGATAACGTCTTGATAGTGAAAATTAGTTTGTAGGTTCCTATCGTTCCACTCCTGTATAAAGCTCGAGTAAGCACTGGCCGTCAAACAGCTGTGAAGAATAACAAAAATCATTTTTATATTTTTCGCAACCATATGACATCATATCTACAGAAAATATTTTATAAGACATACCAAAAGGAAGATATAGCAATTGAGGTTATACCGTCACATAACACTTAGTATTATATTTCATATTTTCATTTTCTCTGTTTTCTTCACATCCAGTCCTTATGTAGTCACCAGAAGATGAAGACAAACAACTGACCCTTTTTGTAATTCTATTCTCTGGTGTTATTTTATATTGGATGACACAACTGTGGCTATACTAATGAACATTGCTGAATATGGCCACCAAGGAACAGCATTTAGGATTGAAAATATGTAGTGATGTAAGATAATGTGAAAAACGTTGAAGGCATACCAGTGGTAGACAGTTGCCTTCCTTTTCCTTGTACTCAATAGCCTCGAGATTGTACTTCCTTGTATGTAATAGCTTCGAGATATTTCTGTGTCAGCAACTTTTCAACCTGGTGAAAGGATAAATACTATAGATATAACAACAAAGTAAAATAAGATACGGATGCATGAAACAACTAATGGAAACAAAGATAAACCTGTCTAATATGAAGAAAATGACAGAAAACTCAGAATATTATATAAGAGGTAAAGAAACAGGGCTCTAGTGCTTAGAAATTTAAAAACAACAACGCAACAGTAAAATACGAAACTAATACAAAAGAATTCAACCGCTTACTAATCAAAGATCAGCAGAAGGCTACCTAAAGCCTACAGATGGATAAAATAATAGAATAGCTTTTACACGTATGATCAGAATATTGAAAAACCTTTATGAAGTTAACAGAGAAGAATATAATAAGGAAGGGCCACCGTTTTGAATGTGGAGGCTCTAACCATATGAAAGCTACCAAAAGCCCGGTTCAGACAGCATCATAGCATAAATGCTTAATACTTTAGAACTGATGATCTACAAACGGCTGGAAAAGACCTTAGACATGTAAAAACATATAATGAAAACTACAAGCTACCATAAAAATTGATAATGAAGTAGACCAATTTCAGCCTATTGAGAGAGGTGTGAGATGGGTATGTGTAATGTCGCCTTGTACAATGAAACTGTTTTCAGAAATATAGAAGACATGAAAGGAAACAATAACAGATATGCAGATGACACAGTCTGATTACAGACAATGAAGAGGACCTGCAACATTTAGTAGACCCACGCAGTCAATAACTAGGGTTGGAACTGAATAGTAAGAAGACACAGATTATAGCCCTTACTGGAAATAAGTACCTTACACAATGTAACAATTGAATTTAATATCCGTTGAATCACAACATCCTTCTTCGTTGAATGCGAAAATGAGAAAAAGACTTGGCCTTCGTTTCGTCACTGGTTTTGATACTGTCTGCGTGAGAGAGGTGTATATCTGAAATGAACAACATCAATCAACCAATCAGAACACAGATAACACCAAATCACATATGGCATATCTCCTGTAGTGGTCTGAGGGACATTTTGAATCAACCAATCAGAGAACAGATAACACCAAATCACAAAGGGTATATCTCCTGTAGTGGTCTGAGGGACATTTTTGAATCAACCAATCAGAGAACAGATAACATCAAATCACAAAGGGATATATCCCCTGTAGTGGTCCTAGGGACATTTTGAATCAACCAATCAGAGAACAGATAACATCAAATCACATAGGGTATATCCCCTGTAGTGACCGACGTTCTATCTGCCTGATATTTTGAATCAACCAATCAGAGAACAGATAACATCAAATCACATAGGTCATATCTCCTGTAGTGACCAACAATCTAACTGCCTGACATTTTGAATCAACCAATCAGAGAACAGATAAGAAATTAACACAAATGTTCTTTCCGAGATGTAGGTCATGTGACCGGAAGCCCACTTTGGTCATTTATGTCCAGATGTATGTTTCCAACCCGAAGCACCACCTTTGACCTGGTGTAACCCACTTTAAATTATGACCAAACTCGTTACACCCAGACCGATGAAGACTTCATACATCTCTAACACATCGTCAATGATATGCTTATATTTAACCCATATAGACATCACTAACCACCATTAAAATACACCATTGGTTATAATAGTTATATATCGAAAAAGTCCCAAGTCGGCTTCTGATGTATCAACTTCTAACACGTGGCACTATTTTCACTTTATACAGAAAACAAACTATTTTAGTAATTAAAGTTTGTTTTAAATGAAACCAGAAGTATTCTAATGTGTGAACTTTGAAAATTAATTGTCTTAAGTCTTGTTGCGACCCCACATAAGTGTATATAAGAAAATATTCCAGGTTCCTGGTTGATCCAGAAAGTCAGATGTATTCATACATGCCTTACTACTACCATTCAGTAGCATGTCCTTTGCAGAATCTCGTTCCCATAAAAACCCGCCGAAAATATAGAGAAAAAAAAAGAAAGAAAGAAAAAAAAATTAAAAATTCTTGATCACAAACAAGATGTCCATTACAACCAATCTGGAGATCATCTTCTTTTGGGCCTTCCAAGACATACACCTCTCCATTATTGTTCTCTCCAAACTTTCATGACGTTTCAAGTGACCAAATATACCAATTTTCTTTGCTTGTCTTTAAAAAACCATCTTCAATATTCTTGAAGTATGGATGAGTTTGTTCTTTTGACCCAAGATATTCTTAGAACCCCTCTATTACATTTATATTCAAGTGCCTTTATGACGTGTTAGTAAGTGTCTCACAGGCGTAAGTTGAATACTCTTAAAAACATAATTTTCTGTAGTTCTATCTGTCCCACTCTATTAAGTTGTTTTAGTCTTTGAAGAGCAACTGGCAGTCGATTAATTTCTTTCATTGTGTCACCATTGTTGGTAATCAATATATTCGAAAGTTTCCACCACCATGGTTGTTATGGGTTCTTGGCAAGCTTTGCCGAAAGCACATTACTTTCCTTCTGGACAGTGACTAGTTTTAATCTGTGACCATACTGATGATCTATCGGTCCAGACCATAACCAACAACAATATGTTGTTACACTTCATCCACCTGCTTCCATGGGTTCACATAACCATGATTCGGGTACTCCACCCAAAAGTGCTCCATAGAAGAAAGAAGGATACCCTGTAATCGGGACTACCATACACAAGTAAATTTTAGGCCAATCTCTCAGAATATCACACGCACAATCAGTCATTCACACTCTCATTGTGAGTTCTTTATAGGCTGTCTGATCGTTGTGCTAACATTATAGGTCTTAGAGTGACCAACAACAACAACAACAACAACAACAACAACAACAACACACATATAGGCGGACACGCAGTCATAGATACCAGTATAGCCACATAGAGAAACAGAAACCCGACGACAAATAAGCAGATACACACAGACATACAGACAGACAGCCAGACATATAGATAGACATACAGACATACTTTCAGTCATAGGCGCAATCACTGACACAAACCATTAACAGATAAATGAAACAACAAACACACGGCCCGAAAGTTCCCCAATCACATTACATTCTTACTTTTCAATCCTTGTGCTCATAATATGGTGAATTTTAGATTTATTCTGATGACATCAATCTGATTATCATGTGGTTACACATCTATCCATACAGCATGTCGCTAGGACTTTTCAATCTTTGTGCTCAGAATATGGTGAATTTTAGATTTATTCTGATGACATCATTTTGATTATCATGTGGTTACACATCTATTCATCCATCATGTCACTAAGCGGTCATGTTCTACCATTTCACTCGATCACTAGAGTCGTGGATCTGGTCTCGACCATACCCCAGTGACCAACCCATCCAGGTATTTACTTCTCGGTCTGTTCCCTCGCGCTCTTGCCAGTTGTTACCATGTTTATTTCTCATAAAATACCCAACAAATTTTTTCTATGTCCAATTTCTATAATCTATTTACGATTTTCATTTTGTTTCTTGTAGATTATTTTCTGCCCGTGGTATCTTTTCTCCACATTTCCATCAGATGTTTTTCAGCCTGTTCCACACATCGATACAAAAGTAACACTATGAAGCACTTCAACACTTTCTTTTTCTAATTGCTATCTTTTTGGTCAGTATGTTGTTCATCTTGCTAAAGCCTACATTTCCTGTGACGATTCTTGTAATCTCTTCAAACCATTGCCCAACAGAACTGTTCCGAGATAATTGTACTTGTTTTCCTATTTACTTGTGGTGTTTCCTTTTTCCTAATAATCTGTGTCTTTTTAGTTCTAATCCTAGTTGTTCAACAGTCTACTAATTGTTGCAGGTCCTGTTCATTGTCTACAATCAAGACTGCATATCTATTGATGTCCCGCAATGAATCTTTTCATATATTTCTGGTGTACAAGGGGAAAAAACATCCCTGTCTCACACCCTTTTAATTGGCTGATATTTACCTATTGCATTATCAATCCATATGACAGTTTTGATTTCTATGTTTTTCTTCCCCCCCCCCCCACCAATTTGTAGATTTTCAAACATATCTAATTTGCCGTACACTATTGCCTTATCAACGTGATAACATTCACAACTGTTTTTTTAACTTGTGTGTTAAAAGCATTGTGTATTGCTTCGTGTGTTATTTACATTCCTTTGAAATGAAGGTACCGAAATACCATCAGCGAAAATAACGCAAGTGAAAACAGACCTTGTCCCGCGGCCTCTCTCTTTTTCCCCTGTTCGCGTGGGCGCGTGCCTTGGCGAATTTATATGAGAAACCAGAAAGAACCCACAAATACTATTCGGAAGATATAAAGACACAGTTTTGGGGGATAGATAATGCAACAGATCTATAATTGTTGGACATTGTAAGTAATATGGAGTGCTCTATCAAGAAAATATTAATAATGGTATCAAAAGAAAGTAAATGTTTTGTTTTACAGGACATCGCTGTCAACAGCTTTCAGCTGATTTCTAGACAAGCTTACGACTCAGTAGTTTGCTTTCTGAACGATCGGCTCACATACCCTCATAAGTATGAACCAGTGCTGATTCTCACAGTGGTCACGTTACTTACGAGATTACGAAGAAAAGTGTAACCTCTTGACCAGGGATACCAACAGTGGTGACACCAAATGTGACATAGAAACATTCTTAACCAAGTGGATAAATTACCTAGGGGGAATTATCAGATGGATGATGTACAAGAGATTAATGTACAGGACAAACAAAATTTTAGAAAATGAAAAAGTAATGTAAGAGAGTGGTAAATAGTTTTGGTGTGTGGGAGTGAATGTTGTAACAAAAAAATTAGAAGCAGCTGGTTTGTAAGGTGAATTTCCTGTCTGAGTAACAACTAGAAAAGAAACAACTTTCTTCGATCATGTAAGAGACGCATGAACATCGTGACAACTGTTATCTCAGTAACATACCGAGATTAGAAATTATGGTAGTGGTATGTCAGCAAAGTTGATTTCAGAACACCAAAGACAGCGGCATGAATGCCTACACCATTTGATGATGATAGTGTCAGCAAAGTTGATTTCAGAACACCAAAGACAGCGGCATGAATGCCTACAACACGGAACTTGATGATCCCAGTGTCAGCCAAGTTGATTTCAGAACACCAAAGACAGCGGCATGAATGCCTACAACACGGAACTTGATGACAGTGTCAGCAAAATTGGTTTCAGAACACCAAAGACAACGGCATGAATGCCTACAACACGGATCTTGATGATCCCAGTGTCAGCCAAGTTGATTATAGAACACCAAAGACAGCGGCATGAATGCCTACAACACGGAACTTGATGACATTGTCAGCAAAATTGGTTTCAGAACACCAAAGACCAATGGTGTCCCACGCGAAAGAAATAAACAAGTGTGGGTTTGTACAGGGCGAAAAGAAAAAAATATAACCATTCGTTTACTCAAAACATGGCAAAATTTAGATTTATTCTGATGATATCAAAATTAAATCTAATGATTGTGTTAGTAAAACACTTACAAGGCGAGCCTCAGTGTTCGTCTGGGCTGGCGAATAAACACACCGCAGTGTTACCCGTGTTTTGTTAACTTGCACGGTCATCCGAGAAAGCTTGGCAACAAGCCCCCCGGACCAAATTCGCAACGGAACGAAATTAGCAACAAATGTGCAACATGCTGCGTTTATAATATCAATATCTCTTGATATATTTCGTAAAACACCATCAAAATTGGTTTTTGAAATCAACAACCTCGTAATCTTTCATTTGACTATAAGTTTTAATACTTTTGACCTATCAAAAGTTATTTTATTACGCATTTAAGGCGTCATACGACGCGTACTTGTTCCGAGTTTGCATAAATAAATAAATTTTTTAAATATATAAGAATGGTTTATTATGCTATATTGCCTTTTAAAATAATTAAAACTTAATATTGTTTAATATTACAAGGTTCATTTTTTCTGATAGTTGAATAATTTTGTCTAAATCTGACTTACTTTCAAGATTGGTTACTGGAATGTCAGAACTATGTACCAGACAGGGAAAACGACTCAGGTGTGTAATGTTATGAATGAATACAACCTAGAAATTCTTGGGGTTAGCGAGTGCAGATGGACTGACTCAGGTAAGACATTTCTCAACTGTGAACAGAGACATATAATTTATTCAGGAAGAACCGACAACCATCATTCGAACGGAGTGGCTATCATCATGTCAAAAAATGTAGAAAGATCACTGATCAGCTGGGAACCAGTAAATGATAGAATCATAACAGCTCGTTCCCAAACGAAATATTTCAAGCTAACAATCATCCAGTGCTACGCACCTACCAACGACGATACAGACATCAACAAAGATAATTTCTATGAACAACTAATTGGTACCATCAACTCATCTCCCAAGCACGACATTGTTGTTGTAATGGGTGATTTCAATGCAAAGATAGGGTCTGACAATAAGGGTGTTGAGAGATACATGGGAATTCACGGCTTAGGGGATATGAACCAAAACGGAGAGAGACTACTAGAATTCTGTGAAATAGCAAATCTGATAGTAGCAAACTCTTTATTTCCGCACAAAGATATACACAAAGTCACGTGGAACTCGCCTGATAGCATCACAAAAAATCAGATAGACCATTTTTGCATTAATGCCAAATTCCGTTCATCAGTACAAGACGTCAGAGCCTACAGAGGTGCAGATGCTGGCAGTGATCACAATCTCTGCATTGCCAAACTAAAAATAAAGCTCAAGACTCTGCACAGATCACCCAGAATTAAGAAAATAAACTCACAGTCCCTACTGACTAAAGAACACCAACTCGCATTCAATTCAGAGGTACAAAGCATCTATGCTAACAAAGAAAGTATATCGAGCAGTGCGAATATTAAAAACAACATTGAAGAAAATTGGAATTTCCTAAAAACTACCTTGCTAAATGCTGCAACAAACACAGTCGGCTACGTACAAAGACAGAAGAAGAAGTGGCTAAGCGATAACACCTGGACGAAGATACAAGAAAGAAAACAAGCAAAACTAACACTTCTTTCTGCAAAAGACACATCTACATATGAAACCCATAAGCAAAAGTACTCTATGTTGGATAAAGAGGTGAAATCAAGCGCACGAAAAGACAAACAGAACTTTATTCACAGCCTGGCCTCCGACGCCGAATCAGCTGCCAGAACTGGAAACAACAGAGCCGTATTCCATATCATGAAGCAACTATGCAATCACTCACCTACACCAAATATACCCATCAAAGACAAACAAGGCAATCAACTGTTATCCGATGACCTTCAAAAGCAACGATGGGCAGAACATTTCAAAGAAATATTAAATAGACCGCAGCCTGACACTGTTCCGAACCTGGATGGAGAAATTACTATGCCCCCACTGGATGCCTCCTGCGAGTCATTCACCATGGAAGAGATTAAAGCAGCCACCAAAAAATTGAAGAACAACAAAGCTGTTGGTGAAGATGAAATCTCAGGAGAAATGCTCAAAGCAGCAGATGAGAACACCTTACAACGTTTGTTACAGCTGATCAATGAAATCTGGCAAAGCGAATCCCCACCACAACAGTGGAAAGATGGTGTAATTTTCAAACTGCCTAAAAAGGGCGATATGTCTGATTGCAATAATTGGCGTGGTATCACTCTATTGTCAGTACCAGGAAAACTTTTTTGTAGCATGTTACTTGAGAGATTGAAAAAGGCGATAGATGAAAGGCTCAGAGAAGAACAAGCAGGCTTCAGACCAAAACGGTCATGCATAGACCACATTTTCACCCTCAGAATAATCATTGAAGACTCCGTAGAATTCCAGTCGAAATTAATCACAAACTTTGTCGACTTTCAAAAAGCCTTCGACAGCATCCACCGTCCTTCACTTTGGAATCTACTTAACATCTATGGTTTTCCTACCAAATATACCAACGTCATAAAATCTTTCTACAAAGAGACACGTTGCTGCGTAAGAACAGAAACAGGCAACTCTGACTGGTTCTCAGTCGAAACAGGAGTGAAACAGGGTTGTGTCTTATCACCGATGCTTTTTGGAATAGCTATCGATTGGGTCATGCGCAAATGCACAAGCAACACAAATATGGGTATTCATTGGGTTGACAAAATTCTAGAAGACCTGGACTTTGCCGACGACATAGTGCTTTTGAGTTCAACACATCCGGATGCTCAAGAGAAAATAAACCACCTCCAAAATGTTTCAGGGCAAATTGGTCTCCAAATTAACACCACAAAAACAAAGACTATTGATCTTACCAACAGTTCAGATGAGACCAAATTGAACAGCTACGTTCTTGAAAAAGTCAACAGCTTCACATACCTAGGAAGCAAAATGACATCCACAGGGGACTCAACACCAGAAATATCAACTAGAATCGCACTGGCATCTAGTGCCTTCAACAAACTGTCAAACATCTGGAAGTCAAAGACACTCAGCAAACACACAAAACTTAAAATCTTCAACTCTTGTGTGATTCCAGTGTTAACGTATGGATGTGAAAGTTGGAAATCAACGGTAGCTTTAGATAAAAAATTAGACAATTTTGAGAACAAATGTCTTAGAAGACTTCTAAACATCCACTGGACAGACTTCAGAACCAATTCGCAAATAAGACAAGAGACTAAGCAAGATACAGTATCCAATTTCATAAGAAGACGCCGTTGGAACTACATCGGCCATGTACTCAGAATGGACAAGACAAGACTCCCCTACCAAGCCCTCATATGGTCACCGGTAGGGAAAAGAAAACGGGGAAGACCAAGAGAGACCCTGCGTAGAACCATCATTAGAGAAGGCTCATTCAATGGCCAAGTAAATATCCAAGATCTACAACAGATAGCAGCGAACCGCCAGGCATGGAGAGACAGGACTTCTGCCCTATGCGCCGCCTTAGGCTCAAGAGGAAAGACTAACTAAACTAACTAACTAAATCTGACTTCCCCCAAGTAGGCATAGCACAGTTTTACATATAAATTATGTTACTTTTTATACAACCGAAAACAATACTTTATTGGTGTTTAAACATAATGAGGGAGTAATTTATATATTTGTCTAATATGTTTATAAATGTCTGTTCTAGAAATATGTTTTGTCTATCGTTGTAATTCTTTTGTTTCGTGTTTACCATCTCCGACAGTCACACTTGAAACGTTGCTGTTGTATCTTTGCTTTGTAAGATCAGTGTTACCAGAATTAATAGCTTAGTTGATAAAGCACCCGGCCCGTGTTCGGGTGGAAGTGGTTCAACCCTCAAAGTGTGAATTTTTTTTTTTTTAAATTCTTTCGCACGCTTTAAACTGCTGTTCATCAATATACCGTTGTCTACTATTTTTCTTTTTGGTATCTCTTTCGCTTACGTACCACAGATAAGAAGATAGACACTTTGTAACGCCGAAAAAAGAATACATTATATATCATTGTGGTAACCGCTCTGGGTCTATCATTATCATGTATCGCTTCTTCTTTTCTTTCGCTTGAAATATGTCTATGATTGCGATATTGTCTCTTGTATAAATTTACCGATGTTTGTTGATAAGACTTCTCACTCAAGTTTGTAACGAAAAGACATAACAAAACACTACTAGCTTAGTTATTAATTTAAAATAAATTAGATGGGGTTTTTGTGTAGGGTAGTAATTCTTCAGTCATCGTGTGCCATGTCGGTGGGCATGACCAAACGTGGTACATTTTACCATGTTGATAAGTTTAATAAAACAGAGTACAACATGCAAATCTGTCAATAATTGTATAGTTAAATAGTTTCTTACGGGAACCCTCACACCTTCCTTGGGTTCTTTGAGTGAAAACTAGATAATTGAGGCTGTAAAAAGTGATACTTTTTTCGGGTTGGTGGAGTGCGATATAGAGACCCCGATTGATTTACAAGAGTCCTTTGCCGAAATGTCCCCCTATTTTCAAGAACACAGAAGTGTCGAGGGACGATATTGGCGTATTTATGAAAGAATACGCCATAAAAAATAAACTACTGAGTACCCCACGACGGACTTTGATTGGTAGTTATTTCGGCAAGAAAATATTATTAGCCACCCCTCTTTTAAAGTGGTATCTAGCCCATGGGTTGGTTGTTACACACATCTACCAGACAATAGAGTATCGACCGGTTAGTTGCTTTAAACAATTTAAGGAAACAGTCTCTAATGCCCGTCGCCAAGGGGACAAAATTCCAGCTGAGAGTATTACGGCAGAAACAATGAAATTGTTAGGTAATGCCGCTATATGTTTTCAACTGATTGGTGTCTATAATATGTTCTATTAAAGTGGTTATATGTGTGAAATGGCTATATAAAAGACTCAATGTCAGGTTTGTCACTAGTCATGACCAATAAAAATGAATGTACTTTGTCAATGACAACTGTTTTGTTGACTCTTCTACACATTATTGGAAATTTCATGCACTGTACTTAATGAAAAATAAAAAGTTATGAAAACGAAATTTTCTTGTTTGTTGGTTTTTTAGTGGTATGAATGGTCTGTTTTCTTGTTGAGCAATGCAAGAGGGTGCTTCATGTTGATTGTGAATGTGGTACACACATTTTTACTACACAACCTAAAATATAAGAGTTAAATATTACCTCTACATACCACCCCTTACCCACCCCTTACCCAACTTCATGCCCGAGGAGGAGTGAAAATCAACCGAGGTCAAGGTCAATCCTCCACAATCCTCCAAATACTAACCGAATTGCACATTTATAACTACTAGTATGTACAGATTTAGATTTCGAGCTCATCTTAGCATTTACAAAGCCAAATACATTTACGCAATATGACTTCAAATTATCTAATGAAGGAACTGACTTTGCAAATAAACAAAGATGAATAAATACCAAAATAAATAAAGCAGAGTTTCTCTGGTGGACGCCACACAAGTGGCATCTTCTAGAAGAGATGTGTTTCATGCTCGGTAAAATATCTGATTCCAAGCTTTACAGTGACAAATAAGCTTGCGCTGATGTATTGGGTGTGATGGTAGCACTACACATCAGCTTCAGACGATGTTTGGAGGTTGATAATTGGTTACCCTCAGTTGAATATCAACGCTCCTTCGCCACTATAGTCTGTCCGGAAATTAATGCCGTCATTCGCGATCAATTATTTTGAAAACTCTTCTGTTGCATCGTTATGAAATTTTTCCGGCCGTCTTATATTTACCCCCACCCAAGGAATATGTCTTTGATAGGTCCAAAGGCAACTTAAATCATCGAAAGCGGCGACATTTCTTTGATGTATTGGGGAAAATGTAGTGAATTCACGCTAACAAACTAGTCATACAGTAAAGCAACGTCATTTCGGGTAAGGACACATGTACAAGGGGTAGCCAGATTCGTATTGGAGTGGGTGCAATAAAAAAGTAGCTTAAAAGTCGACAGGGTCGACTGCATTGCACAAAGTTTTTTATATCCCATATGGCTCAGTATCTTTCCGCAGCGTGGAAAGCGTCGCACAAAGCACGAACTCCGTAACTCCAGCGACGACCCTCGTGAGTCTCCGAAAAAATGCACTCGTGAAATGAAGGAATCGAACATACAACGGCTTGACCACTTCACCATGGAGACTCCCGAGAGGGGTGCAATTTGTAATATTAGTAAAGACAGAGAATTTACAGAGGCATGGGGTAAATAATGTGTAAAATGACAGGAAAGTAGAAGGAATATATTTCTTACCTTATTTTTCATTTCCTTCTTCTTTCTTCAGCTGCTGGTTAATAATTGTACACAAGAATTCATGTTACTAGGATGCATTTAGCTTTTTTTATTGAGTTCGTAAAAGCTTCCAAATAGCTGTGCGTTAATGTGCGTATGGAGTGACTAGAAATGATACCGCAATTTAGTCATCATTTGCCCATTTTTAAGGATCTGTTCAGCTGTCTGTGTAGTTTGTTCACACGTACACATGGGTGACAGACCCGCTTTGAGTCTTCGTGAAAGATTGTCTACTCTGCTGTTTACTGTTCAGAGACGGAACATGATTACCTATTTTGCACTGTGAAAATAGTTGTCAGTGTCTCTGTAGTAGGCTTTCTTCTTAACGACCTAGATGTTGGTTCTCTTTTCATTGAAGTTTATAGATTGATTCGTATGCACGTGTGTTGTCCCCTAATTTCACAACGTGTTTGCTCTCACGTTTCTTGTTATGCCACAATATGTCAGTTTCCACCGCAATATTACTTTTCTGTTGGTATTCAATGCGCTTAGTGTGTGTTTTTTTTTTTTCAATACCAGTTGTTTGCCACCGCTGAGGGCTTGCGGAATTGAAAATTCATCACTGTGGAATACAAACTGTTGCCAATGACATTGTGCTGATGATGTAATGTTTAGGGCCTGCAATTCGTCTGAATAGATGGAGCAAAATATTCCAGTAAGCGAGCACGTGGATTAAGGTCTGCGATCTGCTCAGACCTTAATTTCCGCATTGATCCACATTTCATCCAAATACACTATGCCATAATTTTCTTTTGCGCATTTCCCCTTATTTCACGTAGGTATCTGCTTCTCATGGCTCCTAAATGCGGTTGCTCGCAAAGAATATTTCTACATCCTTTGTACTTTCTAAAAGTGAAGAATAATTCCTTATAATTGTCCACAAAGTTGTTTTGGATAGCTCCATGTTAATGTTCTTTCTCACCAAACCCTAGTTTTCTTACAGTCCATGTTTCTTTGGCATCCAGCATTTTTATAATGCTGGATAATCCTGGATATAAATTCCAAAATTTTTAATATTTTAGGAGTCTCCGTGGCGAAGTGGTCCAAGCCTCTTGACTCGGGCTCCAAAGGTTGTGGGTTCGATTCCGGGTCGCATCATTCGGTTCACGAGCTAAATTTTTCTGAGACTCTTGTGGGTCGTCGCTAGAGCTGAAGAGTTCGTGCTTTGTGCGATGCTTTCCTCGCTGCGGAAAGAGACCAAGCCATATGGGATAGAACCCGGTGCAATGAAGTCGACGCTGTCGACTTTTAAGCGACTTTTAAAGCATTTTTATAATAGCTCGCTTTATGACATCCTTGTCAAAGTTGTCTACAATAAACTTTCTACCTACCGTTTGGTTATTGCGTGGTGGTTTAATTCCAGATTCTTGCACCCATAGAAGAAATGACCGTTTACTCAAACCCAACGCATGCACTGTTCTTTTTTCGGAATTTGTAATAGTATACAACAGTTTCCTGCGATCAGCTTCTACACAAACATATGTGAACAACTTCATAGCGATGCTTTGAAGTGTATACACAATTTCGCAATCAATCCCATTGAAAAATATTCACACATTTCAATGTTAGCGATAAGTGGTAAGATTTAAATAAAAAATAATCAGGTTTCATGAAATAACCCACATTTTGACGACACCTCTGAAAACTCCCAGTTTAAACAGTTTGAACGCTGATTGTCTGGCTACGGTGTAATACATTTAACATTATGAACTTAATCTCTGACCCGTAAATTATATACCGCATATAAACAAACATTGAAATCTGCTGTACAATCTCCAGAACAAAAATTATTTTTTTGTTGGGTGGACATGATGATAAGGTTATATGCTAAATCTCATCATTTTCCTTCAGTTGGTTACTGAGATATGGATTTTTATATGGAGGCAAACAAAGGTGAATGCACTATAACAGACACGTATCACCATCATTATCACTCGGGT
Source organism: Cepaea nemoralis (assembly GCA_014155875.1). Classification (NCBI taxonomy): domain Eukaryota; kingdom Metazoa; phylum Mollusca; class Gastropoda; order Stylommatophora; family Helicidae; genus Cepaea; species Cepaea nemoralis. The sequence goes on from JACEFZ010005372.1 coordinate 528,158, forward strand.
ATGAACTCAACATGAACCTGCTGTTCACATCATCAGCTGTTACAGGTACAATTCACGAGATTTGAAAATCATTCCACGTTTGACGATGCTAAAGGGTTAAACCAAGTGTTGCTACTTGCTAGGTCAGAATAGCAGCATCGCCACAACATCCCACAACCAGACATGATGAGTACTCAGGGCAATCAGTTGAGTTTGAGGATTCAAGAATGTGCCTAACAAACCAATTGTAGAAGTCCGCAAGATCTTTCCGCTTCTCCACACAGTTAGCGTTGACTAATGTAGACTTGTACAGATCGCGAGACTAAATGGGGCAGTGTATATAATAGCATAGTGATACAATTCCAAGACTTAATGAATCCACATCAATTAAGGTCGCTTAGACGGTCCACTGGCACGTCATCACATCCGGAATGGTGGATGTGATAGTATATTATATGTGATGGCAGGTTAACTTACAATACTTCCCGTTAAAGCAGTGCGGGTCCGTGTGTGTGCATGTGTGTGTGTGCATGTGTGTGTGTGTGCATGTGTGTGTGTGTGGTGTGTGTGTGTGTGTATGTGTGTGTTGGCGCGTGCAAATATGTATACATTTGATGATATAGATGTTTTAAAAGCTAAATGTAACCTTATGTAGATGTTTTAAAAGCTAAATGTAACCTGTTGTTTTAATGACTTTATGTATATTCGCAGCCCAAAACAACATTAACGTAATGTGGTGTCTGTCATCTCAGATACTCCCGAGAAGTCTAAATGTGGTGTCTAATGATTAAGTAAGGGTCTCTGCTAGTGACATCTACATTGATGAACACCGAGAATATCTTGTCCTGGCAGAGTGCCATCTTCTCTGGTTGAGTGATCAGTGGGTAGATCCACAGCTAGACCCACGTATACTGACAGAGCCCTACAGATGATTAAAACAGCTGACGCTAAAACAGGAGTAGCAAGCAAGTAATCGAACTAACCGTAGCAGTGGAAAATGTCACTGGCATACAACGGCTGTTTACAGGCGCGTGCACATAATCCTATAATCCGATCATTGATCGCTCCGACAAAGAGTACACAGGCTCCGTCCCATGTTCTGACCTTTCCCAGAGTTTGGGGAGCAACGATTTTTGTCTTAATGTTACCCCTCTTCTTAGCCAGCTTCTGTGCGTGTTTTTCTGTCAGTTTGTACCATCATCTGTCCGTGCAGACATGCTGTTATGTCTGTCCCTTTCTTTAACTGTCTGTCCCTTTCTTTAACTGTCTGTCTGTAGAGTTATCGATCTATCCGTTTCCCTGGCCATACATCCGTAATTTTATACTCTCTTCCCCCCCCCCCACCCCACCCCGCCCTCTCTCTCTATCTACCACCCTCCTCTCTCTCTCTCTCTCTCTCTCTCTCTCTCTCTCTCTCCTCTCCTCTCTCTCTCTCTCTCTCTCTCTCTTATGTCTGTTGTTAATGACATATATGAGAAAATTATGTTACCCAAAACATAACTTGTGCTTTACGAGGACAATGTGCAGACCTATCCTTTGAGTTGTGGTAGCTCAAGATTCAACAATTGACTCGGTTACATAGTCTCCTCTGATGTGTGTAGTTAGAGTACTGGCATTACACACCCCGCAGGTTTCAAGGTCTAAGAGTTAGTCATAAAGTCTGTTAAAGGTTACACAGCCAGCCAGCCAATTATACCCATACACGCTTACCATTTCAGATTCCTTCAGGTGACCATGAGTGTATTCGTTCACGACTCCTAGAACCGCGGCTGTATTTTACATGTTTATGTGAGAGCTTGCCTGTCTCCGTGGCCTAAAGTCTTACGAACGCGATTTGTGAGCCGCTCACCACGCGTTCGAAAACGGCGGTGACCGATTTGGTAGCAGACCGTGTCGCGCTGGAGTTTTAACGTGTTGGTTTGGAAGGGGGGGGGGGGGGGGGGGCGGGGGGCAGTCGTTCAGAAAGCAATGACAAATTACTGAACGTAAAACTTGTCAAGACATCACAACCAGCAGTAAAATTGTGGTGTTGACAGCGATGTCCTGTAAATAATAAAGTGCCAGATAGGAGCAGACCATGGCCAGAGACTTAGTGCCCACGTGCTTTATAGCTATATCCAAGCTGTCAATAGCTTTAGAGGAAACGCAACAAAATATATAGATGCTATATTTGGTCATAGAAGAAAGACAACAAAATATGCAAATGCCATACATAGTCATAGAGGAAACACAACACACAAATAGAGTACGAAACGGAAAACAATATTTGGAAGCTTAAAAAAAAGCGGACGCGCTAGAGAAGTTGACAGCGATCTTCGCTGGTAATGTCATGAACACGATCGGACACGTTTTTATTCCTGAGCTCGTCGCTTGCTAAAGTGATGGGAAGATTGACCATTTAATCCTCCGTGCATTCAGGCCTACAAAAATTGATGCCGCTATAACATCACAGTGATGTGATTAAAAGCTGGCGCGGAGCAAGCACGACAGGAAACCTCCGTTCGTTAGAAGTGGTTCCCCTTTCCCAAATGTTTTGGCCCTTTATCTTCATGAAACTCACTGGGGGAGGGCCTACTCGGGTCATGGCTCTGTGTGTCTCTTTCCTGCCCTGCGTTCGTACCTTGTTTCCAGACGGTCGATTCGTTATTCCACTTGCCCCACACATGCGCTCTGTGTCTGCTCCCTAGTCACTCTGCCCTCGGGGAGGAGAACATCGTGCACCCGGTGCTTTGTGCCCTCACACATATCCTAGCACTTCCGGCCGTGAGATGCAGCTTTTTACCCTGCCGTTCGCCTCTGTCGTCGCCTCCGCATCGGCTGTTGGCGTATGCACCGTAGCCATAGTTGCCACCATTTGCCGGAAGAACTGACCTAAAAACGCCCAATATGTTGTTTACAAAGAAATCTCAACAGAAACCATGCTTCGAGACATTTTATTTTAGATATCAGCCACAAATACTTGCATCTTGTCACGTATTCTTCGAATTATTGGCTTGATGTGCTGGCTTCCCATAACACACGCATGGAATTATTGGACGGAAATGTTGGTCTCCTGTTATAAGGCTCGGGAACATCGATCGGAAATATTGGTCTCCTGTCACACAGGATTGGAAATGTTGGTGTCTTCAGTTCGCTAAGAATTAACTTTTGGGGAAACATAAATGGTTGTTGTCTACATTTGTTTGATGTGTTGGCGTGTAATTTCATGGTATGTACTGTGACATAGGTGTAGATAAAAGAGCTTCGCATTTAATAGTTCGCTACTTATTGAATTGTGGTGACAAACTTTCTTCTTTGTCGTTGGCTGTGATAAATAACCATTGGTGGAAGTTTGGGGTCATTTTATTTCTTCTGTGCTAGCTAGATAACCAAGTTGGTGTCCATTTGAAAGAGATGCATTCATAAGTGATACATATATGGGTGTGAAAGCGTGTGAATAATAACAGTGATGCGTAGAAGCTGAGAATGTACTACTAATGTTGATAGTGTGGTTTAATGTAACAGAATGGGTAATGCTTGTTAATATAACATTGTTGATAGTGTGGGTTCAGTAAAATTGTGGATATTCATTCATTGGCACCTTGCCGTCTTGACAGACGATAGTTTGTGCTTTAAAAAGGCATAATAACTTTTAACTATGGCGGTAGCGAGTGTGACTGATAAGGCCAATTTGCGCTGTAAATGTCCGTTCACAGTGGGTGCACGTGAACACGTGGTCATTTCCACCATCATGCACCATCTTACGTCTCAAACGCTTGGTGTGTGACTTTTCTGCAATAATTTTCTCCTTTGACTTTATTCCATTTCTGATATTTGCCCTCCATGCAACACGTTCAGCGGCGACTTGCTCCCAATGTGCATTATCAATGCCTGTATCAATCATGTCCCGCTTTACACACATCTTTGTATCGTAGTAGAGGCCGACCCTGAGATCTCTTACCCATCTGTAATTCACCAAAAAAGATATCCTTTGGTATTCTACCATCATCCATCCTCCTAGATGTCCTATCCATCTAAGTCTACGAAGACTGAGCATGGAATAAACTGTCACACAACCTGATCTTTCCAATACTTCAGTATTTGTGATTTTGTCTTGCCACTTAATACCAAGAATTCTTCGCAGACACCGCATATGAAAGCTGTTTAAGTTGTTCTCTTGGTGTGAGTAAGTTGTCCAGGTTTCACTGCCATAGAGAAGAGTACTAAGGACACAGGCTTGATAGACAAGGACTTTTGTTTTGGCAGTAAGCTTCCTGTTCTCCCAGACTCTTTTTCTTAACCTGTTCATTGTTGTTGCTGCCTTACCAATCCGGATGTTGATTTCCTGATCTAGGGATAATTTGCTATTTACCACTGATCCTAGATATGTAAAATGGTCTACTATCTCTAGTTCGGCGTCGTCAATAAAGATTGATGGTACCCCATGTGCACCTTGTGACATAATCTGTGTCTTCTTTTTGCTAATTGTTAACCAAATTCAGAACAAGCATTGGAGAATGCAGATAGTAGACATTGCAATTCTTCCTCAGAGTGGGTCGTAACTGCAGCATCATCTGCAAAAAGCAACTCTCTGATCAGTACCCTCCTAATTTTGGTCTTAGCCTTCAATCTCTGAGCATTGTAGAGGCCGCCATCTGAGCGTGAGTGAATGTATATACCACCATCCTGATCATGAAATGCATATTTCAGTAGAAGTGAAAAGTATATTCCAAAGAGGGTGGGGCTAGTACACAACCTTGCTTAACTCCACTCTTGATTTCAAATTCTTCAGAAGTTGCACCATCAAACTTGATTATACCCTTCATGCCTGTGTGGAACGATTCCACAATGGACAGAAGAGTTGGTGGGCAGCCAATCTTCTTTAGTGCCTTGAACAGACCCTCACGACTGACCAAATCAAATGCCTTTGTGAGGTCGATGAAGGCAATAAACAGTGGTTGATTCTGTTCACGGCATTTTTCTTGCATTTGTCGCAATGAGAATATCATATCAGTGGTAGACCGGTTCTGTCGAAAGCCACACTGTGATTCGGGGTAGACTTGATCTCCTAGGACTTGAAGTCTGCGCAGAACAATTCTGGCACAACAATACACAGAAGTGAGATACCCCTATAGTTGTTGCAGTCGCTCCGATCGCCCTTGTTCTTGTACAGTGTTATGATGCTTGAATCTTTGAAATCCTGTGGGACTTGTCCTTCACGCCAGCATAGCTCTATTAGCTGGTGGATCTGTATAGTGAGTGTGTCTTGCCCACTCCTGATAACCTCTATTGGAATCCCATCCTTACCTGGAGCCTTGCCAGATGCAAGTTCATTTATAGCACACTTAACTTCTGTTATGGTGGGAAGTGTGTCCAGGTGGTCAAGAGTTGGTAGAGCCTCTATGGCGTTGAGGGCATCATCCGCTAGTTTGGTCTCACTTGAGTAAAGCTCCAAATAGTGCTCTACCCATCTGTCCATCTGCTGTTTCTTATCAGTGATGATTTCTCCAGTCAAGGTTTTCAATGGTGCACTTCTTTTGATCACTGGACCGCAGGCTTTCTTTATTCCTTCATACATGCTTCTTATGTCTCCCTTATCACTTGCGATTTGAATGGACTCACATAACTTGATCCAATAATCATTTGCACACTGCCTGGCAGCCTTTTGCACATCCTTCCTAGCTTGCCTAAGCTCACTCAGAGTGTTACGCGTTGGTCTTTCCTTGTTTCTTAAGAGAGCTTTCTTCTTCTTATCAATCAAGGGCTGCAGAGTCTCGCTGTTGGCCGCAAACCAGTCCTGCCTCTTATGATCCACAGTGCCGTAAACCCCTACGGCAGTTTTATAAAGAGTTTCCTTAATTGACCCCACTTTTCATTTACTGTACAATTTTCTGGTGTATCAGTGAAAGCGTCTTCAAGTTGCTGTTGAAACTGAAAGCACTTTTCAGGATCATGAGTGTTAATAATATTAATCCTGAGGCTAGATTTGTGTTTAGCTGTGTAGATTCTCTTTGGTCTCAGTCTAACCCTTGCAACAACCAAAGAATGATCCGTATCACAGTCATCACTGTGGTAACTACGAGTCAATGATATATGGTTTCAGATGTTGTCTCCGTGTGATGATGAAGTCCAGCTGGTGCCAATGGCCGGATCTTGGATGTTTCCATGTGACCTTATGCATCTCTTTTGTTTTAAAAAAGGAGTTTGTAATACATAGGTCATTACTGGTGCAATGCTCCAGCAGCCTTTGCCCATTTTCATTCATGCGACCGATGTTGTATTTTCCAAGGCACACTGGCCATGAACTCGAGTCCTTGCCCACACGAGCATTGAAATCACCGAGCATATAAATGTAGTCAGATTTTGGAACTGCCTTGATCATGGAGTCTAACTCCTCATAGAACGAATCCTTCACATCATCAGAGGAATCGAGTGTCGGTGCATATGCAGTAATAATGGTGGCAAACCCACAAGAGGTTGCCAAGCGCAGGGATAATAGTCTTTCATTTCCTCCTGCTGGAATTTCAATCATTCCCAGTAGCGAATTCTTCACTGCAAAGCCCACACCGTGTTGCCTTTTTTCTGCCTGCCCTCTACCCTTCCAGAAAAAGGTGTAGTTGTTTTCCCTGAGTGACCCTTCCTCAGCGAGGCGAGTCTCCTGCAGGCCAGCAATATCAATGTTTAGACGATTGAGTTCGGCATCAATCACAGCCGTTTTTCTCACATCGTCAATATTGGTCAAGTCAGTGGAAAATCCTGGACACATGGTTCTCACGTTCCAGGTTGCAAGCCGTAGCTTGAGGTTTCTATTTTTATTTTTGTTTGTACCTGGTGCATTGGTTTTACAGCCTGCGATTCAGATTTTGTCCTAGCCCCAAGCACCCATTGAAGCAGGCAGGCTGTGGCGGATCAGCACCCAATTGGCTGGGGGCTGCCCAGCTTGAGGCGGGCGGTAGCTGATCAGTGACACCTATAGGTGTCTCCCACCGTCAGAGGCAACGCGTGGCTCCCCATGTCCTACGCCAACTGACAAGGACTTATAACCGTAACAGTTGCTCTCGCTTGATTCAGAGACCAGTTAAGACCAGGGATGGAGTTATTGCCTCTCCATAGCACAAAGCCTGGGCTAAAATATAGAGATCATGTGTTGCCCATGCAGCATGATCCCTCTCTAGGCCTGCCTAGTTTACTCCAGAGGAAAGGTTACACCCCTACATCTGGAACAAGACAAGCTGCAGAAGCTGCCGGATCAGCAAAGCAAGGCTCTAACTGTCCGCCTGTCGGAGCTTCGATCCTAGACCAGTCGCCAACCAAGGATTAGGGCCTGGTCTGCCCTGCCATGACATTTTGTCTTTAGCTTGCATTTCCTCGCACCAGGGTAAGGGCTTGTACCCTCCCAATTGCGCTCTTCCGCCCGAAGCGTTGGCACAATGTGGGGTGTCGGGTTTGGTAAGCGCCGCCCAACGTTCAGCGCTAACAGAAACCAGGTAGTACCGTCTACTGTTATACGGTAGCTCAGTCATATCTGACTAAGACCTGACACCTAAAATTGTGGATAATATTTGTTAATATAACATTATTGAAAGTGTTGGTTAATGTAACATTGCAGTTTTGTTTGATAATATAACACTGTTGACAGTGTTGGTTCACGTGACATTGTGGGTAATGTGTGTTAATATAACATTGTTGATAGTGTGTATTCGTGTTACATTGTAGATACATTCGGTTAGATATTTCAAATAGAGAGAGTTATCGTAACATTTGGACAGAGTAGAATACGTTAAGAATGTAATGTAAAGCATGGAGCTGGCAATAGAAGAGCTATGGTTAGTTCTGTGTTCAGAATAAGGTGACTGAGAATTGTCCTTGCGTGTGTAGGCAATGTCCACTGCTCTACAGGTTCTCTGCACATAGTCACCATTCCTGTTTCCGTCATTCTCAGTTTCCACACAGTAATGATTAGCTAAGCTCTTTTGTTGTTAAATTCTTAATCATCACCATCATCTAGTGTCATCTCCGCAGCGAATGTTTGCGGCAATAGATCTCTAGAAGTATCATATTAATCCGCCAATATATTTTCTACCAAACTGTATCCTGGTCATATCTTGATGTCGTTTGTGCTTTTAATCCGTTGTCGCCCTAGCTCTTCTGCTTGTAATTTTCTTTTCTTTTTTTCTTCAGTAAAGCATGCTGTTGTTAGGTGTGACTAAAGTACCATTTCCGATTTGCTCAGCTGCACCGTTGTTTGCATTGAGCTATTTCCTGTGACGACCCTGTTTGTCCGATTTTCATTACTGGAAACTAGAGGATATTTCTAAAAACACATCTAAAGCCTCACTTTTTTGCTTCATCTGGTTAGTCTATTCTGAATATTTCTTGGATTCCAGCGGAGACATTATGTCGCAGTCTGCCTGTTGGGACACTGTAAACAGCATATTGGGAGATTATCTCCCTGTATTGTTGCGTGGGTTTAACTGTAGTAATCTCCTCTTGGCGCCAGGGCTGACTGACATTGCGGCTTGAAGGTGGCATCAACTGTAGGGTTATTAAATATGCCTGTGTAACTGTATGACTTCTCTTGTGGATATTTCAAGTTACACAAACCTGTTTCACTGCATGTCTTCTCTTGTGGCTATTTCAAGTTACACAAACCTGTTTCACTGCATGTCTTCTCTTGTGGCTATTTCAAGTTACACAAACCTGTTTCACTGCATGTCTTCTCTTCTCGGTATTTCAAGTTTAAAATGTTTAGGGAGGGGGGAAGGGTGGGTGAGGGGGAAGGGGACTTCGTAACTCTAGTTGCATGTTTTGGGCATTTTCAAGTAAAACAAATCTTCGTCGCCTCAACGTGTCCTTTGTGAATATCCGTCTAGGCGTCTGCCTCTTGCAAAGTAGCAATTTCATTTTCCGGCTCTAGCCTTTCGATTCGCCTTTGAATGTTTTCTGATACGAGTAGGGATCGTCGTCGGAACTACGGAGTCAGTTCCTAGTGCGACGCTTTCGGCAGGAGGTTAGCTGTTATACGGAGAAAGGCTGAATGAGCTATGCAGGTTAGAAGCCAGTGCAGTGAAGTCTGCCGTCTCGCCAATTTAATTCCGTGTTTATGTCGTCACTGCGTGATGCCCGTTGCGGGTATCTTTCAAGTTAGATACACCCGCGTCACGGCATGTTGTCCACTGCGGATGTCTTTCTGGCTCTCGGATATACGCTAATTGACCAAGCAATCGCCACGCAGTGTGCAGGTTTGAGTTTTTGTTTAACCGTGCGATATACAAATTCTTTGCCCCAATTGTAAACATGCTTAATTCAGTCAATACATTCAGTTAGTTGGGGGAAAGCATATATATCATTATATGGAGGATGCATTTCCGAAGAGCCACCATGTCTTAATTAGAGTTTAACTGGGTGCAATTGCATCGTTGTCAGACACCCATAGCAGACAACACAAGAAGTAATCGCCCACGACATCATAAACGGCTATTGATTGTAAATTCAACCTGACTGGTATTCAGCTTTATATTCGACATACAAATGGATTCCAATTATATATCTAACTTTTACTGCCTCTCTCTCTCTCTCTCTCTCTCTCTCTCTCTCTCTCTCTCTCTCTCTCTCTCTCTCTCTCTCTCTCTCTCTCTCTCTCCCAACTATGGTGAAAGTTGTAGTCCGAGAGTTTCTTGTGGCACAGCACTCTTTGCTCTAATTACAGATTTCTTGCTGGGCGGCTTTGTTCTTCTGTTATCATCATCATAATCATCATCATAAACAAGTGCCTAGCCAGCTGGCGTATGCGTTCATGCCTCTCCACAGATCTCGGTCATTGATGTTATGGATAAACAATGCTGATGATAGTTGTCCATGACACCGTCTTAGTCCATCCAGCATCATTTCTGTTAGTCTTCCCATTGATCTTTCCAGACGTCACCATGTTCTCCAATGCCTCTCTTCTTCTGTTATAGCTCACTGATTTTACAATTGTTGGAGAGTTGGAGCGCTGAGTTGTCGTAATCAAGAATGGTAACCAACCCATTGAATATGCTCTTCTCACGAATATCAATTCAAGCCGCTTGGCCGATTATCACACTCCCACGTCGTTGGAAACAGTCTAATCATTGTCGGAACAGTTAGCCTAATCATTGTTGAAACAGTTAGTCTAATTATTGTTGAAACAATTAATCTAGGAGCGGCTGGCCGAGTGGCTAGAATGCCGGGCTCTCCTTTGGGAGACCCGGGTTCGAATCCTCGGTAAGGCGTGGAGTTTTTTCTGTCCGGGGAAAAAAGAAAACTCTAACCTGCACAGTTCGCGGCAACTACACTAGCCAGGCGGCCTTAATTCCTCAGGCTCAAGACCCCTCCGTCCTACACCGCAAGGAACGTATAGGCAGTAACTGACAGTTGTTTTATTGTTGAAAATGTTGGTCCAATCATTGTTGAAACATTTGGTCTAATCATTGTTGACAAAGTTGGTCCAATCATTGTTGAAACATTTGGTCTAATAATTGTTGAGACAGTTAATCTAATCATTGTTGAAACATTTGGTCTAATCATTGTTGAAACAGTTGGTCTAATCATTTCTGAAACAATTTTTCTAATCATTGTTGAAACAGTCAGTCTAATCATTGTTGAAACAGTTTGTCTAATCATTGTTGAAACAGTTGGTCTAATCATTGTTGAAGCAGTTAGTCTAATCATTGTTGAAATAGTCTAATCATTGTTGAAACAGTTGGTATAATAATCATTGTTGAAACAGTTAGTCTAATCATTGTTGAAAAAGTTGGTATAATCATTGTTGAAACAATTAGTCTAATCATTGTTGAAACAATTGGTCTTATCATTGTTGAAATAGTTAGTCTAATCATTGTTGAAAAAGTTGGTCTAATCATTGTTGAAACAGTTGGTCTAATCATTTCTGAAACAATTTTTCTAATCATTGTTGAAACAGTCAGTCTACTCATTGTTGAAACAGTTTGTCTAATCATTGTTGAAACAGTTTTTCTAATCATTGTTGAAACAGTTAGCCGGTATATATCCGTTCTGTGCAACAAGATGGCTGCGCGCCTCTTGAACCGTCTTGTCGATCTGAAAGGTCAAAGGATTAGTAAATTTTCACGGTGCGTGGTCTCATAGTTAATATTTGCTTTCTTTCAAATTCTAATGATTTCATATTTGCATTTATTTGTAACAACTGTTCGAATATTGAATCTTATCTGATACATAAGAGAGTATTAACTAACGACATGCCTAAGTTTGTTGCTTTGAATAAATTTGTCTTTCTTTTGCAATCTCTTGGAATAATTGCACCTGTTTCTGTTTTCATATAAACTGATAATATAACAAAACACTAATAAAGGATTTGGATGAGGAGTGAACGTCCACACATCAACCACAAACATGAGTACAGTTGCTATATCAAGATCAGGTTACTTTAGTCACAAGAAATATTTTGTCGAAACAACTTGAGACACAATTGAGTTGACATCAGTGTCATTAGTTAGTAATCTAATTATCTATCATTCATAGCAGAAGTACGAAGCCACAATGAAGTTAGGTTTATAACAGCCCCTAACTAAAGCATACTGTTTTATTCCAAAACTTATGGAATTAATCCCATTGCATTTTGTTTCAATTTAACACCTGAAATGATGAGAAAACAGTATGATTACATCATTTTGACTCAGAATTTTCAGTGTTTATAAAATTAATATTATAGATATTTATTTGGTGTGAATTATTAGTATAATTCAGCAATTCTTGTTTGCCAAATAACAATATATTTAAGTACATATGTCATTTGTTTGTTTTGTTATAAAATAGAATGTTTCATGTTTTGTGTGTGTAATGTGTTATAATACTTGTGACTTATGTCTGTGTCATCCTAATGGTAACTGTACTGATAGTTAGTTACACCAACCTATTAAGGCAGACATCTGAGTTACCAATGAAGTGACTTTCCACAGCAGTCTTTGTCTTAGTGAACGTCACTTGAATTCTAGATTCTCTGATGTTATGAATCCAGTGGTGACCCATGTGATCTCCAACAGCATGTATTTGTATCAGTTCAATGGCTTACAACACCTTTCCATGGCATGGCAAACTGATGTCAAGAATCTCCTTTCTGTGTCTTTCTATCTCCTTAATCTTTCAATATTCAAGTTTGTGTCTTCTCATAATGTCACTAAATGACAACTGCCTCTTTCTGTTTGTGGTAAGTTGTGTCTTTGTGTCTTAGTCTCTTTAAAAACACTGGTGATGTACCCATCCAGTGCCGTTGTGGAAATGGGAAGTATTTGGTCAGCCCTATATACCCAGCATGGACGAGACAGGAACACTGAGCTGATCCACGACGCTGGTGATCGAGTGAAATGGCGAGTCATGGCCGCGCACGCTTTCCAGCATGGCACACGATTGATTGATTGATATACCCAGTACACTTCATGATGTGTAAAATGGTCCTTTCCTTATGCCGATGACATCGTCTTGATAGGAACAAATCAGAAGAAACTAAATTTATATATATATATATATATATATATATATATATATATATATATATATATATATATATATATATATATATATATATATATATATATATATATATATATCCCCTCTGCTGTGTGTCCACCGTGACGAGGTAGAGGGGCTTGTGCGTCCCAATGACCCCAAGAGCTATGCCGACGGTAGCACAGCTACTGGTAGGGCCACCCATGTCGGACAGGTCAAGGGAGAGGGACCAGACGAAGAGACACACAAACCTGCTGCCTTGTAGGTAGACTGGGGACAGTCAAAGGCTAGGGAAAGCATCCCGAATACATGCTTGTCGAAATCGGATGTACTGAGCCACAGGCTTGACAAAGCAGTGCAACGTAAAACCTGCTGCCTTGTAGGTAGACTGGGGACAGTCAAAGGCTAGGGAAAGCATCCCGAATAAATGCTTGTCGAAATCGGATGTACTGAGCCACAGGCTTGACAAAGCAGTGCAACGTAACTTAATTCATGATGTCACAAATCAAAATTAATCGTTATGGTGCTAATCCCGTGAAGTCCCATCAGGCGGCGATAGTGCCGGGCCCCCTGCCTCGAGGGGGTCCACCCATGACTACTGGTGGTCACCTTCCCCTGTGCTGTGGAGTCAAGGCACAGAGGAGTAGGTTAAGAGCTATTGACCAAATACCCCGGACACTCAACATACTACAGTGGAATGCCGAAGGAGTTTACAAGAAGAAAGACTCCCTAACACAGCGTCTTCATAAAGATAGAATAGATCTGGCATGCATTCAAGAGACACACCTCAACGCCAATCACAAATTCTCAGTCAGAGGATATCAGGGTACACGTTTCTACCGCGAAGGACACAAAGGAGAAGTTCTAATACTTACACGAAACACAATACCTTGCAGCGAAGTATCTGTGATCTCTGACAACCAAACGGAAATTATAGGTGTTGATATAATGATAAAGGAAGTGAAAATAAGAATCTACAATCTGTATAGCCCAGCAGATAAGGACCTTACACTCTCAAATATGAAAATAACTGACACAAACTGCATTATTGTTGGAGACTTTAATAGCCTGCTGGTACAACGTGGGGAGCAGATGAGAAAGTTCTCAAGAAGTTATATACTGGACGGGTGAGGCCAGTACTGGAATATGGTATTGCAGCTTGGGCAACAGCAGCTAAGTCAAACTTTAGCAAAATAAGTGGAGTCCAAAACCAGGGAATGCGAATCATAACTGGAAGCCTGAAGACAACGCCTATTAATGAACTAGAAAAGATCACTTGTTTACAACCAATGCAGGATAGAAGATATAGCAGAGCCCAGCAACAAGCAGAAAAATTTAGAAGATTGACAGACCACACTATGTACAACAGATTTAATGGTTTTGGAAAGGGAATACTGAAGCGTAGCAACTTTGTAGAAACTGCAAAACGAAGGATTAGGGCAGATCCTATACTTAACATATCAACAGTCAAGCCCATACACAATGCACACAAGTTCCCAGCTTGGAGACAGCAGCAACTGCCTGAGATGATAGAAAACATTCCTGGTATTGAGAAAAAGGACACTCAGCATGAAACCGAAAGAAGAGAAATAACCCTAAACTACATAAAAGAACATTACCCAAGCAGCAATTGGACCCATGCATATACAGATGGATCAGCCAAAAATTCAATAGAGAATGGAGGAGGAGGAATTCTCCTAAATTTAAAAAATGGAGTGAAAAAAATACATTCGATGGCAACTGGAAAATTTTCAAGTAACTTCAAAGCGGAGGTAGAGGCTCTGAAAACTGCAGCAGAAATGCTCCTGATGGAGGAAAATAAAGAAAAGCAAATAGCTATCTTCACAGATGCAAAGTCAGCTGTCTCAATACTGAAGAGCAATAACAGCACAGAACTAACTGACCTAAGAGCAGCACTCCATGGTCTATGCCAGAAATCCAAAAAAGTTGTAATACAGTGAGTGGATCCCATCACATTGCAGTATACCTGGAAACGAAGAGGCTGACAGACTGGCAAAAGAGGGCGGACGACTACCACAGCCTGACATAGACATAACCTATAATGAGGCAAAGAGGTTGATAAAAAGCACTTATAGAACCAAATGGGAATCAGAGCATCCAGGCCATCAGAAGGATGATGCATATTACAAACTCGACCGAAGAGAACAAGTAGCAATCTTCAGACTCCACACAGGACATACCAGGCTGAAATATCACTTGTTCAATAAACTAAAGATAGGAGATACCGATGAATGTAATTGTAGAACTGGAAAAATGACAGCAAAACATTTGCTGCAGGATTGCCCAACGTATGCAGAACAGAGAAAGATATTTTGGCCCACACCTGCATCATTTGAGGACAAGCTCTATGGAGATATCAACAAGCTAAAGTTGACCGCAGATTACTTTAACTACATACAGGTTGACATTTAAAGGTGCATGAAGACCCAGAGGCATGAAATGGAATATTGCTTGGATAGCAAATCCATTATGTGGAAAGTCCAAATCGAAAGCTCGCTGTGTGGGCTTCATAAAAGGTGGAGAAGTGTCCTAGTGGCACGAAATGGAATATTGCTTGGATAGCAAATCCATTACGTGGAAAGTCCGAATCAAAAGCCCATTGTGTGGGCTTCATAAAAGTTGGAAAAGTGTCCTAGTGGCATGAAATGGAATATTGCTTGGATAGCAAATCCATTACTTGGAAAGTCTGAATCAAAAGACCACTGTGTTGGCTTCATAAAAGGTGGAAAAGTGTCCTAGTGGCACGAAATGGAATATTGCTTGGATAGCAAATCCATTACATGGAAAGTCCGAATCGAAAGCTCACTGTGTGGATGTTATCTGCAGACTGCATACTTCTGGTTTCCGGAAGAACAGTCTATGATGAACGGAAGGCCCAATATACGGAAGTGAGGCTAAGCAGCCATGTGCAGGACGTGACGATTCCTTGGGTGAGCCCAGTACCAGAGCGCTATGTATCGGCTCTGCAAGTATGGAAGCCTCCTTGGATGGCGGGGAATGCCCATGGTCTGCCCCTGCCTTCCCTTGAGGGCCGACCAGGATCTTTGGCTGTTCTATATGGACCAGCTGGGATGGGGGATAACACCACAACAGTGAGAGTCAAACGTCCTAAGAAACCCCCGGGAAGGTTAACCCGGTCAACAAATGCCCGCAGAAGTCGGATGTGTCGGCCTAACGGCGCAAGAACGCAGCTCTGCTGTAAACAGGCACAACGCAATCACATCCGAAAAAAAAAGTCCGGATGAACGAAGAAGAGGAAGAAGAAGAAGAAACAACAGTTAGCCTATTCATTTTTATCGTTGTTGAAACAGTCTAATAATTGTTGCAACAATTGGTCTAATCATTGTTGAAACAGTTAGCCTAATTATTGTTGAAACAATTGGTCTAATCATTGTTGAAACAGTTAGTCTAATCATTGTTGAAGCAGTTAATCTAATCATTGTTGAAACAGATGGTCTAATCATTGATGAAAGAGTCTCATCATTTTTGAAATATTTAGCAGGTTTAATCATGTTCGTCACAGTTTGTGTGTGACACAGCTAGATAATCATGTCATTTTGGAAACAGTCCATCTCATCATGTTTGTTACACTTAATTAATCGAATCATGTATGAAACAGTCAATTAATCTAGTCATATTTAAAACAGTCAGTCATTCCAATCATTGTCTACCCATGTTTGAAACAGTCGGTCATTCTAATCATTGTTTGAAAGTTTTGTGTGGAAGCAACTACATAGTCGCTTTCAATCTCGAATACACATATTATAAAGCGGCCATGCTATTGATAGAGATAGTGCTTTCGCGTGTTGCTGAACACACAAAATAGTCGCTTGTTAAAGTTTGCATAAGTCATAATGATTAATCTGCATAGGCCAGTTTTGTGCAAACTGAAGACATGTTACCAGTTTAAAATTACCGTGTTAGACAATTTACATTACTGTGCGAACATGTGTATATTTCAGCTTGAAGGATTTATCTAGTTATTTTACTTTATGCTGTGTGAAGTTTGCAGTATGTAACTAACGAGATACAGTGAAATATGAGAGGCAATAAATCGTGCAATCTATTTTTTGTGTCTTCATTATTCAAATATTGTTATTTGCTAAGCGTCTCTGTCAGCACCTACCTATTCTCTCGCTGTACACACAATACATAAACATGGATTCATAGCTGAACAACTAGTCTTCTTAACACGGCAATAGGCGAAGCATACGGTGGTTTGTACAGCTTCCATCGTCGCATTTGTTTGTCGAAGACAGGTTTAATTTCGGCGTAGTTATTAATATAGGTTAATAGATATCTTTGGTACCAAAGCGTTACATTAATAATTCATTAGAACTAAGAGGGTTAATGTAAAAAAGAAAAAGTAATGTTCTTTGCCACAATTATTTTCATCTAAGCCAGTGGTTCTAAACCTTTCTTTGGGCCATACACCCCTTCACCATATGTTCAGAATGTCATCCTTTCCCCTTTCGTATTTCCTCCCTATAAATCCCTCCCCCACCCCGCCCCTATACGTAACAATGGAAGCTAAATTTAATAACACATACTAGAAGAATTCAAGACGTATACATAAAACGTGCCTTACGGGTCTACTTACGTTATTAAACGAATTTCAGAAGGGCGAGAAGTACAGAACCGTAACGTATGGAGGGAAAAACAATATCAAGTAATCGGTTCTTGTATTAACGCGATCTAGAAATAATCTTAACTCCTCCCTCCCTTTCCCCCCCCCCCCCCCCCCCCCCCCCCCCCAGAACCATGGAAACCCTAAAATTCCCCCATGGGGAGGAATTCCCCACCGGTTGAGAACCACTAATCTAAGTTATCATCTGTTGGCTGCGTGCTTGATATGTACAATCAACGGTTGTCTTCCGTGATGTTATGTCAACCATCCTGCATTTCCTCCCTCTATCTGTCTCTGTCTCTGATGCCCTTAATCCTCTCAATTATCACAGCAACCACCTGGACTATCATAGTATCCTGGCGTGGGTACAAATCTGTCATTGTGAATCTCCTTTCTGAAACATCTTGACTTGTGCTATTTATAAGCCTCCAAGGCAGTGGTTCTCAACCGGCGGGGAAATCCTCCCCCCCCCTCCCCACCCCCGCCTTTTCCACCCCAGGGGCAATTTTAGGGTTTCTAGGGGGATGGGGTGGTGTCACAATGTTCTTTATAATAACTGAGTGACATGGTCGTTGTCTAGGGTTCAGTGTTCTTTGTATGTCACTATGGAGTGTAAGTAGAGCTAGCCACCTGTCTCACAATGCAACTCACCCCAGTAGTACACATCCATCAGTCAGTGAACAAGATTGACTTTGGCGCACATAATCCTTTAATCAAGAAAGAACACGGACAAACGGAACACAACTCTATATCCAGAAATAATATAATCCATAGAATATAAATATCCTCCTCACAACTTAACACGCACACGTCACTGCCTTCTCAAGGCCTGCTTAATCTCAAATTCACAGGACAGTTATCCAGCTCCTATCCACGGCTGGACCTCACACAATACAACCCACACACTGGGTCTAACCTCCAATAACTATCCAACCCACTTTGGGTTCAGGCCTCCCTTAACTATCCAACGCACTTTGGGTTCAGGCCTCCATTAACTATCCAACCCACTTTGGGTTCAGGCCTCCATTATCTAATCCAACCCCCCACTGGGTTTTAGGGCCTGCATTCACAACTCGGAGCACAACACACCACAGGACGGAGCTCTCTCTCCGCTCCTATCCTTCGACTCCCGAACAGCTCGGGGTCTAGACATCCCCTGTCCACACGATCCGACCCGCAGCCGGTCTCAGCTCCAACTCCCCTGTCAATATTTTCCACTCTCTTTTATGCCCCCTAACTTCACACGACACTAAACTGTCTCTCACCCCGTCCACCCTGGGGTTCTGCACCCACCCTCACCATTATTTCTCAGGGTTGGTTGTTTTTCTCATAGCCCGGTCACTCACCTCAATGTCAATGACCCAGGCATATGTCATTACCCCCCTCTTAAAAGAAAACATCGTTTTCAAATGTTGGGAGACTAAAACTTATTAAATATGTGACCCCGACATATTGCCTGGGTAGCCCTAAGTATGGCTCCATCTCACTTTAGGTACCACCCTAAATAATACATCAAATAATCATAGTCAACTTTTATATTACCAACACATCACTACAACCAACTTTCCATCTTGTGTACCAATGCATGAGCTAATACATGGCATAATAATCCATATAACATAGAAAAGCATTATATTTAGGTACCCGCAGGTCTATTAATATCTTCAATACCACACAAGCCATGTAACTTTGCTAATAATTGTCCATAAATAAATGTCGAGGCGCTGCATTGCCTCTGTCTTCCATCACTCTCTGGAGAGTTTGTATACCGATCATATATCAGGTGGTTCTTTTCTTGCATCAACCCACCTCTGATTCCTGTCGATGCTGTGTCTACCCTTCATATACCCATGCCTCATGTTTCCTATATCTTTAAAACATCTATTTGCTAATCCTAACCCTGGTTCAGTGATGTCTTTAACACTCTTTTGAACTGCGTTACCATTGCTATCTGCATATTGTACCGTTACACTGGAGTCTCTGTTTAGTCTGACCTCTTTATTAAATCCTGGCCAATATACCTGGCACCCTGCTCTCTGCTGCATACGCCTTATGCCTATGTGCCCTGCACATGCACTATCCTGAGCTGTTCTAGTATCTCGGTCTCTACGTGCTAAGGGTACTACTACTTGCCCACGTGCAGTTCCACCCTCTGAAAACCGGCGAGTGAGAACATTGTTCTTCCTCTCGAAGCACCATCTACCCTTCTTTGACTGCCTATTTTCTACTCTACTACACCCTTGGAAACATTTGTCCAGAGTAGTATCTTGTCTCTGGGAGTCACTAAAGCTATGTTTGAGACCCATTCTCCCCTGTTTCAATATATTCCATTAAAGTAGGCATCTATTAATTTTGGACACGTTGCTGTCTGTCAGCCAACTATAAATGTAAAGACTGTGCTGCTAGTCTTTGTGTACCTTCCCTAAGTACACCACCACTCACTGTGTACGTAAATCGTAGTACTAATAATATCACTCTGTACTCACCCAGTCACTCTACAAGCACTAGGTAGTGAGGGGGGAATATTACTATACTCCCTTATATATATATATATATATATATATATATATATATATATATATATATATATGACAATTATTTTCTTAAAGTCTCTGGAAATATTGCTAAACACACACACACACACACACACACACACACACACACACACATATATATATATATATATATATATATATATATATATATATATATATATATATATATATGTTGTTTGTCCATCAAGAATGATGATGACCATTCATTTCATCCAGTGGGGTTGAAGGTGTGGAGCCGTGGGTTCTAAGATGGCTGATAAGGCCTATTTTGGCTCGAAATGTTCTTTGACAATGTGGACAAAGAATGCTTGACGTCTCTGGAGGAGGATTTCCTGCAGTGGTTTTTCTGTCCTGCCTTTTCTTCACAGCTCTTGCAGTCCTGGTTGCCTCACATATAACTGCACCTTTGCGCAATGATGCACGCCACGAATTTCGGTCTCTGGCTGCAGCCTCCCAGGTGTCATGATGAATTCCAAAAGCATTCAGTGAAATTTTCAGAGTGTCTTTAAAACGTTTCCTCTGGCCACCTTGGGAGCGTTTACCACAACGCAGTTCGCTGTAAAAAATTCGTTTAGGGAGCCTGTGATCTGGCATGCGAGTCAAGTGACCAGCCCAGCGAATCTGATTCTTCATCAGTAGAGTGTGGATACTGGGTATGGATGCTCTTTCTAGGACTTCAGTGTCTGGAATCTTGTCTTGCCATTTAATCTTCAGTAGCTTCCTTAGGCAGACTGTGTGGAAGTGGTTTAATTTCCTAGCGTGTCGCTGATAAACAGTCCAGGTTTCACAAGCATATAGCAGTGTGGATAGTACAACTGCTTTGTAGACTTTTAGCTTTGTTTGCAGGCTTATTCCAGTTCTGTCCCATACATTCTTGTACAGTCTGCCAAAGGCTGCACTGGCCTTGGAGATTCTTGCATTTACTTCGTCATCGATTGTGGCAGCTTGTGACACGGTGCTGCCAAGATAGGTAAATTTGTCCACAACACTTAGTCTATGATCATTCACTTTGATATTCGGCACAGTGTGATTATTCCCTGGAGCTGGCTGGTACATAACTACAGTCTTCTCCAAGTTGATATTGAGCCCAAAGTTGGCACAGGCATGTGAGAAAGCTGAAACATTATGTTGCATGTCCGCCTCTGAGTTGGCGTATAGAGCGCAATCATCAGCAAACAGGAGCTCTCTGACGGTGCCACTGTCAATTTTGGTTTTAGCTTTCAGCCTTCTGAGATTGAATAACTTTCCATCCATACGGTAGTTGATGTCTATTCCAATGTCGTCGTTCTCGAAGGCATTCATCAACATGGCTGAAAACATGAGGCTGAACAGTGTTGGTGCCAGGACACATCCTTGCTTCACTCCATTGGTGACAGGAAAGGGTTCAGACAGCTCACCATTTTCCTGTACTCTTGCCTGCATGCCGTCATGAAATAGCCGCACTATTTGGACAAACTTTCGTGGACAGCCATATTTTGCCATAATCTTCCACAGTCCTTCTCTGCTGACTGTATCAAAAGCCTTGGTGAGGTCAATGAAAGTGGAGAACATTTCGCAGTTCTGTTCCTGACATTTCTCTTGCAGCTGCCTTGCAGCGAAAATCATGTCAACAGTTCCACGTTCTTTTCTGAAGCCACATTGACTCTCAGGAAGAAGACCTTGATCGAGATGGGCTGTGAGGCGATTGAGAAGAATTCTGGCGAGTATCTTCCCTGCAATTGAAAGCAAGGAGATGCCTCGGTGGTTGTCACAGGATTGGCGGTTTCCTTTACGTTTGTAAAGGTGGACTATTGACGCGTCCTTAAAATCTTGTGGCATGGTCTCGTTCATCCATATGTTTGTGAAGACTCGGTGAAGCTGTGACGTTGGATGAAGAATGACTTGCGCGATGACTTGGATTAAAGTGAGGAAGAGTTGCGCAATTCGTCGACCTCACTCTCTCGCCTGAGTCCATCTGAGTCCAGTGGCAAGACAAGTCGAGACGATTGGAGACGAATACAGGTGCAGTGGATGACCAGGGCGCTCTACGTGCCTTGCCGTGCTCATTACGTTCCACAACGCTTTGCAGGTAAACGCCGTCTTGCCCGTTGAATCAGGAATGATTTCTTCCGCGCAGTCTGCCGAATCCTGTCTTCACATGCTGGGTAGGCATACCCTAGTTTACCTCTTGGTTTGACACCAAATCGGATACCCATGCCTGGTTTAGCCAGCCTCTCACAGCTGTTGCCCGGGGGGTGGCCGCTGTCGCATGCTGACAGCTACTAGGAGCCACAGGCACGAGCTGGGTGTCAGACTTGGACCAGTGGGGGATGGGTCCTGAAAGGACATGAGAGCCATCCTTACCAAAGGTGCTACCAATGCATATATATATATATATATATATATATATATATATATATATATATATATATATATATATATATATATATATTTATATATATATGCACACACACGAATGAATGATACGATAAGTGAAGTCTATAAAACGCTAGACGCACAAGCCAGTACACGGAGACGGTGATCACAAAGAAATAAACCACAGTAACATCCACAAGCTTGTGTGGAGACGACCACAGTGTGCGTTATATATATATATATATATATATATATATATATATATATATATATATATATATATATATATATATATATATATATATATATATATATATATAACTGACACCGACCACTAGACAGTAGAAATGACGAAAGATCACAATAATAACATATATCCGAAGAAACCAAATATCATATGTAAATATTATGAAAAGAAAGAAAAGCACTCTAATTAACAATATACACAACTCTGATGTCATACACAGTGACTCTAGATATTGGTTAGGACCCCAATGCCAATGCACGACCACGATTTTTAGCGTTGTCCTTACAAAAATATCGTAAGCACAAGAACTACGTTTTGCCAAGCCTATCCCGATTTAGATAGAAATTGCAAAAAATGCCTATCCAACACTACATGTACTAACATATACATATATAGATACACAAACGATAACGACAGAACGATGAGAGCAAACGAAATGTCCAAATGGCTGGTCGACAATACTATACTTATTAACCAGTCACAAAAGTTCTTAATTTGTTAGAAATAGTTTCCAATAATATCCTGGAAATGTCTGTTGGTTAAAGTTAATGTTCCGAAATGTCCACGACGGTAACTAAATCCCAACAGAAAAAATTTCTTTTGATATGTTGTTACTTTCCCTGGACGTGGTGACAACAAAGTAATAATCCAAACGTCTTTTCTCAACCCAATCCGTAACGCTGTTATACCTTGGTTGTGGAGATGGTCCGTAGTTGTATCATATATGTGATAGATTCACGTTTAAAGACA
The DNA here is from genome assembly GCA_014155875.1 of Cepaea nemoralis. NCBI lineage: Eukaryota > Metazoa > Mollusca > Gastropoda > Stylommatophora > Helicidae > Cepaea > Cepaea nemoralis. The sequence continues at coordinate 551,175 of JACEFZ010005372.1, forward strand.
AAGTTCAACAAAAAAATGGCAGCAAATGTCCAGCGCTTTAAACTTGTATATATAAATCCTTATTGGCAAAGAAATGGGCCCACTCCCGCGGAGAAGGCACGTAATCGTTCGTTGTAAAATTGTTTGCTCATGACAGAGTAATGATAACAATAGTAGAACAGTTCAACAAAGACGAACATAAAGTCTGGTTTTCGTTCAAAACAACTTGTTTATCCAGTTCTCCTATGGAAAATTTAGTAACTTTCCACCGTCCATGACCTTGACCACGCAGGTCAACCTCAGTCAGTACCTCAGTACTCTTTAGTCACAATAATACACACTTAATCTGTCTGTAAAATGACCGGAAACTTTTCCGTCATACACAAACACTTTCCACTTCCCCCAGCACAGCTGTGGTAGGGGTACTGTTACTACCCCCGTCGGTCACCTCTCCAGCGAAACCGCAACTATCAAATTCTGTGTATTCTACACATCCATGTAAATCTCCCCTTCCCGAGAGTTTTCCAAACATGTACTTCCCCAGTACCTGGTCGCTGGTGTCCCACCCGTCCTATTAACTGCGTCGACAAATCTTGACCTGTCGACCTGCGACCACACCGTGCATTGCCCTCAGCACACACACGACTGTCAATATCTTTGATTTTCAATCCTGTCTTTATCACCGACAGCGATACTGTCCAACTGTGCTGACCCGCTCTTGTCGCAAACACCTTTTTGTCCACGCGACTTTTCACCTGTGCTGTCTGCTAGCGCCCCTTCTTTTGACCTATAAACACATGCGCCTGTCGTCTCAACCCGACAGTTTTGTCTGTGGTGCTCGGTGTTTGTGCCTAGTGACCAACCCCGTCACCCCACACTCTCCGTTGATCTGTGCCGTGTCTTTTCCACGCGCGCTGTTTTTGATGTGCCGTGGTGTCCTTTCGTGAACTGTCTGCTAGCTTCAGCAATACTGCCTGGTATCAAATTTACCTGTCGTGACCTTCACGTGAACTGTCTGTTATCTGCTCACCAATTCTCACCCAGGCGCAAATCTTGTCTTTATACCGTGGATACGCTCCGCTGTCCACCTCTCTCTCTCTCTCTCTCTCTCTCTCTCTCTCTCTCTCTCTCTCTCTCTCTCTCTCTCTCTCTCTCTCTCTCTCTCTCTGAGTGAGAAATGTTATTTTTACCTGGTTTCTTGTGAACTCTGTATTACTTCTCGGACACTTTTGGCATTGACCGTCTACTGAAAATGGTGTTTATTCCTTGTGCCATAATTGTCGTTGTAATTGGGCATCCGACTAATGTCTCTGATCTTAGTATCCTCTCTAATCGACGAGTTCACAGATAAACAGAATGACAACAATGTCTATATTGTTCTTGACCGGACGTAGCCTCCCAGATAATGTCACAATGTTCTTTATAATAACTGAGTGACATGGTCGTTGTCTAGGTTTCAATGTTCGTTGTATGTCACTATGGAGTGTAAGTAGAGCTAGCCACCTGTCTCACAATGCAACTCACCCCAGTAGTACACATCCACCAGTCATTAAACAAGATTGAGTTGGCGCACATAATCCTTTAATGCAGAAAGAACACGGACAAACGGAACACAACTCTATATCCAGAAACAATATAATCCATAGAATATAAATATACCTCCTCACAACTTAACACGCACACAGTCACTGCCTTCTCAAGGCCTTGCTGAATCTCAAATTCACAAGGACAGTTATCCAGCTACTATCCACAGCTGGACCTCACACATTACAACCCACACACTGGGTCTAGCCTCCACTAACTATCCAACCCACGTTGGGTTCAGGCCTCCATTAACTATCCAACCCACTTTGGGTTCAGGCCTCCATTATCTATCCAACCCACTTTGGGTTCAGGCCTCCATTATCTATCCAACCTCCCACTGGGTTTTAGGCCTGCATTCACAACTCGGAGCACAACACACCACAGGACGGAGCTCTCTCTCCGCTCCTATCCTTCGACTCCCAAACAGCTCGGAGTCTAGACATCCCCTGTCCACACGATCCGACCCGCAGCCGGTCTCAGCTCCAACTCCCCTGTCAATATTTTCCACTCTCTTTTATGTCCCCTAACTTCACACGACACTAAACTGTCTCTCACCCCGTCCACCCTGGGGTTCTGCACCCACCCTCACCATTATTTCTCAGAGTTGGTTGTTTTTCTCGTAGCCCGGTCACTCACCTCAATGTCAATGACCCAGGCATATGTCAGGTGGATTAAGATTATTTCAAGATCGCATTAATACAAGAACCTATTACTTGATATTGTTTTCCCCTGTATACTTGCGGTTCTGTATTTCTCGCTGTTCTGAAATTCATTTTATAACGAAGTAAACCTGCAAATGGCGTTTTATGTAGCCGTCAAGACTTGTTTTAGTTTGTGTTATGAGATTTAACCTCCATTCTTTACGTATACTGTGTCCAATTCCAATTCCATTTTCCTACACCAAAAAAATGTCAAATTCGGTCTCGTCTTCCTCAGTGGTGGTTATTGTTGAGAGCCGTGGTTGTGTGGACTGTTAGTCCTAATTCCTACTGGTTATCTTGGTTCCGCTCTGTTTGTCGGATACATTTATTTTGTGCTATCTGGTTGTTTTCTTTGTCTTGTGTTGGTCCTGATAAAGACCGGTCCTTGGTTGGGCCTGCTGGGGCCCGCATTCTCTCGTTTATTGGTTTCTTTTCTCTGTTAGCACTGCTACGTGCGTGTCGCTTATTGTGTTATTCTCATCGGGACTAGTCCCGGTCATGTCCAGTCCTCATAAGGACTCGATGTAGACAAAGGCACAGCATTCAAGTGCAAGTCTCTAGTTGTCCCTGGTCAGCAGACCGAACTCCTTTAAGTTTGTTTTTTGTTTGTCTTTTTTCTTCATCGCGTGTGGGTGTGGTGTAGCAACAAGATGACCCGATCTCCCTGTCATCCTAGTTCAGGTGCTCCACCGGAAGAGTCAACCCACCTTCCTGCCATTCACCCCGCCATTTTGTGTGTGTGTGTGTGTGTGTGTGTGTGTGTGTGTGTGTGTGTGTGTGTGTGTGTGTTAATTACGTACATAGATTATTTTTTTTTAAACATAAAAACACGCACACATACATACAAACATACATATACATATATATACAGTGTAGGGAGGTTATACGGTCTTCCCTGTTCTGCATAGGAACTGTCTGACCAGTCGCTGTGTTTCTGGGTTGCTGTTTATGTGCAGGCACTCCGTCATTGTCATTGGGTTTCCAGTTTTGACGAAGTGATCTCTCAGTCCCTTCGTTCTCTATTCTACTTGTCGCATACTAGTAAGTAGTGTTCGATCGTGTTGTTTTCTCGGCACTCTCTGCTGAATGGGTTTTCTCTTGTGTCTTTCCATTTGCCTAGTCTGATTTTCCACAGCTGTCTGTTTGCCGGTGCTTTCATGTTGGTCTTGACTTGTGGCTTGTATCTGGGTTCACCCAATACTTGGTAGGCATGACGGCCTTTAGCGCTGTTTAGCCACTGTTTCCTCCATTCCCTGAGAATGTAGTTTTTGACTATATTCTTCCCTTCTACTTTACCTAGGCCTGTGCAGATTTTATTATTGCTGGTTATTCCTCGTTTCGCCGCTCTGTCTGCTTGTTCGTTTCCCGGTATACCCCTGTGAGCTAGTATCCATCCGATGGTGATTTGGCATCCCATGTACGTGAGATTTGTGGCTGTCGCTAGTATCTCCTCTTTTATGTCTGGTCTGTTGCCTCTATTGAAGTTCCCGAGCGTTTGTACTGATGACAGGGAGTCTGTTAATATACACAGTCTCAGTGGTGGTTTTTCGGCTGCGATCTCCAGACCTTTCATTATGGCTACCAGTTAGGCCGTGCATACTGCTGTCTGGTCTGTTACGTATACTGTGTATGGGAGGGGGGAGGGGAATTTATAGAGAAGAAATATGAAAGTGGGAATAACATTCTGAACAAATGGTAAAGGGGTGCATAGGCCAAAATAGGTTGAGAACCACTATTCCAAGGGATTCCAAGCAGGGTACAATGAACATTGTTTCAGTAGTCTGCATGTCCTACCTGGGTACATCTAGGTAGCGTCAGCGGTCTCTATGTTCTATCTGGGTACATCTAGGTAGCGCCAGCGGTCTCTATGTTCTATCTGGGTACATCTAGGTAGCGCCAGCGGTCTCTGTGTTCTATCTGGGTACATCTAGGTAGCGCCAGCGGTCTCTATGTTCTATCTGGGTACATCTAGGTAGCGCCAGCGGTCTCTATGTCCTATCCATAGAACGGTGTCTATGTTCTATCTGGGTACATCTAGGTAGCGCCAGTCATCATTAGTCTGGTAATGACAACTGCAGAGAACAGACTTTGTTGTTAGGTGCAAAATATCCCAGTGGATTATTTGACAAAGTCAACCTCTTGTTTCCGAACCCACACTAAATGTCTGCACCAGACAAGTGTTATTACGAAAATGTACATCGCCTGCCAAGTCCTTTAATGCCTTTCTGCGTATAACAAAGGAGCAATCAACTGCCATCTAATCGAATTTGTTCCTGATCATAGTGGTTTCCTTTCTTCGATTTTCTTACCTCTTACTCCGTGTGCCAATGTTGTTTCCAAACACTGATCTAAAGCTGTGGAAACAATCCGCGGGTTTAAGTACATGTTCTGATTACAGCGACTACGGCGCATCTAACCAGAACAGCCCTCTGTCACAATTATGTTGACAGCAAGAACTAATAGCTGCCCGCTTAAAAAGCTAATGGAATTTTTGCAATCAATACAGCCATTCACACAGGGATGATTTTGTTCCCCCCAAATCGGGACAAATCTTTACGCCGACAGACAGCAAGACACAAATGCTTGATCTATGACAACTGAGCAAATCTGTTTTCTAAAGTGCACAAAGTGTAAAGATATTGACCTGACACCCATTTAAATTACAAGGAACGTTGAAACATGTAATTGAGGTCGCAACACTTGAGAATTTTAGCAGAGAACCAATTCATCAACTGGTGAGTTCTTATGCCCTGTTGTCTGCAATATATAAGTGCCACAAGCACACAGACACACATCGAGTGGCTTGAATGTGTCATTAAGATGAGGATCAATGCAGTTCGCTTTATGACACCGTCATGTGAACCAGGGCCGTTAAATGACATTGTAAAGTTTCATACTGATCTGTCTTTAGCTGCATGTGGTCACACTGAGCAGACAGTCTAATGAAGGGAGGATGGCCCATGGCTCCTGTGTGATGTTGTCTACCAAGGACTACAAACTGTTCACTCTTTCATGCTATAAGAGAGTCCTAGTAATTCCCCGTGATGATGGTAGAATATCGGCACCCACGTCTTGCACGAATGGCTTTGGGTGCTGGCAGATGTGCACGGAATGCTTGTGTTTTCTAACCAGCAGGGATGGAGCAAGCTGATCATAGACACCACACACACATACACACACCACCACCACCCCCCTCCCTTTTTTTTTCCATCCTACCATTTTTAAAAAATTATTTGCATATTCTTTACAGGGCATTGCTGTCAACATCAGCATCTTTCAGCTGATTGTTGATTTCTTGGCAAGATTACACTCAGTAGTTTGCCATTGCTTTCTGATCGACCGGCTCACATTCACCGTAAGTTACCGACGCGATTCGAACCACTGCTGATCTCACCGTCGTCACGTTACTTATGAGAGTATACGAGATAACGGAGAAAAGTCGCTAACCTCTAGGCCAGGAAGCCGGCACCCTACCCTTTAGCGATACCAAATTTAACAGCTTGATGTGAATGCATTCTTTAAGAGAATAATTTCGTGGCTGGTGTGTGAGTATTCAGGGAGCTGGTGTAATCATCAGGGGTTCGCGCTGATGATGCCATCAACAGGAACGAAGTGCGGGTTCGACACCTGTGTTGGAGAGTGGTTAAGACTGACCACCTGTGTCTGCGTACATTCACTTCTACAAGACTGACCACCTGTGTGCGTACATTCACCTTCTACAAGTCTGACCACCTGTGTCTGCGTACATTCACTTCTACAAGACTGACCACCTGTGTGCGTACATTCACTTCTACAAGACTGACCACCTGTGTGCGTACATTCACTTCTACAAGTCTGACCACCTGTGTGCGTACATTCACTTCTACAAGACTGACCACCTGTGTGCGTACATTCACTTCTACAAGACTGACCACCTGTGTGCGTACATTCACTTCTACAAGTCTGACCACCTGTGTGCGTACATTCACTTCTACAAGACTGACCACCTGTGTGCGTACAATCACTTCTACAAGACTGACCACCTGTGTGCGTACATTCACTTCTACAAGACTGACCACCTGTGTCTGCGTACATTCACTTCTACAAGACTGACCACCTGTGTGCGTACATTAACTTCTACAAGACTGACCACCTGTGTGCGTACATTCACTTCTACAAGACTGACCACCTGTGTGCGTACATTCACTTCTACAAGACTGACCACCTGTCTGCGTACATTCACTTCTACAAGACTGACCACCTGTCTGCGTACATTCACTTCTACAAGACTGACCACCTGTCTGCGTACATTCACTTCTACAAGTCTGACCACCTGTGTGCGTACATTCACTTCTACAAGACTGACCACCTGTGTGCGTACATTAACTTCTACATGACTGACCACCTGTGTGCGTACATTAACTTCTACAAGACTGACCACCTGTGTCTGCGTACATTCACTTCTACAAGATGGATGCTTCTGAGACATCGTAGACATATAGCAGGTTAATATATCGGGACTTTTATTTCCCCCTTTGGTGTGTCGGTGTAAGTGAACATGTGTGTGTGTGTGCTTGCGTGTGTGTGTGTGTATGTGTGTGTGTGTGTGTGTGTGTGTGTGTGTGTGTGTGTGTGTGTGTGTGTGCATGCGTGTGTGTGTATGCGTGTGCGTGTGCCTGGCCGCATACATTTATGAATACGGGCAACTGTTGCTCGCGCTATTTAGCATTAGAAATATATTCATCAGTGTTGATTGGCACTCATAAAAGTAGAGGCAGCATTCATTCATTCATTCATTCATTCATTCATCATTCAGTAGCATTTCATTAACAGAACCTCGCTTCCATAATAATCATGAGGAAAACTTCTCCGTCATAAACAAGATGCTCCGCGTCTGAATCTCCCATCTGGAGATCATCTTTCCCCATTTTGCACCCATCTTCTCTTTCGCCTTCCTCTCCTTCTAATCCAGGGCATGTACTAACCCATCCATAATTGTTCTCTCCAAACTATCATGACGTTTCAAGTGACCAAAATATTTCAATGTTTATCGCCTTTAGTGGTCAACCTTCTTCAATATTCAGCTCTTGTCGTATGGACACATTTGTTCTTTTCTGCATCCGAAATATTCTTAGAACCCGTCTACAACATGTATATTTAAAGGCATTTATGCGCTGTTCATTTTGTTTGGTGAGTTTCCAAGTCTCACAGGCGTAAGTTGCAATAAGAAAGATATATGCTCTTAAAAATCTAATTGTTGTGGGGTCGTCTATCTGTCCCACGCCACAATTTATTCAGTTGTGTTAGTTTTTAAAGAGCAGTAGATATTCGTCTTTTAATTTCTTTCAGTGTGTCACCATTGTTGGTAATCAATGACAGATGATATTCGAAATTGTCCACCACTTCCAAATTTCCTCATTACCATATATTCCTTTTTCCATATTAGTTTATCTGTATACATTATCTTCTATTTTCGCTATGTTAAGATATACATTGTGATTTTCACAATTCTTTTGGGTTTAGGTTATTAGTTTTTCTATACCATTCTGTGATGTGGACAGTAATACTGTATCATCAGCATGTCGAATATCTGGTATTTTATGACCACTGATATTTAGGGCATCATATTGCTCCTTGGATATATCTTCTCTATCATTTCTCATTATATTTTCGGCTTACAGGTTAAACAAATAGTGTGACAGCACACAGCCCTGATGGACTCCTTGCTTTATTTCAAACCAAGCTGATGTCTCGCCATCTATTATAACCAATGCTTGTTGGTCTTATCGTCATCATCCAGTGTCTTGCCTGTTGTCATGGGCGATCATGCCTTTCCGCAAATCAAGATCTCTGACGTCATGGGTTAATGTGTTGACTGTCATGACACAGGCCTGTCAAGAGTCTTCTCACGCTGTCTTTCCCTGTCTTGGTCTAGAAAAGAGCATTTTTATGAGTTGTACTACGTGTGATGGACAGCCCTTTTCCTCGTGATTTCTCAAAGTTTCTGATCTTGTACACAATCAAATGCTTTTGAATAATCCACAGACTATGAGAGTAGTTTTACATTAATGTTTTTTTTTTTACACTTGTCTATTATTAAACGCATGTTCTCTTCTTCTAATTTCTTATGAAGTCTTCCCATAATGATGTTTAGTATCATTTTACTTGCATGACTGATCAGAGCTACAGTTTTATATTTGGTGCAAAATTTCAAGTTGCTCTTCTTTGGTATTGGATTGAAGCTAGTTGTTTTCAAATCTTTTGGCCATATACGATATTTCCATATCTTTTTACATAATGCGTGATGAATTTCCATGCTTTGTTCTCCTCCCGATTTAATTAGTTCAGCTAGTATCTCATCACATCCAGGAGATTTACCATTCTTCAGGTTCTTTATCGCCTATACAATTTCATCTAATGAGGGTTTAGGTTCTGTCTCTGCTGTCATTGGTTCATGAATCTCATATTTATACCCACAGTCATTCATATTATACATTCCACTGAAGTCTTCCTTCCATCTTTCTAGAATTTTTTAAGAATCTGTTTGGGTATATTTCATCGTGTCACAGATAACATTTAATTGAGGTTGAACGTTTCTTGTCAATAATTTCATTCCTTTGAATATTTCATAATATCTTCCATTCTTGCGATATTGCTCTATTCTATGACTACATACAATCTTATATATACTGGTTTTTGTCCTTTCTTGTGTTCGTTCTTATTTCTCGCGTTAAATATTTTTACTTCATCCTGTTGTTATCGATTTCATCTCCTTTCTGCTTCAGTTCCCTCCGTCGTTTTATTAATTCTAGCGTGTCTGATGTAATCCATGGCTTATGTTGCTTATTCTTGGTCGGAATTAGATCTGTGGCTGCTGTTATCAAGATATCTCTAGCTTGTACTGCCAATTCATCAGGAGCAGTTCCTCCTGTATAACACTCAAGACTCCATAACGATTCTTATCTTCTAGGTTATATGTATCTGGTATGTTTTTAGAACAAAAAGAAGTGGCCTTGATCCCCGGGTAGGCTTCTTGAGTTTTACTTTCACATCTGCTTCTGATAACTGATGATCTGTATCACAGTCTGCACGTCGTAGTGTTTTTGCTGATGTTATGCTAGATCTTCATCTTCTTTGTATTAAAATATAATCTCTCTGGTTTTTCTAGTACTCTCCGCGGGCTTCCATGTGAAGAGTCCTCTTGGTGTTGTTTAAACAGTGTATTGACTATCGTTAACACGTTTTCTGTGCAAAATTCAATTAATTTGTCACATGTATCACTTCTTTTTTCCATACATTAGAGGACAGAATTGACAATCTAGCAATTCAAAGTCAATGTAGCCACACCGGTATTCGTACCTGCCGCCTCCACATGACGACAGCGCCTCGCTGAACAAGTGTAGGTGTGAGAAAATTGTTAATTTAGGCGCTAACAAGACATCCGTGAAGTTGGCGACTTTTAACAAGGCTGTTTACATCGGAGTCCACGAACCAAATCTGCCTTATGTTCCGGTGTCCTAGTGAACGTATTCTGTCCAATGCTCTTGAGGTTCATGAACCAAATCTGTCCAATCACCGAGGTCCACGAACTAAATATGTCCAATCACCTAGGTCCACGAACTAAATCTCTTCAATCAAAGAGATCACCGGGATCCACGAACCAGATTTGTCCAATACACCGAGGTCGACGAACTAACTCTGTCCAATCCCCTAGGTCCACATAGTAAATCTATCCAATCGCCGAGGTCCACGAACTAAATCTGTACAATCACCTAGTTCCACGAACCAAACCTGTACAATCACTGAGGGCCACAAACGAAATCTGTACAATCACTGAGGTCCACAAACGAAATCTGTACAATCACTGAGGTCCACGAACCAAATATGACCAATATTATACTAGACATCCTAGAGGAGGTCCGAAACACGCCCTCAGACTGCAGTCTGCAGAGATCTTACATTTACCGTCTATGTGTTCGATCCTAGTCCGTGATTAAGCACCACGTAGTCCTAATGCCTTGTAGTCTATACATCCATCCATCATGTGTCATGCCGATAAGCGTGGGCAGTTGATCACCAGAGTCGTGGATCACCTCCGTGTTCCTGTCTCGTCCAAGCCACGTGGCCAAGCCATCCAGGTATTTACTTCTCGGTCTTCCCCTTGGTCTCTTCCCTTCGATCATGCCAGTCGTCACCAAGTTCTCCAAGTCATTTCTTCTCATAACATGCCAAAACTATTTGACTGTCTACGTCTAATGACTCTAATCAGTTTGTGATATTCATTTGTTTCTTGAAGGACTTGTTCATTGGTTTTTCTGTCTGTCCATGGTTTTCTTTGCATTTGCCTCAGAAACCACATTTCCACAGCCATCAGCTGTTTTTCAGCTTGACTGCTTATTGTCCACGCTTCACATCCATACAAAAGTATAGGTTCTATGTAGCACTTCAACACTCTTCTCATTTCAATTTATATCTTTTTATAGGTCAGTATGTTTTTCATCTTGCAAAAGGCTACCTTCGCAATGGTAATTCTTGTTCTAATCTCTTCAAGGCATCTTCCATCGGATGTTATGACTGTGCCGAGATAACTATACAGGGTGTCTGTAAAGTCTGAACTTCTTCTTCTTCTTCTTCAGCATTCCGAGCCATTGAGGTTCTTTGCTGCAAATACAATCTGTCTCCATTCGTCTCTCTGGTGGACCTTCTCTTGCCAGTCGTTGATTCCAAGTGCTTGTAGGTCTGTATGTATATTATCTCTCCACCGCCTTCTTGGTCTACCTCGGGGTCTACGGTCATTTATTTCCTGAGTGTAAGCGAGTTTTGTTTCCCTATTATCTTCCATTCTTTCTATATGCCCCAGCCATTGTAGTCTATTAGCCTTCATGATACCAGTGATTAGCGGGGACTTAAACAAATCATAAATGTCTTTGTTACTTCTTCTTTTCCACTCTCCACTTTGTGTATCCCTAATGGGTCCAAAGATGCGTCTTAAAATTTAGTTCTCAAAGGTTTGTAACAAGGCTTCGTCTCCTTTCGTTGTACTCCAGGTTTCAGAGCCATACAGCACCACTGGTCTGATCAGTGTTTTGTATATTGTGATTTTGGTGTTACGAGATAGCGCCTTTGATTTTAGTAGATGTTGTAGTGCATAGTATATCTTATTTCCAGAGTTGATTCTAGTTTGTATTTCTTCCCTTATGATGTTGGAGCAGTTGAAGATTGTACCCAGGTATTTGTATGTTTCCGTTCTTTTAATGGTCATATTATCTATTTGTATGTGGCCAGAGTTTTTAGCCATTCCGTCTCTTGAAATTACCATATATTCTGTCCGATATCGAGGCTCATGTATTTGTTTCGTAACAAAGAAAGGTTTTTACAAAGGTGGGGATGTTAACCCCACGCTTCAACCCCCAACCTGGAGGACCAGGGTGTTTCTCTTTGTCTGTTCTCTACCCTTTGACCTGTCCGGCTTGGGAGGCCCTGCTGGTAGCTACGCTACCGCCGGCATAGCTCTCAGGGTCATTGAGAAACTCAAGCTCCCCCACCACGACAAGGTGGAAACACCATCGGGGAAGGTAAAGTCTGAACACAGAGGATAAATCACAGATCCAATACACTTGATTCAACGAATAAGGAGTGAATGTACCAGAATTGAAGGCAATGTGGATTTATTGCATCGAGTTCACGAAACTTCTGTGAAACGCATCAACATGAGCATCTAAAATGATGGAAATCATATTGAAGATGTTTTTGAATAAACAATTGTGTTTTTACCCATGTGATCGAGACTTTAGGGACACCCTGTACTTGGCACGCGTCAACTTTTAGGTTGTAAGCAAGCGGGAAACGGTGTGTTTTTTTTTATTAGAATGTTAGTAAATAAGCAGACAGGTAGACAATTACTGAAAGGTTGAAACACTCGCACCCTCTCTCCATCTCAACACTCTCTCTCTCTCTCTCTCTCTCTCTCTCTCTCTCTCTCTCTCTCTCTCTCTCTCTCTCTCTCTCTCACTCTCTCTCTCTCCCATACACCACGAAACCAGCACACATGATCCCCCATTAGCCCCCCCCCCCCCCCCCCCCCCATATGCACGTTAAGAAACATTTTCAACGAATAAAAACGCCGTATATATAATGACTCCCCACGACACAGATAAACATCGCTAGCATATCTGACAGACATGATCTCAAACTAAACATCGCGGAGCACGACGACTGGCATGTCGATTTCCATGCTGTCTGTCTGCTAGCGTTCTCCTGTTGTTGTCCTTATACCCAATCCTGATAAGTATGAGCCACTGTTCTTCTTTGTCCAAGTGTGGACATGCTCAACTACTGACATGTCCCCATTTATGAGGGTAGAGATTCTGATTATACTGTTTCAGACTGTTTCATCAGACTCAGGTGAGATGATATGCTTGTCAACTGCCGGCGGTGATACAAGAAGACACGGGTCACAGCGGGAACATCCTGCCAGCGCACTCACCCAGAGACACGCCCCTCTAAGTGCATCGTTACTGCACACGCAGTGTTCATGGGACCGGTGCTGATTACGACAGCTCTGTGATTTCAGGCTAGGTCTCTTTCTCTCTCTCTCTCTCTCTCTCTCTCTCTCTCTCTCTCTCTCTCTCTCTCTCTCTCTCTCTCTCTCACATTCTTTCTTTCGGTATGTCTGTCTGTCTCTGTCTGTCTCTGTCTGTCTCTGTCTGTCTCTACCTCTCTCTCTCTCTCTCTCTCTCTCTCTGTCTCTGTGTGTGTGTCTCTCTCTCTCTTTGTCTCTGTCTGTTTCTTTCCCTTTGAAAATAAAGTTCGTATGTTCGTTCGCTCTTTCTGTCTCTGTCTTTCTCTGTCTGTCTCTGTCTGTCTGTCTGTCTGTTTCTCTCTCTCTCTCTCTCTCGCTGTCTCTCTTTCTCTCTCTGTCTCTCTGTCTCTCTGTCTGTCTCTCTCTCTCTCTCTCTCTCTCTCTCTCTCTCTCTTTCTCTCTCTTTCTCTCTCTCTCTCTCTTTTTTCTCTCTCTGTTTCTCTCCCTTTGAAAATAAAGTTCCCATGTTCGTTCACTCTTTCATTCGTTCGTTCGTTCGTTCTCTGTCTGTGTCTGTTTCTCCCTGTCTGTCTCTCTCTGTCTTTATTTCTGTCTCTCTCCTACTTTCTACATTTATTCCTCTCTCTGTGGCTGTTTCTCTGTCAGTCTTTCTGTGTCTGTCTGTCTGCCTGTATGTCACTGTCTGTCTGTTTCTTTCTCTGTCTCTCTGTCTGTCTGTAAGCCTGTCTCTGTCTGTCTGTCTGTTTGTCTCTCTCCACCCCAACCCCTCATGTCTATGAACGTCTGTGAACGTCTAAGAACTATCCTTCCAAATTCTAGCGTTTGACTATGAATGTATGGAATATCACCCAAAACATAATGACTTCCAACTATGAACTCATGGTAATTTTTCTCAAGTACTGTCTCCGGGTATGAACGCAGTGCTATGTCATAAATTACTGACCTGCGGCCATGAACGCACGGGCTATGTCATAAATTACTGACCTGCGGCCATGAACGCACGGGCTATGTCTCTAGTTAATGTCCTCTGGCCATGAACGCGCGGGCCGAAGTCTCCAATTACTGACCTCCGGCCATGGACGCTGGCTATCGCTCTAAGTACTGGCTTTCTGCCTTCAATTTATTAATGGTATCAGCTTATTACTTTTCTCAGTAATCTCGTATACTCTCGTAAGTAATGTGACGACGGTGAGAATCAGCAGTGGTTCGAATCGCGTCGGTAACTTACGGGGTATGTGAGCCGGCCGCTCAGAAAGCAATGGCAAACTACAGAGCGTAATCTTGCCAAGAAATCAACAATCAGCTAAAAGATACTGATGTTGACAGAAATGTCCTGTAAAGGATACGCAACCAATCAGCTTATTATCTGTATGTAAGCAGACTAAGACCTAGTATTTAAAATAACTACATGTTGTGAGTGCACTGCGATGGCACAGTGGTTCGACTGGTTATAAGGTCATCGCCATTGTTGTGGAGACACATGTGAGATATCACACAAAAACAGTTCGCAACATAGTCTGCGGCGTCAGACAGCCGTATTCTGAGACACAACATAGTCTGCAGCATCAGATAACTTTATTCTGAGACACAACATAGTCTGTAGCATCAGATAACTTTATTCTGAGACACAACATAGTCTGTAGCATCAGATAACTTTATTCTGAGACACAACATAATCTGTAGCATCAGATAACTTTATTCTGAGACACAACATAGTCTGCAGCATCAGAAAACTTTATTCTGAGACACAACATAGTCTGCGGCATCAGACAGCCGTATTCTGAGACACAACATAGTCTGCAGCATCAGATAACTTTATTCTGAGACACAACATAGTCTGTAGCATCAGATAACTTTATTCTGAGACACAACATAGTCTGCGGCATCAGATAACTTTATTCTGAGACACAACATAGTCTGTAGCATCAGATAACCTTATTCTGAGACACAACATAGTCTGCAACATCAGACAGTCATATTCTGAGACACAACATAGTCTGCAGCATCAGATAATCATATTCTGAGACACAACATAGTTTGCAGCATCAGATAATCATATTCTGAGACACACCATAGTCTGCAGCATCAGATAATCATATTCTGAGACACAACATAGTTTGCAGCATCAGATAATCATATTCCGAGAAACAACATAGTCTGCAGCATCAGATAACTTTATTCTGAGACACAACATAGTCTGCAGCATCAGACAGTCATATTCTGAGACACACCATAGTCTGTGGCATCAGACAGTCATATTCTGAGACACAACATAGTCTGCAGCATCAGACAGTCATATTCTGATCCACAACATATTCTGCAACATCAGACAGTCATATTCTGAGACACAACATAGTCTGCAGCATCAGATAACTTTATTCTGAGACACAACATAGTCTGCAGCATCAGACAATCATATTCTAAGACACAACATAGTCTGTAGCATCAGACAGTCATATTCTGAGACACAACATAGTCTGCAGAATCAGACAGTCATATTCTGAGACACAACATATTCTGCAACATCAGATAATTATATTCTGAGACACAACATAGTCTGCAGCATCAGATAACTTTATTCTGAGACACAACATAGTCTGCAACATCAGATGATCATATTCTGAGACACAACATAGTCTGCAACATCAGATAATCATATTCTGAGACACAACATAGTCTGCAACATCAGATAATCATATTCTGAGACACAACATAGTCTGCAACATCAGCTAAACATATTCTGAGACACAAAATAGTCTGCAGCATCAGATAATCATATTCTGAGAGACAACATAGTCTGCAACATCAGATAATCATATTCTGAGACACAACATAGTCTGCAGCATCAGATAATCATATTCTGAGACACAACATAGTTTGCAGCATCAGATAATCATATTCTGAGAAACAACATAGTCTGCAGCATCAGATAAATTTATTCTGAGACACAACATAGTCTACAGCATCAGACAGTCATATTCTGAGAAACACCATAGTCTGTAGCATCAGACAGTCATATTCTGAGACAAAACATAGTCTGCAGCATCAGACAGTCATATTCTGAGACACTACATAGTCTGCAACATCAGATAATCATATTCTGAGACACAACATAGTCTGCAGCATCAGACAGTCATATTCTGAGACACAACAAAGTCTGCAGCATCAGATAACTTTATTCTGAGACATAACATAGTCTGCAGCATCGACAGTCATATTCTGAGACACAACATAGTCTGTAGCATCAGACAGTCATATTCTGAGACACAACATAGTCTGCAGCATCAGACAGTCATATTCTGAGACACAACATATTCTGCAACATCAGATAATCATATTCTGAGACGCAACATAGTCTGCAGCATCAGATAACTTTATTCTGAGACACAACATAGTCTGCAACATCAGATAATCATATTCTGAGACACAGCATAGTCTGTAACATCAGATAATCATATTCTGAGACACAACATAGTCTGCAACATCAGATAATCATATTCTGAGGCACAACACAGTCTGCAACATCAGATAATCATATTCTGAGACACAACATAGTCTGCAGCATCAGATAATCATATTCTGAGACACAACATAGTCTGCAACATCAGATAATCATATTCTGAGACACAACATAGTCTGCAGCATCAGACAGTCATATTCTGAGACACACCATAGTCTGTAGCATCAGACAGTCATATTCTGAGACACAACATAGTCTACAGCATCAGACAGTCATATTCTGAGACACAACATAGTCTGCAGCATCAGACAGTCATATTCTGAGACACAACATAGTCTGCAGCATCAGACAGTCATATTCTGAGACACAACATATTCTGCAACATCAGACAGTCATATTCTGAGACACAACATAGTCTGCAGCATCAGATAACTTTATTCTGAGACACAACATAGTCTGCAGCATCAGACAGTCATATTCTGAGACACAACATAGTCTGTAGCATCAGACAGTCATATTCTGAGACACAACATAGTCTGCAGCATCAGACAGTCATATTCTGAGACACAACATATTCTGCAACATCAGATAATCATATTCTGAGACACAACATAGTCTGCAGCATCAGATAACTTTATTCTGAGACACAACATAGTCTGCAACATCAGATAATCATATTCTGAGACACAACATAGTCTGCAACATCAGATAATCATATTTTGAGACACAACATAGTCTGCAACATTAGATAATCATATTCTGAGACACAACATAGTCTGCAACATCAGATAATCATATTCTGAGACACAACATAGTCTGCAGCATCAGATAATCATATTCTGAGACACAACATAATCTGCAACATCAGATAATCATATTCTGAGACACAACATAGTCTGCAGCATCAGACAGTCATATTCTGAGACACAACATAGTCTGCAGCATCAGATAACTTTATTCTGAGACACAACATAGTCTGCAGCATCAGACAGTCATATTCTGAGACACAACATAGTCTGTAGCATCAGACAGTCATATTCTGAGACACACCATAGTCTGTAGCATTAGACAGTCATATTCTGAGACACAACATATTCTGCAACATCAGATAATCATATTCTGAGACACAACATAGTCTGCAGCATCAGATAACTTTATTCTGAGACACAACATAGTCTGCAACATTAGATAATCATATTCTGAGACACAACATAGTCTGCAACATCATATAATCATATTCTGAGACACAACATAGTCTGCAACATCAGATAATCATATTCTGAGACACAACATAGTCTGCAACATCAGATAATCATATTCTGAGACACAACATAGTCTGCAGCATCAGATAATCATATTCTGAGACACAACATAGTCTGCAGCATCAGACAGTCATATTCTGAGACACAACATAGTCTGTAGCATCAGACAGTCATATTCTGAGACACAACATAGTCTGCAGCATCAGACAGTCATATTCTGAGACACAACATAGTCTGCAGCATCAGACAGTCATATTCTGAGACACATTATAGTCTGCAGCATCAGACAGTCATATTCTGAGACGCAACATAGTCTGCAGCATCAGACAGTCATATTCTGAGACACAACAGACTGCAGCATCAGACAGTCATATTCTGAGACACAACATAGTCTGCAGCATCAGATAACTTTATTCTGAGACACAACAGAACACACCATTTACTGGACACATCTGTACATTTACTGAACACATCTGTACATTTACTGAACACATCTGTACATTTGCTGAACACATCTGTACATTTATTGAACACATCTGTACATTAGCTGAACACATCTGTACATTTATTGAACACAACTGTACATTTGCTGAACACATCTGTACATTAGCTGAACACATCTGTACATTTATTGAACACAACTGTACATTTGCTGAACACGTCTGTACATTTGCTGAACACATCTGGGCTCTGGTTCAACTCTTCAACAGAAAGCCTCAACGGAGGGCTTTACCGAAAGATTCAGCAGTAATCACTGAGGACACAAACTCCAACCTCTAACTGCAGACGCCAGACTGAACAGCCGTTTAACCGCAACCATCCGTTAGTAGACTCCCTTGTGAAGTCGACTATCTCACACTGGAACATATCAAACCCTTTCTCTCGCACCAAGGTCATGGCAGTCATAGAACCGCTGCCTACAGCAACCGCCAATTCAATTTTTGCTACAACAGCAGCCTGCAACAACCGTCAAATCACTTTGTGCTACAACAGCAGCCTGCAACAACCGCCAAATATTTTTTTGCTACAACAGCAGCCTGCAACAACCGCCAAATATTTTTTGCTACAACAGCAGCCTGCAACAACCGTCAAATCACTTTTTGCTACAACAGCAGCCTGCAACAATCGCCAAATCTATGTTTGCCAGAACAGCAGCCTGCAACAACTGTCAAATTTGTTTGCTAGAACAGCAGCCTGCAACAACTGCCAATATTTTTTGTTGTTGTTGTTGATAGAACAGCAGCCTGCAACAACCGCCAAATCTTTTTTTGCTACAACAGCAGCTTGTAACAACCACCAAATCATTTTGTGTGTGCAACCCTTGAACTAGTAAGAAGAAAAACGATCTGTCTTTTTAACCGAAAATTGAACAGACAAACATATATCAATGGTTAGATCACACGCTGTAACTATATATAGAGTTCATGTGTACAGGACACACAGTAGAGAAACACTAATCGTTAATATTTACATGATTAACAGTAGGGGACAATATATCTGAGCATGTGTAGGGGATTTGCAGTGGAGACACTAGATATTGTCCATGTGTACACGCAAACAGCGGAGACTAAACATGTATCCATGCGTATAGGCGTAAAGAGAAACAAATGTATCTATGCCTACAGGACAAATAGCAACGACAACAGATGTATCCATTCGTAAATGACAAACACTAAAAACAAAAAAATGTATCAATGCGTACAGGACAAACAGCAACGACAAAAACAAATTTTATTCCTTGCGTACAGGACAAACTGTAAAGAAAGTAAAATTATAAAAATACAGGACAAACAGTGGACGAATCACATATATACACACTGTGTAAAGGGCTCATGGTGGAACATACCCTGTGACAATGTAGGAGGACCACAGGATCACTATACAGTCTTTACCCCAAATCGGCTGCTGGAAATTATGATGCCGGGTGTCATATGTTCAGTTCCTTCGTTGATTGTAGTCGACATCTCACGGGTAAGGGATAGTGAAACGCAATTTAACGATTCCTCGACATACCCAATCTAGAGTTTGAAATCAGCCTGGGAAGATGTCCAGAGAGATTGCTTCGGTCGTTCAACAAATAATACCAAACTAATGAACGGAACATTGCCTAGCACATCACAGCCGATAAATACGTGATTGGGTTGACTGCAACATGCATTAACTGTAACAGTGATTGTCATTTTTGGCGTCTCCTGTAATGTCTACTTTGTATTTCTGCTTCCTTGAACGCCAATCAATACTTCCTAATTTCTGCATGTGCTGTAATGTTGCAGGTATGTGGGTTCCTTGACATCTCTCTCTCTCTCTCTCTCTCTCTCTCTCTCTCTCTCTCTCTCTCTCTCTCTCTCTCTCTCTCTCTCTCTCTCTCTCTCTCTCTCTCTCTCTCTCTGCCTCTACATAATGTACTATTGTTGAACTAAAGATGAGTGAATGGAAGGGCCCCCAATGTGTAACCCTTATAAAATAAAGATCAATCAATCAATCAATCAATCAGTCAATATATGTGTGGGTGAGTAGGGGATTGTGGTGGTTGGGGGAAGTATGTGGGGTGTGTGGGTGGGAGATGTGTGTGTGTGTGGATGGGGAATGTATGGGTGGGGGGGGGGGTGTGTGAGTGGCTTATGGATGTGTAGGTGGGTGAGGGAGTTGTATGTGTCGGGGTGGGATGTGTGAGTGGGTGGAGGATGTGTGTGGGTAGGGGTATTGTGATCGAGAGATGTTTGGTTGGGGGTGTGTGGGTGCGTAGTGGAGGATGTATGCGTGAGTGAGTGTGTGTTGGTGGACGGGTAAGGAATGCGTGTGTGGGTGGGGAGAGGTGTGTGGTGTGTTGGTTGGGGATATTGTGTGGGTGAGGTGTGTGTGTGTGGGTGGGGGATTTTTGTGGTGTGTGAGTGGGGGTATGTGGGGTGGATGGGTAAGGGTATCTGTGTGGGTGTGGGTGGGAATATTGTGTGGTATATGGGTGGGGGGACATGTGTGTGGTGTGTAAGTGGGGATGTGTTGGTGAGGGATATGTGTGTGTGTGGTGCATGGGTTGGGAATAGTGCGTGGTAGGGGTGTATGTGATGTGCGGGTGGGGAATTGTATGGTGGGGGATTAGGTTATGGTATGTGTGGGTGGGTGGAAGTTGTATGTGTGGGTGGTGGAGTGTGTGTGAGTGGATTGGGATGTATGGGTGGTTAGGGAGATGTGTGTGTGTGTGTGGGGGGGGGGGGGGGGTAGGGACATGTCAGTTGGTGGGGATGTGTGTGTATGGTTTGGGGATGTGTGAGTGGATGTGCGATGTGTGGGTTGGTGGGGGATTGTGTGCATGGGTGGGGAATATGTTGTCGATGGAGATGTGGCTGGTGGATGGGTGGTTTGAGGTGTGGGTGGGGAGAGGATGTGTGGGTTAGGATGTGTATGTGGATGGGCGTGGGATTTGTGGGTTGGTGGGGGAATGTTTGTGGGTGGCGAGTATGTTTTGGTTGGGGGATCAGGTGAGGGCAGTGTGTGTGTGGGTGGGGGATGTGCGGGAGGGGGATGGGTCGGTTGGTGGGGTATGTATGTGTCCCTTGGTGTGTGTGGGTAGGTGGGGGTGTGTATGTGTCCCTTGTTGCGCGTGTGTGTGGGTAGGTGGGAGTTTTGTGTGGGTGGGGTGATGTATGGATAGGTGGGAGATGGGCCTCATAACATGGTAATTAGCCTTGTTTATGTTTACAACATTCATTTCACAATGTTTATATTTCTTCCTATGTAAATGTATAATGCTCATGATGAACGAAAGACGAGTGATTGGAAGGGCCGAATGTAAGACGGGCCTGCGCGCCCAATTTGTGACCCTAATAAAGTTGATTTGATTTGATTTGATTTGATTTGATTTCTCTCTCTCTTTATCTCTGTCTGTCTCCCTCTCTTTCTCTCTCTCTTTCTCTCTTTCTCTTTCTCTCTCTCTCTTTCTCTCTCTCTGTCTCTCTCTTTCCTCTCTCTGTTCTCTATCTCTCTTCTCTCTCTTTTTTTCTCTCTCTCTCTTTCTCTCTCTTTTCTTTCTTCTCTCTATTTTCTCTCTTTCTTCTCTCTTTTCCCCTTTCTCTCTTCTCCCCCTCCTTTTTTTCTCTCTCTTTCTCTCTCCCCTTTCCCAAAAATCTTTCTCTCCCCTTTTCTTTCTCTGTCTCTCTCTGTCTCATCATTTACTATTGTTGAACTAAAGATGAGTGAATGGAAGGGCGGAAAGAAAGGACGGGCCTGCGTCCCCCAATGTGTAACCCTTATAAAATAAAGATCAATCAATCAATCAATCAATAATCAATCAATCTGTTTCTGTTTTTTGTCTGTTTCTGTTTCTTTTTTCTTTGCCCCCCCCCGCCCTTCCCCCTTTTTCCTTCTTTTTTTTCCCCTCTCCTCTTCCCTTCCCCCTTTTTCTCTCTCTCTCTTTTTTCTTTTTTTTTTTTCTCTCTTTCCCCCCTCTCCCCCCCCTATCTTTTCCCCCTTTTTTTCTCTCTCTCTTCCTCCCCCCTTTTTTCTTTTTCCCCCTTTTCTCTCTCCTTTCCTTCTTCTCCTTTTTCTCTCTCTTCTCCTCTCTTTCTCTCTCTCTTTCTCTCTCTATCTCTCTTCTCTCTCCTTCTCTCTCTCTCTCTTTCTCTCTGTCTCTCTCTCTGTTCTCGTCTCTCTGTCGCTCTCTGTATCTCTCGTTCTCTCTCTCTCTGGTCTCTGTCTCTGTCTCTCGCTCTCAATCTTCTCTCTGTTATCTCTCTCTCTCTCTCTCTCTTCTCTCTCTCTCTCTCTCTCTCTCTCTCTCTAGTGTGTGTGAATTTAAGAGATTCAGACAAAACAAAGCCTTGATCTTCAAGGTGTCAGATATTCAGTTAGGTGATTAACATAATTCACTACTATAACTGCACGATATTTACATCTAATGTTTTGTATATTATCATCATCATCATCATCATCATCATCATCATCATTAATAATAATATTAAGAAGAAGATTATTCGGGATAGCAAAGTAGACGCAATCGTAGGAGTAGCAGCAACAACAGTTCTGGGGTCATGGTGGGAAAAAGGGGCTGGGTGGGAGGGGGGGGGGTAAATTATAGTAGACAACGGAGTATTGATGTTATTATGTATTATTAAGATAAAGAAGAAGTTGAATATTATCACCCAGGATAAAGAAACAGATGGTGTAGTAGTAATGCGTCGTTGGGTTGCCAAGGTAGATGACTTATCTTCATTGACATTGGGAATGTGTGGGATATATATATATATATCAATGGCTGTGTAGTATTGTGACCACATGATCTCCATGCTTGGTGTGTACTGCGATCATTATGGTCATACATATTTTATAATCCGCAAGTCAACGATTTCCACACACAAATATCCCATCGTCGTCTTTGCCTCTGTTGGCCTGCGCTGTCTTGTCTCTCTTGGTTTAACACTGAATATTCAAAGACTCGACAACTGTTCCGGTGTTAACCCGACACGAACATTCTAATTAATATATCGTCTTATTTCACATCGCCGCCGCCATCCCTCGACAAGTGCCGACTTGATTATAAAGCCTCATTTCCCTTAAGATGCAGCTTATGGTCTTTGGGGATGAATGTCTGCACCCTTGCTCAGCTTCTGCGCGTGGTCTTTCAAATCTGAGCATGAATTATTCATTTGTGGGAACTTACAGTCGGCGTATTACCATAATATCGTCTCATACAGTACCGATCTCTCTCTCTCTCTCTCTCTCTCTCTCTCTCTCTCTCTCTCTCTCTCTCTCTCTCTCTCTCTCTCTCTCAATCTCTCTCTCATTCTTTATCATTCTCTTTCTCTCTCTCTCTTTTTCTCTCTCTCCCACACTCTCTCCTACTCCCTCCCTCTCTCTCTCCATATCTCTCTTTGTTTCTCTCTCTCATTTGTTTCTCTTTCACTCTCTCTCTCACACGCTCCCTCTCTCTCTCCCTCTTTCTCTCTCTCTCTCTTTCACTCTATCTCTCTCTTTTTTTTTCTCTCTTCCTCTCTCTCCCTCCCTTCCTATCTCGCCCCCTCTCTCTCTTTCTCTCTCTCTATCCTTTTCACTCTCACTCACACGCCCCCTCTCTCTCCCTCCCTCTTTCTTTCTCTCTGCCTCTCCCTCCCTCCTCTCTCTCCCTCTCTCGCCTGATATTTATAGTTTGTAACGTGTTGTATTTCTGTCTCCTCTCGGTGCCAAAGTTTCACTGTGTTCCATGTTATCGCAGCCGTATTCTTGTAAACTGAATTTATATTTTGCACTTTCCATCTAGTTTTTTCTACTTGCATGTGTTATTTTTACCTTCTTGGTTATCTTGGTGCTGTTGCCTTTGTTGCTGTATTTCGTCGTCATCTTCTTCGCATCCTCCTCATTTCTCTTCTTCCTCTCTCTTCTTCTTCCTCTCTCTCTCTCTCTCCCTCGCTTTTCTTTTTCCTCTTTCTTCTCTTTTTCTTCCTTTTCTTCATTTATGATGTTACGAGCTTTGCTGTGTACTCCAAGAACACCATTACTTATTTACCTGCGGCAAGGAGGCGAGTGCAAGATGTCAGTTACACTACAAGGGGTATTTTCACCAGCGGCCAGTGAATGGCGTCACACAAGTTTTTGACCTGTACCCGACAAAGGCGATAGTAGAAATTCCGGTGACAGTTGACAGAAGTAGTTGGGAACTTGATCTACTTTGCATAACTAAACCCATATAACATGGCGGGGTAGTGTGAAGACAGATCAATACAGCGGCAGGGTTTTGTTGAAGACTGCTTGCCCCATCTCGGGCTAATAGAGTTATGTAGGCAGTTCACATTCTCGTCAGTGGCTTCGGTGAACATATCGCTTGTTAACATTTGATAGTCGTACGAGAGAAGTGGTTCTCAACCTTGTTAGGCCCATGCACCCCTTCACCTTATGTTCAGAATGTCGTTCCCTTCCCCCTTTTTTTTTCGTAATTCCTCCCTATAAATTCCCCCCGCCATTAAACAGTATACGTAAAAATAGAAGCTACATTTAACAACACATACTAGAACAAGTCTAGACGTCTACATACAATGTGATTTTCTGGTCTATTTACGTTATAAAACGAATTTCAGAAGGGCGAGAAGTACAGAACAGTAAAGTATGGAGGGAAAAGCAATATCAAGTAATCGGTTCTTGTAACGCGATCTTGAAATAATCTTAATTCCCACCCCTCCTCCTCTCTGGAAACCCTAAACCGGGGGGGGGGGGGGTGTGGTGGAATTCCCCAATGGTTGAGAACCACTGTACTAGAAAGTTGCTTTATACGACCTATCGTCTTCTGTGCGCTAGGTCTCTGGTCTGATTCCGTGAGGTATAGACAAGTAGGTTTTCTGTCTGATTTCGTGGGATGTAAATAACCAGGTCTCTGGTCAGATTCCCTAGTATGTACATAACTATGTCTCGAGTCTCTGGTTCCGTGGGATGTAGATAGCTAGGTCTCGCGTCTAATTCTGTGGTATGTAGATAACTAGGTCTCGTGTCTAATTCCGTAAGATATAGATAATTAGGTCTCTGGTCTTATTAGTGTGATATAGATAACTAGGTCTCGCATCTAATTCTGTGGGAAGTAGATAACTAGGTCTCGCGTCTAATTCCGTGAGATATAGATAATTAGGTCTCTGGTCTTGTTACGTGTGATATAGATAACTAGGTCTCGCGTCTAATTCTGTGGGAAGTAGATAACTAGGTCTCGCGTCTAATTCCGTGGTATGTAGAAGGTAATTGCCAGGAAAATATCAAGCCAACTAGAGAGGCAAGGTGTTTTCCCACCTACCCTGGGTGGGTACCGTCCAAAAAGAGAAACCTGGACCAATGCAGCAGTCTTTGCCCATGATGTCTATGAAGGTTTCCACTCAGGCACTGAAACCGTTGCTGCAGCGATTGATCTTGAGGACGCATACAACAGAGTACCACTGGATTTTTTAATGTTTCAGCTTCTTGAACTAAACGTAAGTCCATTCCTCCTTAGTTGGATCGCTGCAGCCCTCTACCAACGGAAAGTAGTTTTTAGATGTGGCAGTTGGACTTCGGAACCAACAACAATATATCCTGGCCTACCACAGGGATCACCATTATCTCCGGTACTGTTCAACGCCTACACAGTGAGAATCACCAGTGAGCAGATCACTGGACCTGACAGGACATTGTCGTATGCCGATGATGTTTTAGTGTATCGTCAGGGTAAGGATAGAGAGGAGGTTGCTGTGGAACTACAAACCGAACTCAATCGCATAAGTACTTGGTGTGATGAAGCTGGGGCAATGGTCAACCCAACAAAGGCAACAGTGACTTGGTTCTCGTTGAATAATCATATTGTCAACAATCCAACACCAACTGTAATGCTGTGTTCAGAGACGGTGGAAAGAACGCAGGCAATGAATTACCTGGGGATACGGTTTGATCGAAGCCTTGCTTATAATGTGCACATAGACCAGGTGATAACAAAGGCCAAGCGGGGTTTGGCAGCGATGCGGGTGATGGCGGCAGCAAACTGTGAGCAGCGCCATCTTTGTCTTCTGTACGAGGGGTTGGTCATGTCTGTTTTGGAGTATGCAATGGCAATCCTGACTCTCAGCCATAAGCAGAAAGAAAGGATGGAAAGGATACAGAATGAAGCTATGCGCATTATTCTTGGATGTACAAGAGATACAGCATGCAGGGACGATGCGCTACCTTCTTGGTTTTCCAACCATTGAAGAGAGAATACAAGGTTGCAGGGCAAGCGCCTACCTCAGAATTAACGCAAACACACAACATCCACTGCATAGTGAAATTAGGAAGGTGAAGGGCAGCAGGTTAAAAAGAGGACGGTCGTGGATGGGTCAAGCCGAAGACATTCTTCAACAGGTGTGTTCACTTGAGGACTTAGAACCTGGCGAGGAGTGGGTGCGAGTGCCAACAGACTTCTGCACATCCTTTTCAGTTTGCATCCAACTAGATAGAAAATGCAGACAAGAAAATCCGGCTGCTGTTGAGGCTGAAGTACAAGCGTTGATTTTCGAGAATTCGCTAGACGGTGACGCGGTCATCTACACAGATGGGTCGGTCGTCCGACATGTGAGAAGCTCATGGGCCTTTACAGCTCGGGCCGGAGGGAGAATTGTGAAGGAGGACTCTGGTGCTTTCACTGAAACCACAAGTAGCCTGTCCATGGAAGTCATGGCAGTAAGTAAAGCAATAACATGGCTCGAGACACAGACATTCACTAGGGCTTGTTTCCTTAGCGACTCAATGAACATGATCAAGAGGATAGAGGAGGGGTCGATCCGAAGAGACTGGTTGCTGCCTCTGAAGCGGTCTCGGCTGGCAAAGATTAGTTTCATCTTCGTGCCAGGTCATGCGAGAGTACAAAGAAATGAGCAGGCTGACAAGCTCGCAGGTGAGGCTACTGTGGAGGGCGGACGCGCCATGGACCAGGCTGACATTCTGAATGCTCTACGAGAAGTGAGACTTTTGCGAGAACCAAGTGATGACTGTGAATCTACAACAATGGCCAGACTGCGGGAGCAGCAAATTAAAAGAGGGGTGGCCAAACAAGAACACTACGCAGGAAGCCAAAGAAGATTGATAAACCAACACAGAACTGGCGTCGTTAGCCGCTACACGCTGCGGGATTTGCTGAGGAGGGGATCCGAGCACTTATGGACTGAATGGTTCGATGTGCAACGAGGATGATCTGTCGACTAACTAACTAACTATTCCGTGGTATGTAGATAACTAGGTCTCGCGTCTAATTCCGTGGGAAGTAGATAACTAGGTCTCGCGTCTAATTCAGTTGGAAATAGATAACTAGGTCTCGCATCTAATTCCGTGGTATGTAGATAACTAGGTCTTGCGTCTAATTCCGTGGGATATAGATAACTAGGTGTCCATCTCTGGTTCCGTTGGATGTAGATAACTAGGTCTCTGGTCTTATTCCGTGGAGTGTAGATAATTAGGTCTCAAGTCTCTGGTTCCGTGGGGTGTAGATAACTTTGCCTCGAGTCTGATTCCGTGGGATGTAGATAACCAGGCCTTGAATCCCTGGTTCCAGTATATGATGTGTCCATCTTGGTCAAATTGTTGCAGCATAGTGGATAATCCATCATCTGACCAACGCCTGATAAGGCCTTATCAGCCACACTCGCCACCGCCATGGGTCGAAGTTATTAAGCCTTTTTGAATTACAATGTACCAAACTATCGTCTGTCAAGACGGAAAGATGCCAATGAATTACTGACCAGCGCCATAACCCCAGGTTTCGTCGTCTGTTGTCAAATAACTTGACCGACCACACAGTGATCTGTTGTACATCAAGCTGTCCGAACTCCACACCGTAGTCCACTCTGGCCATGCTACTATGTTATGAAGTGAGCTGGTCTCATGAATTCATAACGCAGTAGCTTAATATATGCGATGTAATCTCAGTTAACACCACTTTGGCAGCATTCTGCCTTCGCATGCCCCTCTACTATTACGCTTTCTAGTGTTTTCTTTGTGTCGCTCTTGTGTTACATTGTACAGTCACATAAAAATAGGGCCGTGCATGTATTAAGCTGGGACACAGGCGCATACATACAGACACTTTTGTTTACTTGAAGCACGACCAACATTTGGAACAGCGGTAGTTTAGTGGCTAGAACACTTGCATGACCACATCATGGTCCATCAGGTAGATATTGTACAAATGAGAGAGAGAGAGAGAGAGAGAGAGAGGAGAGAGAGAGAGAGAGAGAGAGAGAGAGAGAGAGAGAGAGAGAGAGAGAGAGAGAGAGAGAGAGAGAGAGAGAGAGAGAGAGAGAGTATCCAATCCCAATACATGAGCCTCATCTGGCGACAGATACAATTCATGTCAATTGAAGTAATTTTTTTCCTGTTCTCTCTTGTATAACTGACCAAAATGTGATACGAGCCACTTGTAGCATAGTGCACCTGACATATAATCAACATGTATCGTCTCTTCTGAACTTCGCTCTCATCGTAACCCACCGGAATGATTCTCCGTCCTTCTCCAGTTCCCTCCCCCTCCCCCACACACACCGCACACATACACTTACGCATCCACCCACCCACACAAACACTCGCGAACACACACTTACAAAACATTCAAGCATACCAACAGACATGAATACAAATCTTCAGAACTTCTAAAAGAATCAACCAGTTGATTGTACCAGCTAAGCGTGCTATTTGTGTGATTGTGTTAAATCAAAACTGGGAACACATGAAAATATGTGTTATTGTACACGTTGTTTCAGTTATAGGTGATCACAGGTACAATAAACCTCCTGCGCGTTAGCCAACATTGTGTGCTGTGTTAGCTGCCCTCACTAAAGGTGTTAGATCAGTGACTTATGCTAGAGTCATTAGACTTGATAGAATACATCTCACCAGAGAATCATTGTCGAGTTTAAAGCCAGATTACAGCCAGGATAAGCTGTGTGACTTTGCTGCCGGCCCACAACCAGCTGGCAATCTCACAGGCATTTATTTATCAACAACATTCATGACTTCGCGTCTTTCCCGCAATTCTAATTTTCACTGAGACCTGGACTAATTTCCACCACTGAAATACAAAAAAGCAACATGGATACTTCTGATACCATGTCGGCTGACAGAATGGGGAGAAGGAGGCGAAGGAGAAATACACACGAAAACAGCAATGTGGCAACAGAGGATGCGACAGTTCACATGGAAAGGGGCGGTGGTGACAACAACGCAGACTACCGCCTGGAGAATAGGCTATCAGAAAATGACAGCCACGGCGGCTGTACAAACCTTCATAGTGACAGTGACATTGACAACAACGACGATGAAAACGATGACATGAGCACCGCTATCCGCGAGTTCCGCCGGCTGCAGCATCAGAAAATATGCCAGCAACTGGAGCGTCAACAACCCACCAGTTTGGATAGATCCAGCTCGCAGAGGAGACCCGTGCGACACCCACCCAACAGATACATCAAGAAGTGCAAGAGTGCCACGTTTGCCCTGGACGGAATGATGTACACGATTCGTGAGTACATCTTTGTGTCAGTGTTGTTCAATGATGTACACGATTCGTGAGTACATCTTTGTGTCAGTGTTGTTCAATGATGTACACGCTTCGTGAGTACATCTTTGTGTCAGTGTTGTTCACGTCTCCATGCTTGTTCTGTGTTTTCCGTTAAATGGTCTCCAGTGCCACTTTTTCCTTGGATGGTCTGCTCTCTGGAAGTCACCAGCAAATATGTCTGTGTATCTTCCTTTGTTAATTATTGAATGCAGTGTCTTTCAATGGTAAACAAACAATGCAGAGAACCCTTCACCACACCTCAAAGCGCATTGGGCATACGGTGCTAGATTCATAATTGTATAGATCAATCAGAACGTCCTGGGTGATATGGTCAGCATCACAAGGCTACTTTTACTTCCCAATACATATCCTGGTACCCATTTTAGGCTAGGTCGACCATGGAAGCCTTGTCAATTTGAAAGACTCCAATCACCTGGATGTGTACCAAACCCGTGACCAGCGAGACGGCTAAAGGCCACGACCCATCCGCGACTCCCCATGTCAGTGTTACTACCCATCCGCGATTCCTTCTGTTAATGTTACTACCCATCCGCGACTCCCTCTGTCAGTGTTACTACCCATCCGCGACTCCCCATGTCAGTGTTACTACCCATCCGCGACTCCCTCTGTCAGTGTTACTACCCATCCGCGACTCCCCATGTCAGTGTTACTACCCATCCGCGATTCCTTCTGTTAATGTTACTACCCATCCTCGACTCCCTCTGTCAGTGTTACTACCTATCCGCGACTCCTTCTGTAAATGTTACTACCCAACCGCGGCTCCCTCTGTCAGTGTTACTACCCATCGGCGGCTGCCACTGTCAGAGTTACTACCCAACCGCGGCTCCCTCTGTCAGTGTTACTATCTAGCCGCGGCTCCGTATGTCAGTGTTACTACCCATCGGCGGCTCCCCCTGTCAGTGTTTCCACCCATCCGTGGCTCCCTCTGTCAGAGTCACATCTCAAGTGTATCTCCCTCTGTTAGTGTTACTACCCAACCGCGGCTCCATCTGTCACTGTTACTACCCAACCGCCGCTCCCCCTGTCAGTGTTACCACTACCAAACCGCGGCTCCCCCTGTCAGTGTTACCACTACCCAACCTCGGGTCCCTCTGTCAGTGTTACTACCCATCCACGGTTCTCTCTGTCAGTATTACTACCCTTCCGCGGCTCCCTCTGTCAGTGTTACTACCCATCGCCGCTCCCTCTGTCAGTGTTACCACTACCCAACTGAATGGTAAAATTGTTGTACAAGGGACATAACCGCGATAACATGTGTCCAAACAATAAGACACAGTTACTTCCAGTGTGTCCTCAAACTACATTAATGAATTACCACACAAACGGGTGCTACGCCGGTAGTATATCAGCCAGTATAGCTTCGGAATATACAGTCACAGCTAAAACGTCAGCCAGGCCATGTGTCCATAGTTTTCTCACTCTCGTTTTCAGGTTCTCAGAATCCTACAATATTACACATACATCACACAACATAAGGAAATCAACACTCATTTTATCCCATCGCTAAGGCCTTCAAACACCCACCACCCCCATCCCGACCCCATTCTTTTTTTTAAATCACGGTGACACTATTCTTCGCCACTATCGTTATTTGCCAGCGTCATTGATACTATTTTCCACGACTACATATCTCGACCTTAATGCCACACACTAATAGGAAATGCTTCCTTCTATACACTGCCTACCTCTACACGTTGTGAACCCACGGTGAGCTGGCCTAACCTCTCATTGTCTGATGTTTCTCTAATGTTTCTTCTATAGATGTTTGTCTGTGTCCAATGTTTGTCTGTTCTCAGATTGCTCTTTGCAGGAATTGGGGCATGAGAAACAACGACTGACCACATCATTCCTAGATCTCATCTCGTTTCAATGAGCAGAATTGTATGTAATTATTTCCAAAAAGTGCTGTTGTTTCACCGATGTGTGATAGTTTTTGCAAGGTCAAGTCTTGGCCAAATTGTTTGGTCATCTGGGCACTACTTTATTGATCCTCCTTTTATCTTTATAATATATTGGTGACATTTTTTCTGTCACACTCCCACTTGTAAGGTACTGTGATTGTGTGTTCATGATCCATCTTAGGTATATTGCAACTCACATATCGTTATCTTCTGTAGCTTTCATGATTACTTTAGTTGAGTTGTCGCTTCTTTTAAATACTACATCTACTGTTTGTTGTTCTTCTTATTGAACACACCGTGTAGTGAATGAAAGCAGTAACGGCTGCAGCAGGATAAGAAATACAAACAGATAGATATGTGTAATCCTGCGAAAAAGTGAGATATACTAAACACAGACACGGTGTACGTACCTTACAACGAACTCCTTAAAGGTAAACGTAAATCACAGAGTGGAAATATTTTAAAACATAATAATAATAAATAAATAGAAATATGTATGCTACAACACAAGGAACGACGTTTCGATTATACTAATCTTCATCTTAATCTTGTGTTGAAAATATACGTTTAGCTCTTTCTTCATGGGCTTTACGGTACCGATCTGAATTTTCATTAGAAGATTGGAGCACGTGATGACATAGGTCTGCGCTGTCCATCTTATGTGTGCACCATAATCCTCAGTTGTTATTATCTCGTTCAAACTTCATATCTAACAAGTTCCAGGTTCGGTTACAGTAGACTTCTATGGCTAGCTGTATGGCCAAGTCTTCAGGTTATTAATTTTGGACAGGAACTGCCGCAGGTTCACTGTTTCATGGCTCCAAACAGCGAATATTTCCCATATGAACTGTTCAAAGTCTGATTTGTGGCAAGCAGTTGCCATTGTTTTCTATTTGAGATTGATCAAAGACATGTTAGAGTATGGGAGATAATGGAAAGCCCACACCTTGCCAGGTTTTACATGTGTGAGTTATCTCGAACTTGACTACCGTATTCGTGTGGCAGATGTATGTTAATTTTAAAAAAACCCATTCCATGTTTAGTCATAAGTTGCAAGAGAATCCTACAATAATGTGGAGAACAAACACTATCACCGCACCCTGAATCATCATTGTCATCATCATCACATCTTCCACCTTTGCCATCAAGCGTCGTTGGAAGAAATAGGTCACGTTCCAAGGTCCAATGGGTGGCACTTGATAGTGTCATTCCATGTGATTGTACAATGTCTTTGATGTTGTCAATCCATTTTCTTTTCTTTTCGGGCGCCATCTTGATATCTTACCAGATCGTTGTTGACGTACCGCCAGTTGTGGTAGTTCGTAGTGTTACATTCGAAGTGGCCGAACCATTTGATCTTCTGCCTTTCAATATATGTGGCACTAGATGTTGATACCATTGTTTGTCTGATAATATCATTTCTTACTCGGTCTCGGATAGTTAAGTCGGCAGTTCTCCACAGGCATCTCATCTCACAGATGTTGATTTTGAATAAGCGTGGTTTGGATAATGTTCAAGAATAACATGTGTAGTATAGGGTTGGTGTAAAAATAATATTTATTGTCTGTCGTTTCTCGGACATATGTATATTTTGATATTTAAGTATGAGTGATAGTTGATATATAAGCGCGCTTGATTTTTATATCTGATTCGCACTTAAGCCATTGCCCTCTTTGGACAACAGTTACCTTCAAATGAATATCCTCTTAGTGACTGACTAGGTCATATGATTATTAATGTGAGCCAATGATGGACCCTAATACAACTTCTCTGCTCAGGTTGAACGGGATATGGTTAATGGTATAATGGAATACGTCTCATTGATTAACTGTCTATTTTGCCATTTTCTGTGATCATACTTCCTAGATATTTAGATTCTTTAATTTGTCTCAGTAGTGTACTAATTATCAGTATATTTAGTGGACCAGGAGATCTGCTAACCTGCATGACTTGTATTTATATGCATATTGTATCTGCCGTATTTTGAACTCCTCATTATATGTATCCCAAGTTGCTCACGTCTCCGGTCAGCCCAGCGTTGTCAAATCGATACCACAGATCTCGCCTGGGAAGACGACTCCATAGTTCTGTGGCGTAGCAGATGTTACAGTGGTTCATTTCACATTCTCCCATTTACTACCGTAGAAATAACTATACATTCTGCCGTTATAAATCCCAATTCTCTTCTCCACACTGTCCCCGGAGTTGCCAAACGCACAGAAGCAACTCGTTCACAACTCGGCTTATCCCGTCTGTCACTCGGTGATTTCACTGTTCTGTTTGTGTATGTGGTGAACTTTCCCCGAGGACAATACTGGCGAGGTCTGATTAGACTCTCACATCAATGCTGTCATCTTGTGACCTTTCCCCAAAGTGTGACGGTATTACTGTTGACGCGGTGTTATCAACAATAGGGATGTTGTCGCCAGATGCGGTGTTATCAACGGATTGAGGTGTGTCGCTAGATGGGTTGTTATCAACAGATGTTTTTTTAAATTTTATTTTTCGCTAGATGGGGCGTTATGAACAGGTGGTGTTATGCATAGACGGGTGTTATCAACAGGTGGGGTGTTATCAACAGACGGGATGATATCAACAGGTGGAGAGTTATCAATAAGTGGGTGTTATCAACAGATGGAGTGTTATCACCAGGCGGGATGTTATGTACAGGTGAATTGTTTTAAATAGGTGGGGTGTTATCAATAGGTGGAGTGTCATCAACAGATAGAGTGTTACTAATAGAAGGGGTCTTATAAACAGGTGGGATGTTATCAACATATGGGGTGTTATCAACAGATGGTGTCTTGTCGCCATATCGGTGTTTTCACCGCGTGAGGTGTTGTCTTTAAGCAGTCAGCAGGCTGTCTATCTGGTGATATTCCAGACTGAATACAAGTAGGCGGATTTGACGTCTCACTTTGGTTTGTGATAATTTGGTCGCATCTAGCGTGAGCCTCGTGGTTATGTGGCTACACCCCCGCCTCATACGCCAGTGATACGGAGTTCCATCCCGGGGCCAGTCAGGGATGTGTACTACTGACGAGCTCAAACGAGAGCGAACGTCGAGCCTTGTGCTTCCAATCTGACGTGAATACATCATTTTATTATCAGTAATGACTGACTGGCACATAGCCGTCTTGACAGACAATAGTTTGTAAACATGGAGTTACTATACCTCTCCATAGCACACAGCCAGGGCTGCCCAAAAAAGAATGCCGGATTCTCCTTCGAGAAACTCGGGTTCGAATCCTTGGTAAGGTGTGGAATTTTTTTTTATTTTTTTTCAATAGGGGACAAAAATAAAACTCTAACATGCACAGTTCGTGGCGACAGCATTAGCCAGGCGACCTTAATTCCTAAGGCTCAAGACCCCCCCCCCCCCCCCTTCCATACACCGAAAGGTACTTTATTGGCAGCAAATAACAGTTTTGACAGTGTTGCCCATGTAGCATGATCTCTCTCTCGGCCTGCATAGTTTACTCCAGAGGAAAGGTAACACTATAACATCTGGAACAAGCCACGCTGCAGAAGCTGCCGGATCAGCAAAGCAATGCTCGAATTGTCCACCTGTCGGAGCTGCGCTCTTAGACTAAGACTTTCTCCATTTTTAACCTAAGATACAACCGAAGGTCGGTTTCCGTGGCGATGGCGTTGCGGATGCGATTCGTAATGCCGCTTACCCGCGTTCGAAACATAGCGGCGACCGATTTGGCAGCAGACCATGTTGGGCTGGTTTTAACGTGTTGGTATGGGAGCCGGTCGTTCAGAAAGCAAAGCAAACTACTAAACGTAAAACCGTGTGAAGTCAGCAACAACGGCAGTAAAATGCTGGTGTTGACTGCACCGTCCTGTAAGGGGATATGCAGCTTTTAAAAAAAAAACAACCTTTTCCTGTTATAAGATTTGTCTTCTTTGTAAGTCTTTATATTTTCATATATTTTCTTGTTTGTTTTGTTTCATTTCTATATCTCGAGGTTTCATCCGAATACACGTGTCAACTAGCAACTTGGTTTTCGCCTGTCTGTTCTGTGCCCATGCAAGTCTCTGGAGGCCGAGGTGATCTCCATATCATTCCACATGTTACCTATTTTTATGCCTACTATGTAGTCCGGAGTGTCCTTAACTTGTCTACTTTGTATTAGTTTGTTGATGATCTCATCAGTCGCCAATACTTGATTTTATATATTTATTTTCAATAAAAGTTAACCTTTGCTGTTTGTATTGTGATTTGTGAACACTCCCATTTTATACAAATGCTCTATGGATTTTCGCGTCGATAATGCCCCATGCTTTCAGGTATTGAGTTTCACTTCGACCACATATGGCTGCCTCGTTGCTGGTTTATATATTTGAGGCGACCTTGATGTCTTTAGTCCTATGTGCAAGTGTGTTAGTGTGCGAAGGTGCTTGTGTGTGTGTTTAAGTGTATTTGGAGATATGCACCTGGGTGTATTGTGACATTGTTAACGTTGTTTAAAGATCTATGTTCAGTCATAATGCAATCAGTTTACTTTCTCTTTTATCTCCAGGTCTTTCCCGCGTATGTAATGTCCTAGCCTCATGCTGGAAACACATGTTACAGATAATAAGAATGTTCCATTCACAAACTATATCAGCCTGCCTCCTCTGCCATGTCTGGTTACTATTACGTGTGTCCCTGCAGTCTGCTTATGTGTCAGTTTTCCAACTTGTGTGTTCGTGACTCCCATAAATATTAATACCGCTGATGCATTTATAACCTTCAGTGTTTATGTTAGGTCTGTGAGGCATTCTTCTAGCTGTTCAGATTTTTATGTTAGATCAGTGTGGCATTCTTCTAGCTGTTCAGGTTTTTATGTTAGGTCTGTGTGGCATTCTTCTAGCTGTTCAGATTTTTATGTTAGATCAGTGTGGCATTCTTCTAGCTGTTCAGGTTTTTATGTTAGGTCTGTGTGGCATTCTTCTAGCTGTTCAGGTTTTTATGTTAGATCAGTGCGGTATTCTTCTAGCTGTTCAGATTTTTATGTTAGATCAGTGCGGTATTCTTCTAGCAGTTCAGGTTTTTATGTTAGGTCTGTGTGGCATTCTTCTAGCTGTTCAGGTTTTTAATTTAGGTCTGTGTGGCATTCTTCTAGCTGTTCAGGTTTTTATGTTAGGTCTGTGTGGCATTCTTCTAGCTGTTCAGGTTTTTAATTTAGGTCTGTGTGGCATTCTTCTAGCTGTTCAGGTTTTTATGTTAGGTCTGTGTGGCATTCTTCTAGCTGTTCAGGTTTTTAATTTAGGTCTGTGTGGCATTCTTCTAGCTGTTCAGGTTTTTATGTTAGGTCTGTGTGGCATTCTTCTAGCTGTTCAGGTTTTTATGTTAGGTCTGTGTGGCATTCTTCTAGCTGTTCAGGTTTTTATGTTAGGTCTGTGTGGCATTCTTCTAGCTGTTCAGGTTTTTAATTTAGGTCAGTGTGGCATTCTTCTAGCTGTTCAGGTTTTTATGTTAGGTCTGTGTGGCATTCTTCTAGCTGTTCAGGTTTTTAATTTAGGTCTGTGTGGCATTCTTCTAGCTGTTCAGGTTTTTATGTTAGATCAGTGTGGCATTCTTCTAGCTGTTCAGGTTTTTATGTTAGGTCTGTGTGGCATTCTTCTAGCTGTTCAGGTTTTTATGTTAGGTCTGTGTGGCATTCTTCTAGCTCTTCAGGTTTATATGTTAGGTCTGTGTGGCATTCTTCTAGCTGTTCAGGTTTTTATGTTAGGTCTGTGTGACATTCTTCTAGCTGTTAAGGTTTTTATTTTAGGTCTGTGTGGCATTCTTCTAGCTGTTCAGGTTTTTATTTTAGGTCTGTGTGGCTTTCTTCTAGCTGTTCAGATTTTTATTATAGGTCTGTGTTACATTCTGCTGGCTGTTCATCACTATACACTTTTGTTTGAGCAAGTCTAAAATATTGCTAAGTGAAAATCAATCAATCAATCATGTGCCATGCCGGAAAGCGTGGGCGGTCATGATTCGCCATTTCACTCGATCGAGGTCGTGGATCAGCTCAGTGTTCCTGTCTCGTCCATGCCATGTGACCAAGCCATCCAGGTATTTTCCTCTCGGTCTTCCTCTTGGTCTGTTCCCTTCGATCTTGCCAGCTGTCACTAAGTTCTCCAGTCCATTTCTTCTCATAACATGTCCAAAAAAATTTGACTGTCTACGTCTAATTTCTCTAATCAATCTACGATTTTCATTTGTCTCTTGTAAGTAGTACTTGGTCATTGGTTTTTCTATCTGTCCATGGTATTCTTTGCATTTTCCTCAGAAACCACATTTCTGCAGCCATCAGATGTTTTTCTGCTTGACTGCACATTGTCCAAGTTTCACATCCATACAAAATAACAGGCTCTATGTATCCCCTCAACACTCTTTTTCTCGTTTCAATTGACATCATTTTATTGGTCAGAATGTTTTTCATCTTGCTAAAGGCTACTTTCGCAATGGCGATTCTTGTTCTAATCTCTTCAAGGCATCTGCCATCAGAGGTTATGACTGTTCCGAGATAATTGAACCGATTCACTTGTTGAAGAATATTCCCATTTACTTGTATATTACATTGTGGTACTTCGTTATTCCTAGTGACGACCATAACCTGTGTCTTCCTAAAATTTAATTCCAACCCCAGCTGCTCACTGTGTACAACCACAGCGTCTACTAATTGTTGCAGTTCCTGTGCATTGTCTGCAATCAATACTGTATCATCTGCATATCTAATGTTATTTATGTTTCGTCCTCCAATGCTGATTCCATTTAGGTCTTCTACATTTCTGAAAATATTTTCACTGTATAGGGAAAAAAGATCTGGAGACATTACACATCCCTGCCTAACACCTCTCTTAATAGGTTGGTATTGTCCTACTTCATTATCAATCCTTATGGCAGCTTGTTGTTTCCAATATATGTTTTTTATAAGTCTAATGTCTTTCCCATCAATTTGTAGATCTGCAAGCATATCCACCATGTTGACATGTCTAACTCTATCAAAAGCCTTTGTGTAGTCAATAAAGCAAAGATGTATATCCTTGTTTACTTCTAAAGCACGTTCAATAACTGTTCGCAGCATATACACAGCATTTACTGTACCCTTTCCTTCTACAAAACCACATTGTTCTTCCCCTATTTCAGGTTGTATTTTCTTTCTCACTCTTTGCATGAAGTGAAAAGGCCTTCCCTTAATTTAGGGTAGTATCAAACTACCTAAACTGGTACTCTGCCTTGCCCGATACTGTTGGTATGTTCACGTGCATATTTTATTTTTTACTTAGCTGCATATCCTTTATAGGACGTTGCAGTCAACACCAGCATTTTTAGCTGTTGTGATCTATTGTCACGTCTACGTTCAGTAGTTTGCCATTGCTTTCTGACCTACCGGAACCATTTCGTAAACAAACAACAACACAGTGATGTCTGCTGCCAAATCGCGCGCAGCTGTGTTTTGATCGCGAGTATGTGGGATCACGAAACGCGTCCGTAACTCCATCGCCACGTAACAGCATTCCATATTATTATATACTGAAATTAGATTCTCAAATAGCCCTTCTTGATACCACGTCAGCAAGTTTCAGGCACCACTTTAGACACTTTTTTTCTCATTTTCAAATACGTATTTCAGAATGCACTCTTTCACAAGAATACCAGATGCATGTGTCCTTATTCACTGCCACATTCACTAGCGGTGTTGCATGAGTAGATTTACAACTGGCGTCACTTTAACTGTGTTGTTTCCACTGCTGTCTTTGGGACTTTGGGACATGGTAAGCTATTCACCGCGTGGGCTGTACAAGACGTTGATCTGTCTAGGTCAGTGATTCTCAACCGGTTGGGAATTCCCCCCCCCCCCCCAGGGGGTAATCTTAGGGTTTCCGGAGGGTGTGGGGGGGGGGGGGGGGGGGGGTGGGAGGGAATAATAATATTATTTCAAGAATGCGTTAATACCAGAACCGATT
Organism: Cepaea nemoralis; assembly: GCA_014155875.1. NCBI lineage: Eukaryota > Metazoa > Mollusca > Gastropoda > Stylommatophora > Helicidae > Cepaea > Cepaea nemoralis. The sequence goes on from JACEFZ010005372.1 coordinate 590,583, forward strand.
ACTTGATATTGTTTATCCCTCCATACTTTCTGAAATTCGTTTTAAAACGTCAGTAGACCCACAAATCACGTTTTATTTAGACGTCTGGGCGTCTCGCATTCACCTGGCATTGTATTGTAGCCAGTGTAAAGACCTGGCTAGTGTACTCACCCACAGGCGCTTGTTGCTGGGTTCAATTAAATGTAGCTTATATTTTTACGTGTACTATGTAGGCGCGGGGGTGAGGGGATTTATAGGGAGGAAATACGAAAGTGTGGGGGGGGGGGGGGGGGGTGGTGACATTCTGAACATATGGTGAAGGAGTGCAAGGGCGAAAAAAGGTTGAGAACCACTGATCTAGCTGCTCGGTCTTGTGTTTTCTAAGGTTTATTATATTGTGTCATGTCAAGCCGCAGGCGCTTTCGCTTTCAAAGCACAGCCACGAGGAATTTGGGAACAGAACACCTTGCGCAGGTTCTTATTCCATGGTATGCGTATTGAACGTTCAGGAAGCAATCGCCAGCTACTGTATGTAAATTTGACAAGAAATCACAATCAACCAAATATGTTGGGGTTGACTGCGAAGTTCTGTAATTGATATGCAACTAAATTTTTAATTCATGTTGTCTGATGCAGCAGCTTCCAAAAGTACTATTGTTCACTGTTCCCATTAGGAGTTGGTTGTATCTTCTTGTATGATCTCTAAGAAGGCATCAATGTGCTTGACCAGGCGTCACTCCCAATGCATGAAGTGTGGCTAGCACTAGAGCCCAGTCCGTCCTGTATGGACTGCATCAGCCCATGTTTCTTCCCATTTGTATTGGAAGCATTATATACCAGCTGGTCTGCCTTTTTATTTACTTTGTATTTAAGAGTGGCCCGATGTGTACTTTCAGGTGTGCGATGTGAAGCGCGGCATCCGAATGTTGTCTATCCATACGGAGTCGGTTGCGATTTTTCTATCGCATGATCGTGGAGTCTGACATGATTATCGCGTCGGTGGAAGCGTGTTCTGCTTCCCATGCAAGTGCTATGGAGACCATGCCGTATCCAGGCTTGATGTAGATGTCTGGAAGTCTTCGCTATCCTATTTACTATTTTTTTTTCGACATTATTTGTTGGTAATATCTTGGCATGGCAGAGTAACTAACAGCAATTGCCAGGAAAAGGCTAGAGATTGTAGAGTATTATACAACTGTAAGAAAGAAACACACAATTCATATAAAGAGAAGAGAGCCATTGGAAAACATTGTGACAACTGGAAAGATCAGTGCGAGAAGAAGCAGCTGAAGACCGAGAGCAAGTATGCTGGATGACTGAGACGGTAGCACGGAGGGATATTAGCAGCATAATTGGTTCACAAGACCAAACTCCCAGCTCTGTGCATAGTCATGATCACCTATACAGCTTGGCAAGACACTCGATAGTGATGATGAAATAGACAGTCAGAAGATAAGTGTGCATATAAATAGCTAGGTAGTTTAGTAGATTGGTAGGCAGAACGCGGGACGCATAGCGATTGCAGGCATAACAAGAAGTGAAAGGTGGTAGTACCAACTGAAAGCTGTGACTTGGTAGCCGCATTCTATCAGAAGAATACAGTAAACTACACAATACCGGGTATGGTATAAAATGTTTGCATATCCTTTACAGGACATCGCTGTCAACATCAACATATTTCAGCTGATTGTTGATTTCTTGACAAGATTACGCTCAGTAGTTTGCCATTGGTTTCTGAGCGGTCGGCTCACATACCCCGTAGGTTACCGACGCGATTCTAACCACTGCTGATTCTCACCATCGTCAGGTTACTTAAGAGAGTATACGAGATTACGGAGAAAAGTCGCTAACCTCTAGGCCAGGAAGTCGGCAGGTATGGTATAATACGCGTATATTCCACACACAGAATTGTATGATGCAGGCGAAGACGGTTTCAAACATTATTGCGTTCCGATCTATTGGTGTTAACTCTGCTTAGTAATGGTCAACGTTTTATGTGCCAGTTTGTTTGCCGATGTAATCAGTTGAAGAACTAGCATGCAGTGTTTAAGGAATATTATGTATTGTGACCATATCGGTAAACGGCCAGCTTTGAGGCATTGACAAATTCAACTTTTCGCCTGCCGCACTTAAGTTTATTGACGGCCGCATAAGACCCACGGGCCGTATTTTTGTCATGTCTTGTTTACTGAAAGCACACTTTATTTGATTCCTCAAATATGTATTAACCTTTTTAGCGATCTAATGCCGCAGATAATTACTTAACTCTTTTCAGTCGGCTGCAATAATTGTTGAAGACGTGACCCTGCCCTTCTAGATGTACAATGTTAATTCATTCTGCTCCTATATTCAGCTGTTACATACTAGTTTTTTACTGACACCTTCAGATAGCCGTTGATGTTACTTTGAATCAACACTATAGGATAGAAAGAGTTCAGTAACAGGTATTTATGCAGACGCGACTTCTGTGTGTGTCAAACTGGGAGAAAATCGATGGTCACACTTAAACACCAAGTCGGTCCCTCGTTGAAGAGTCCACGGAAAGCCACTACATCACTTGAAGAGGGTGAATGACCTTAGGAGAAAACACAGACGGAATTAGAGAAAATGGGGAAAAGAGTCTCCTGGCTGGAATGAATAGTTTCCAGCCCTGGAGGCTTGGAGAGAACCTGTTTACTCAGAGATGGAATGGCTCGGGGAGGACCTCGGGTACGGAGTCCGAGAGCCATACAACACAAGTGACATCATCAGAGACAACAAATCCAATCAGACAGGCTCGCTGAGCTGCCAATAGAAATGGCTAACTGGATTGTTTTCACATGTCCGAGTTGCCGGATTTGGTCAAACCCAGGTATTGTCTCCTCCACCCCAGTTAATAGATTTATCTCCTCTCTCTCTCTTTTCACCTCGCGCTGACGGCAACTTGTCATTTCTCGCATTCACCTGACACTGTATTGTAGCCAGTGTAAAGACCTGGCTAGTGTACTCACCCACATGCGCTTGTTGCTGGGTTCAATTACATTTGGAGTCGGATAATTGTCGTGATCCAACCTCAACAAACGCTTACTAGCGTATTTGTAAATGCCATTTTGCATCTTTAAACCCATGCCAACATACGCACAAATCACCCTCCCCTCACTGACACAGCCACTTGCACTGAAATTCATCCCCGCTTACGTTCTAAACTTCCCCACTTACACTCACAACCTCCACACTTAAAATCACAACGTCTCTACTTACACTCACATCAGTCCCTAAGTAAACTCACAACAATCCCTACTTTCACCACTCACATCCTCCACACTTACACTCACAACGATCCCCACTTAAACTCACAACAATCCTTACTTACTTTTATAATCTACACACTTACACTCACAATAATACCTAATCACAGCCTCACCACTTACACTCCATCAATCCATATTTACATTCACAACAACCCATACTTACACCACTCACAACACCCACACTTGCACTCACACTAACCTTTACATAAACTCACAACCTCCCCACCTACACTCACAATGTTCACACTTATACTCACAGCAATCCTTACATAAACTTACATCCTCCCCACTGACACTCACAACTTCGCCACTTACAATCACAACTGTGCTTACATAAACCCACACCAATCCCAACAGAAACCCACAACCATTCTTACATGAACTTACAACCTCCCTACATAAACCCACACCAATCCCCACAGAAACCCACAACCATTCCTACATAAACTCACAACCTCCCTACATAAACCCACACCAATCCCCACAGAAACCCACAACCGTTCCTTCATAAACTTACAACCTCCATATATAAACCCACAAACGTTCCTTCATAAACTTACAACCTCCATATATAAACCCACAACAATCCCCACAGAAAGCCATCACCTCCCAACATAAGCCAACAACCTCCACACAGAAACCAACAACAATCCCCACAGAAACCCACAACAATGCAAACAAAAAACCACAACCATTCCTACATAAACTCACAACCTCCCTACATAAACCCACACCAATGCCCACATAAACCCACTACCTCCACACAGAAACCAACAATTGTCACAGTTAGTTAGTTAGTTAGTCGCAGTTCCAACTTCTTACCAACGGGTCGTCCCCATTATGCTCCGTTCCTGTGCCAGTGAATATCCCACAAAACGCTCCTCACTGCCCAATGTGAAAAGTGGAAGAGTCTCGACAAACAACAGCCCGCACAGATACACTGTGCATAATGCCGCCGCCAGAATGTCAACACACCAGTCCCCCACGAAACACCCAATTCATCTCTGATGGAATCGGCAGTCATTTTCCTATCTGGATGTTTCCTAGATGTTCACCCACACAGTCCACGAAAATACAGTTCATCACCGACGGCAGTGGCAGTCAACCAGAAGCCCAGCAGCCACGCATTTCTGCATAAGGCAAAAACCGGTCAACTCTGGGACATAGCCACCTGCCATCGCTCCGAACATGCAGTCACGTTCCAAAAAAAACTTGGGCAGATTCAAAAGCACTTCACACGAAACTCACAGCTCACAGTGTCGCGCCACGCACTCACTCAGTAGCAGGGCGACGGAACCATCAAGCCTCCTTAGTCGCCTCTTACGACATGCGTGGTAGGCTACAGTGTTGCTATTCTTTGATTCCCTTATGGGCCCCAGCAACACACGGGAGAAACACAGAAACCCACAACAATCAAAACATAAACCCACAACCTCCTCACAAAAACCCACAACCATTCCTACATAAACTCACAACCTCCCAACATAAACCCACACCAATCCCCGCATAAACCCACAACCTCCCCACAGAAAGCCACAGCATACTGTTGTAGAGCTCCCCCCCCCCCCCCCCACCACCACCCCAGACATCAGCCAGGCGCGAGGTGGGTAATACTGATACTGCAACTTCTGCCTTAGAGATATTAGGACGTAGCCGGGTTGTGTCTCATCACGGCTCACACGCTCTGTGCTGGTTTATCAACAAGTGTGTAGACACAGGTGAGCTGTCTTTTCCATTGCATATCCACAGGCTTAGAGAGTTCATTATAGGCTACACTGAGGCTGAGAGGCTACACTGAGGATGAGAGGCTACACTGAGGCTGAGAGGCTACACAACTCCTGCCGAACTATACACAAATGAAAGCACCTTTTAACAACATAACTTCGTAGCAACTAACTGAATTTGCTGACACAAACTACATGTACATTGCAGACAAACAGTGCAGCAATCATCGGACAAACACACATCAGTTGTTGATGCCACAACAGGGTAACTGCTGACACAAACTACATGTACATTGCAGACAAACAGTGCAGCAATCACCAAACAAACACACACATCAGTTGTTGATGCCACAACAGGGTATCTGCTGACACAAACTACATGTACATTGCAGACAAACAGTGCAGCAATCATCGGACAAACACACACATCAGTTGTTGATGCCACAACAGGGTAAATGCTGACACAAACTACATGTACATTGCAGACAAACAGTGCAGCAATCACCGGACAAACACACACATCAGTTGTTGATGCCACAACAGGGTAACTGCTGACACAAACTACATGTACATTGCAGACAAACAGTGCAGCAATCACCGGAAAAACACACACATCAGTTGTTGATGCCACAACAGGGTAACTGCTGACACAAACTACATGTACACTGCAGACAAACAGTGCAGCAATCACCGGACAAACACACACATCAGTTGTTGATGCCACAACAGGGTAACTGCTGACACAAACTACATGTACATTGCAGACAAACAGTGCAGCAATCACCGGACAAACACACACATCAGTTGTTGATGCCACAACAGGGTAACTGCTGACACAAAACTACATGTACATTGCAGACAAACAGTGCAGCAATCCCCGGACAAACACACACATCAGTTGTTGATGCCACAACATGGTAACTGCTGACACAAACTACATGTACATTGCAGACAAACAGTGCAGCAATCATCGGACAAACACACACATCAGTTGTTGATGCCACAACAGGGTAACTGCTGACACAAACTACATGTACACTGCAGACAAACAGTGCAGCAATCATCGGACAAACACACACATCAGTTGTTGATGCCACAACAGGGTAACTGCTGACACAAACTACATGTATACTGCAGACAAACAGTGCAGCAATCATCGGACAAACACACACATCAGTTGTTGATGCCACAACAGGGTAACTGCTGACACAAACTACATGTACATTGCAGACAAACAGTGCAGCAATCATCGGACAAACACACACATCAGTTGTTGATGCCACAACAGGGTAACTGCTGACACAAACTACATGTACATTGCAGACAAACAGTGCAGCAATCACCGGACAAACACACACACATCAGTTGTTGATGCCACAACAGGGTAACTGCTGACACAAACTACATGTACATTGCAGACAAACAGTGCAGCAATCACCGGACAAACACACACACATCAGTTGTTGATGCCACAACAGGGTAAATGCTGACACAAACTACATGTACATTGCAGACAAACAGTGCAGCAATCACCGGACAAACGCACACACATCAGTTGTTTATGCCACAACAGGGTAAATGCTGACACAAACTACATGTACATTGCAGACAAACAGTGCAGCAATCATCGTACAAACACACACATCAGTTGTTGATGCCACAACAGGGTAAATCTTGACACAAACTACACAACTAAACTCAACACTGGTGTTGACTACAAATTGATTGTTCACACTCATGAAAGTCATGCAAATCACGGACCATTGTCCGAGTCGGACCAGGGGTGTGACACTTTAGTTTTATTACGTGAGCCGACCGTTGTATGCGATTCCATTTTGAGCACTTAAGCAGGACAGACCGTGTAGTGTGTGCTCCTGCAGGGCGCTGAATTGACTGATGTGTCTGCCTACATCGCCACGGTTGTCATTAATGCCTGTATTATTCACAATATATTCTATTCCGTCGACATGTTTTTGTGTCACTTTGCCTTCCATTGTTCACATGTTATATGTTTTATTATTCACAATATATTCTATTCCGTCGACATGTTTTTGTGTCACTTTGCCATCCATTGTTCACATGTTATATGTTTACGGTGACATACTATAGAGCATTGGCCTCACAGTCTAGACTCCAAGGTTCCATTCTCAGTTTAGTAAGCTGGTGTATACACATTTGGGTTTATGTTGTTAGGTTTATGGTTGTCGGTGATCCAACAGACACGACATCACGCTGAACGCCCTAGGCGTCCCACATCTCTGGTATTGACTTTATCAGCCTGGGTCGACCCCTGATCCATCTTGGCCAGAGAATCATTACATTCGGGGTTATTGCCGCTGTCGATGAGGTTACTAGCCACAACATCCCTACGGATCTCAACCCTGTATGTGGAGAGACCCTGTTTTCCGCAACACTTGCTGTCCGCGTATCACCTGTTTAGTAACCACTGATACCCTCCTATCGCCACAGTCTAGTAACCGCTGATAGCCTCGGATCATCACAGCCTGGTAACCACTGATACCCTGGGATCACCACAGCCTAGTAACCACTGATACCATCGGATCACCACAACCTGGTAACCAGCGATATTTCTTCGGATTATCATAATATAGTCACCAGCGATGATAACGTGTGATCACCAACACCTGGTAACCAGCGATACCTTCGGATTATCACAGTATAGTAGCCACCGATGATAACCTCGGATCATGCGTCACTGAACGAAGAATACGCTGATTCAGTTAATATGAAGCCCTGTCACCGCCTACCTTTATTGCAGTATTTGCCACGGCGGTGTCTCTATTTCTGTATACTGGACAGTGTCGGCACACTGGACTGCCAGGCAGGTTTACACAGGACCAGGAAGCGTCAACAGACTAGTAGGGTTGGTGGTCATGGTTACCTGAACGATCCCTGCAGGTTGGTGTCCCCAGAGGCCAACGTCTGGGCAGGACGAGCGAAATATAGCAATCTTTGTCTGTGTGTTCGCGTATCTCTAAGTCGTAACGTGTACATGTCTGATTATATGTTGGTGATCAAACGTGCTTTTCTGTGTGGGTGATCGTACGTACGTTTCTGTGAGGGTGATCGTACGTGCATTTCTATGTGGATAGTGTATATCTGTGTCTGTGAGTGTTTATGTGCGTCTGTGAACAAAACGTCGCTTAAAAGTTGACAGTGTCGACTTTACTGCACCTGAATTTTATCCCATATGGCTGTCTCTTTCCACAGCGAAATCCCGATAGCGTCGCACAAAAGCACGAACTCCGCAGCTCCAGCGACGACCCCCAAGAATCTCCGAAAATGCACTCACTGAACTGAAGGACGCTGCCCGGAATCGAATCCACAAGTTTTTGAGCCTGAGTCAGACGGCATTACCACTTCGCCAGGGAGACTCCCAAGTCTATGAATATGAGTACCTATGTGCACATGTTTATACGAGTGGGGTTGGTTATGGGACATATGTCCTTGTAAATCAGGGCAATGTATAAGTGTGTATGCATGTGGGAGGTTATATGCAAGGCAGCCTGCATGGGGGTGTTTATGAGTAAATGTTTATGTGAGCGAGTGTAATTCTGTAATTATATACGCGTGTGAGTTATGCGTAAGTTGCATATGTGTGAGTGTCTATGTCTGATTATTTGTGTGTCATTGACATGGTTCACTGTTAAGTGTCTTTATACTTGTCGCTGCTCCTGCGGCTGTAATGTGATGTACCAATGCCAAACCTATGTTAAGTGACTGAATATATTATAATGTGTGGTCTGTTTACGGTCTCATGAGATCTGTCATCATCATCATCATCTTCCACTTCTGCCGTCAAGCGTCGTGGGAGGAATAATTTGCGTTCCAGCGCCCGGTGGACGGCACTGGATAGTGTCATTCCGTGTGGTTGTACAATGTCTCTGATGTCGTCAATCCATTTTCTTCTTGGACGTCCTCGTGGTCTCGTCGCAGATGATCTTTGATGTAAGGTCAGTGATGGTAGTTGCTGATGTTGCATTCTAACGACATGGCCAAACCACTTGATCTTCTGTCTTTCAATAAATGTGGCACAAGGTGTTGATCCCACAGTCTGTCTGATAGTAGCATTTCTTACTCGGTCTCGGATTGTTAAGTTGGCAGCTCTCCTCAGACATCTCATTTCGCAGGTGTTGATTTTGCGAAGGTGTAATTTGGATAAAGTCCAGGTTTGAGATTGATAGCATAGGGTTGGTGTGAATATGCTGTTTATTATCTGTCGTTTTGCGGACATGGGTATGTTTGGATGCTTCAGTAAGGGTGATAGTTGATATGTAAGTGCACTAGCTTTTTGACATCTGATTTCAATTTCTCTGTCCAATCTGCCATCTTCTGTGATCATACTTCCAATGTATTTGAATTCTTTAACTTGTTTCAGAGGTGTGTTATTTATCTGTATACTTAGTGGGCCTGGCGATCTGCTAACTTGCATTACTTCGGTTTTGGCTGTGTTTAGACTCATATTGTATCTGCTGCAGGTTGAACTCAGATTAGTAATATCATTTTGTAGTCTGCCCTCATCGCTGTAAAACAGGCACTGATCGTCTGCAAATAAAAGTTCATTTATTCCCTGTGGGTCAGTTGTTTCATCTGGAGTAAAGACATGAGATCTGTAATGGCCAGCTATTGGCGGATCACCCCTAGGGGATAATTTACGCGTATAGAGCTTGCAGCAACCAACTTTACATTTCCATACTTGATGACCAATTGAGAAATTGAGAATTTCGATACGGGGATCGAAAGCGGAGAACATGAAGGATGTGTTGGCTTAGTGCACTGAAGAATAGTATTCGATTTTATTAAGAAAACAGTCGACATATGCTTGTGGGGGAAATAGATCGCTGTCACTGCCGGTTAGTGGTCGAATTGATTCAGTACTCAGTTGTGATGGAGCATGGTTGACAGTGTCGACTTTACTGCACCTGAATTTTATCCCATATGGCTGTCTCTTTCCACAGCGAATCCCGATAGCGTCGCACAAAAGCACGAACTCCGCAGCTCCAGCGACGACCCCCAAGAATCTCCGAAAATGCACTCATGAACTGAAGGACGCTGCCCGGAATCGAATCCACAAGTTTTTGAGCCTGAGTCAGACGGCATTACCACTTCGCCAGGGAGACTCCCAAGTCTATGAATATGAGTACCTATGTGCACATGTTTATACGAGTGGGGTTGGTTATGGGACATATGTCCTTGTAAATCAGGGCAATGTATAAGTGTGTATGCATGTGGGAGGTTATATGCAAGGCAGCCTGCATGGGGGTGTTTATGAGTAAATGTTTATGTGAGCGAGTGTAATTCTGTAATTATATACGCGTGTGAGTTATGCGTAAGTTGCATATGTGTGAGTGTCTATGTCTGATTATTTGTGTGTCATTGACATGGTTCACTGTTAAGTGTCTTTATACTTGTCGCTGCTCCTGCCGGCTGTAATGTGATGTACCAATGCCAAACCTATGTTAAGTGACTGAATATATTATAATGTGTGGTCTGTTTACGGTCTCATGAGATCTGTCATCATCATCATCATCTTCCACTTCTGCCGTCAAGCGTCGTGGGAAGGAATAATTTGCGTTTCAGCGCCCGGTGGACGGCACTGGATAGTGTCCTTCCGTATGGTTGTACAATGTCTCTGATGTCGTCAATCCATTTTCTTCTTGGACGTCCTCGTGGTCTCGTCGCAGATGATCTTTGATGTAAGGTCAGTGATGGTAGTTGCTGATGTTGTATTCTAACGACATGCCCAAACCACTTGATCTTCTGTCTTTCAATAAATGTGGCACAAGGTGTTGATCCCACAGTCTGTCTGATAGTAGCATTTCTTACTCGGTCTCGGATTGTTAAGTTGGCAGCTCTCCTCAGACATCTCATTTCGCAGGTGTTGATTTTGCGAAGGTGTAATTTGGATCAAGTCCAGGTTTGAGATTGATAGCATAGGGTTGGTGTGAATATGCTGTTTATTATCTGTCGTTTTGCGGACATGGGTATGTTTGGATGCTTCAGTAAGGGTGATAGTTGATATGTAAATGCACTAGCTTTTTGACATCTGATTTCAATTTCTCTGTCCAATCTGCCATCTTCTGTGATCATACTTCCAATGTATTTGAATTCTTTAACTTGTTTCAGAGGTGTGTTATTTATCTGTATACTTAGTGGGCCTGGCGATCTGCTAACTTGCATTACTTCGGTTTTGGCTGTGTTTAGACTCATATTGTATCTGCTGCAGGTTGAACTCAGATTAGTAATATCATTTTGTAGTCTGCCCTCATCGCTGTAAAACAGGCACTGATCGTCTGCAAATAAAAGTTCATTTATTCCCTGTGGGTCAGTTGTTTCATCTGGAGTAAAGACATGAGATCTGTAATGGCCAGCTATTGGCGGATCACCCCTAGGGGATAATTTACGCGTATAGAGCTTGCAGCAACCAACTTTACATTTCCATACTTGATGACCAATTGAGAAATTGAGAATTTCGATACGGGGATCGAAAGCGGAGAACATGAAGGATGTGTTGGCTTAGTGGCACTGAAGAATAGTATTCGATTTTATTAAGAAAACAGTCGACATATGCTTGTGGGGGAAATAGATCGCTGTCACTGCCGGTTAGTGGTCGAATTGATTCAGTACTCAGTTGTGATGGAGCATGGTTGGTTCCCCATCGGTATCCAAGACGGTTGGTGGATGCTAAATGTAAGAATCGACATCCCTGCATTTTGGACATTCCCACACATTGACAATAGCTACTGAAGAGTTCCCTATCTGGTTATATTTCAATAGCAGTTTGATTACATGGCCCCTGGCTTTCCGCAAACCCTTTGGGTATCGCCCAGACCCATACTCACTTCGCATTGATCCAATCTTTCCGGATATGGACACTCTGTTCATCGCCACTCCTCACCAATCCCAGAGCGCCTTGGCTACCTTTATCATCAAGTAGCTCTCGGCTCACAATAACACAGAGAAGACTGAAATATTTTGGTCACATGGAACGTCATGAACATTTGGAGTGACCAAGAGGGGTAAATGCCCAGGAAGAGAGGAAGAGGAAAGCCAAAGAGAAGATGAGTGCAAGATGTGGCAGATGATCTTCAGATAGGTGTGTGGGACGCGGGACATCTTGCTTAAGACCGAGAAGTTTTCCGGACGGTTGGGAGCAAGGTGCTTTACACTGAAGAAAGGAGGACTAACATGATGGCACAAGGATGCAATGTGCATATTACTGAATGAGCTCTCGGCTCAGAGGGACAACAGCCCTTCATCTAACATTCATTGCCCCTCTCATCTGTATGCTTGGGACAGAAAATCCATGATATTTTGGCAGTCTTCGTTGTATCGAGCTATTCTGGCCACCCACCTATAACATGCCAGCTCCAACTTTTTAAAATATACTTTGCGAGGGGTTACACACTCAGCATGTCTGGCTGTGCTGTCTTCCAGCTATTGGAAGGCTGACGTCAGTCTCAGCTTCCACTCGTATGCTGGATGTTGTTGTGGCAAATACCACACGCCCCATGTTTACAATGTCCATGTGTCCTTTCATTAGAACCCCAATCACTCTGTTTTTGCCTTTTAGCACAAACCCATCGGCGTATATAAGTACAGTATATGACCAGGGTGGGCGTTGTCTTCTATCATCTGTTGAGAGAACACTTCTATATCCCCCGCTGCCTGTCCCCCGGCACCCACAGCACACGATGATGGGAGTGGTAATGTCGACATTTGGCGACCACTGGACCGGCAGCAGCGTACGTATCATGACGCAGGCAGTTCACCAGGGTAGACAAGGTAGACAAGGTAGACAAGGTAGACATGGTAGACATGGTAGACATGGTAGACAAGGTAGACATGGTAGACAAGGTAGACAATGTAGACATGGTAAACATGGTAGACATGGTAGACAAGGTAGACATGGTAGACAAGGTAGACAAGGTAGACATGGTAGACAAGGTAGACATGGTAGACATGGTAGACATGGTAGACAAGGTAGACAAGGTAGACATGGTAGACATGGTAGACATGGTAGACAAGGTAGACATGGTAGACAAGGTAGACATGGTAGACAAGGTAGACAAGGTAGACATGGTAGACATGGTAGACAAGGTAGACATGGTAGACAATGTAGACATGGTAGACATGGTAGACATGGTAGACAAGGTAGACAACGTAGACAAGGTAGACATGGTAGACAAGGTAGACATGGTAGACATGGTAGACAAGGTAGACATGGTAGACATGGTAGACAAGGTAGACAAGGTAGACATGGTAGACAAGGTAGACAAGGTAGACATGGTAGACAAGGTAGACAAGGTAGACAAGGTAGACATGGTAGACATGGTAGACAAGGTAGACATGGTAGACATGGTAGACAAGGTAGACAAGGTAGACAAGGTAGACATGGCCTACAGAAACATTGTAGGACCCTTCTAGGTGCCTTCAGGCGTCTTTGGTACGTGGTGCTAGACCCATGTTTCTTTACACCATTCGACACTCAGTGGTTGATCAGGTGACTATCCAGCCGCCGCCTTCACTCCCCATGACATTGTTCCTGCCAATTTTCGGCTGGATCCTCCTGTGAGCACAAATACACCTTCGATCACATATCCGCCCTCGATTACAGATCCGCCCTCGATCACAGATCCGCCCTCGATCACAGATCGGCCCTCGATGACAGATCCGCCCTCGATCACAGATTCGTCCCCGATCACAGATGCGTCCCCGATCACATATCCACCTACGATTACAGCCTGCAATCATAGATCTGCATTACAACAATATCCGTGGCGATGCGGGTACGATGACCTGACCAGAGGACCTGCAGGCCAGCTTGCCAGGTACTGCCCCAGCAGGGCTCCCAGCTCCAGGCTTGTGCTCACTGATGCCAGGATTGGTTGATTCCAACCTGGACGGCTCCTGGTTTAACCATGGTAACATTTGAATAACGAAGACACAAACAATAGATTGCACGATTTATTGCCTGGCATATTTCGCTGCATCTCGTCTGGTACATACTGCAGAAATCACACAACTTACGTGAATTAATTAGATAAATCCTTCAAACTGAAATATACACATGTTCGCACAATAATGTCGATTGTCTACCACGGTAATTTTAAACTGACTAACATGTCTTTCTGCTTACACAAGGACGGCTTACGAAGGTTGATTAGAATAGCTTCAGCAAACTTTAACAATCGACTACTTTGTGTGTTGAACAACACACGGAAGGCACTGTCTCTTTCAACCACGTGAGCAGTCTCGAGCACATGTCTCTCGACCGAAGAAGCCAGATTTTTCCGGTGTGTCGGCCTGCCTAGGCTACCATCTTCTGTGTGTAGTATTTTGTCCAACCAATTCGGAATATGTTCCGAAACCCTGCAATGTAACTGTCGCTCAGTTCTGCCTTTGTAGATGGCCTTTCATCTGCATGTAAATTGGTAAATACAATTTGATTTGGCGTACAAAGCTACAGGTTCTTTTACTGCTGGGACTGGGATCGGTGTGTTTCGGTACCTGATGACTAGAGCTGCATGGTAACATTGGTAGAATTCCTAATTATCCGAAAAAGAAATACTGTAAAATAACTGGTTACATCACATCGTACTCCAATGTAACAGAAGGCTGCAATCAATTGTTGGAAATATAATCACACCATTACCTCGTGGACATACCTGAATTGACATCTCTGTGCATTTTTATCTATGACTTATCATCCTGTGACTATCATAAATCTTTTACAATAAGTAACGTACATGTGTAGACAATGAATACGAAGAAAATCACAAACATTCAGTAGTGTAGAATGAAGGAGCGCGGGAAGCCTCGTGGCAGAGTCGTGTCACCAAACTTCCCATCAATTCCTCGTGTGAGAAGCAACTAACCCTCATGGGCGCATCGGTGAACAAGCCATCCTGGGTGCTCTCCTGTGGGAACGTGACGTCATCGGCTGGTAGCCGTGTTTTATGATGTTCAATTACAGCTTTTTATGCCCTGATAATTTGAGCTGTGAGTTCATCGATTGTGAGGAGACAGGTCCTGACGAAATGAACCGCGCGTGAATAGCACAGATCATGGCAGACAACTCATCATATAACAAGGTCTACGTTTTACTTATAACAGTCTGGTCAACTGAACTATCCACAATGATCTGACCGCACAATGCCAGCACACACGACCAACACTGTTCTCATCTCCTGTACCGGTGATCGCCACAGTAATCAGTGCAACCATCTTGATGTTAAACACCAAGTTAGTTGCATGTCGTGTTACAGGACGACGCAATCTACCCCAACACATGTATTGGCTGCTTGTGATTGTCTACACAATTCTCTGTTCAGTCGTTTGTTGTTGCTTTCTGAACAGGCGACACCTATTTTTTTTTCCCGCGTTTCCATCCTGTTTCAGGATATTGCGGTCAACACCAGCATCTTTCGGCTGTATGTTGATTCCTAGGCTAGATTACGCTCATCAGCACGCCACGACTTTCTGAGCGACCGGCTCCATACTCTCATAAGTCACTTTTGCAATTCGAACCACTGCTAATTCTCGTCGCGTCACGTGACGAGAGTATTCGGAGTTAGCGGAGAAAGCTGTTAACTCCTCGGCCATGGAGCCGGCGGGCGACACCTATACCATTATAAAAATCAACGCAATCAGTGTCTGTCTGCCTGCCTGTCTGTCTACCTGCCTGTCTGTCTGTCTGAGTACGTGTATGGGAGCTGTGGGGAAACCACTTAAAAAGGATGTCGGCAGCCATCAACAGCTTGGTAACCACTCTTGAGTACACAGTTTACCTCCATATTTTAATTTGTTACTCCAGCTAGCGTTACATAGCTTCCCGAATAAGCTGTTATTTGTATGCGGACTGTAACTGTTGAACGCATTCTGGGTTACTTGGTACAGATTGATAAACTTGTCAGGGGCTAAGAGACATTAATGCTGATCGCGTCATGAATGGATTTGGGGCATGCACAGACATTCTTGTATTTAGATACACAGATAACATTAGAATGTACAATATCTTGCACGATGTTAACCCACAATGAGAGTCGTGCCTCGCGCCCGGAGAAGATAGTCCATATTCTGTGGGCAAGTCATGAGAAGGTAGAAGCTAGAGTACGACGTGACAACAGGGAAGTTGGAGGGGACCAGAAGCAGAGGGAGACAGCGAGTTTGACATCATGGCATGGTGGGACATCGGTTTGAGAAATGATTAGCATCACACGAGGAAGAAGACTGTTGACGTGATAACCAACGCCACTCGGCGATGAGTGTAAGAATAGCATTATATATACATATTTATATACCAACATCATCATTATCTTCCACTTCTGCCGTCAAGCGTCGTGGGGAGGAATAATTTGCGCTCCAGCACCCGATGGGCGGCACTGGATAGTGTCATTCCGTGTGATCGTACAATGTCTTTGATGTCGTCAATCCATTTTCTTCTTGGACGTCCTCTTGGTCTCGTCTGATCTTTGATGTAAGGTATGTGATGGTAATTGATGGTGTTGCATTCTAACGACCACTTGATCTTCTCTCTTTCAATAAATGTGGCACAAGGTGTTGATCCCACTGTCTGCCTGATAACAGCATTTCTTACTCAGTCTCAGATTGACAACTTGGCAGCTCTCCTCAGACATCTCATCTCGCAGGTGTTGATTTTGTGAAAGTGTGATTTGGATGAAGTCCAAGTTTGAGATTGGTAGCATAGTGTTGGTGTGAATATGTTGTTTATTATCTGTCGTTTTGCGGACATGGGTATATTTGGATGTTTCAGTAAGGGTGATAGATGATATGTAAGTGCACTAGCTTTTTGACATCTGACTTCGATTTCTATGTCCAGTCTGCCATCTTCTGTGATCATACTTCCAAGATATTTGAATTCTTTAACTTGTTTCAGAGTTGTGCTATTTATCTATATACTTAGTGGACCAGGCGATATGCTAACTTGCATTACTTCGGTTT
The DNA here is from genome assembly GCA_014155875.1 of Cepaea nemoralis. Classification (NCBI taxonomy): domain Eukaryota; kingdom Metazoa; phylum Mollusca; class Gastropoda; order Stylommatophora; family Helicidae; genus Cepaea; species Cepaea nemoralis. The sequence goes on from JACEFZ010005372.1 coordinate 607,561, forward strand.
TGGCTGGATTTATACTCATATTGTATGTTCTGCATATTGAACGTAGATTATTAATATGATTTTGTAGTCTACCCTCATCGCTGTAAAACAGGCACTGATAGTCTGCAAATAGAAGTTCATTTATTTCCTGTGGATCAGTTGTTTCATCTGGAGTTAAGAGTTCTAAATTTTCTGAATTTGTTCTGTCAAGTCTTTCTTCTTTGAATATTCTGTCCATGTAGATATTAAATAGCAGAGGAGAGAGCACACATCTCTGTCTCACTCTCGTATTGACTGTGAATATGTCTGATATACCATCTTGTGTTCTTACAGCACTTCGGCGCCAATGGTACATGGCTACGATGTTTATAGCAATTGTCCTTGTGTACCAGTCTTCAATAGTCTGTGTAGGTTTACAAGCCACAAATCCACCGAAGCTACGGCAGTCGTTACTTAACATCACAATGACGGAAACGGGACGTAGAGGTGTTTTCAAGGCACCAGGGCCATGTTGTATACTGGCCAAGACCTACTAACACGTCCTAGTCGTGCGTCCTGGGCAACAGGTCCCATCGGGGTCTTGGCTAACGTAGTAGGATCGCTGATTCTTCCGAAGTCGGAGAGTATATGCCTGCACGGCGAGGAACCACCAGTCTGCACACCAATAAGCCAGACATGGGGCAACGGATACTCACGCAAACCTCAGTCCGGTATGACATCACACTGATGTTGGACAACAAGATGTCTTCATCCGGCATACAGGACTTCACGCTGGAGTTCACAGCCAGCGAACGCAAGCAAGCAAGCAATGACGGAAAACAAAGAGTTTAATGGCAAGAGGGATTACTGCATCGCGTTCATCCGCTATGGCTCGGTCTCTTTCCACATGGAGGCTTGCCACGCTCAAAGCACGAACTCCATAGCTCCAGCGACGACTCCCGGAGTTTCAGGAAAATATGACCCCGTGAACAGAACGACATCCCACGGAATCGAAACCACAACCTTCGGAGCGAGAGAGTGGCTGCGTAACAACCTTGCAACGAAGACACAAGAGCATTAGGATGAAAATACCTTTGAAAGCCACCATGAGTAGCGTGGTTACATTCATAATTACAACCGACATGAGTAGCGTGGTTACATTCATAATTACAACCGACATGAGTAGTGTGGTCACATTCACAATGACAGCCAACATAAGTTGTGTGGTCACATTCATAATAACAGCCACCATGAGTAGCGTGGTTACATTCATAATTACAACCGACATGAGTAGTGTGGTCACATTCACAATGACAGCCAACATAAGTTGTGTGGTCACATTCATAATAACAGCCACCATGAGTAGCGTGGTTACATTCATAATTACAACCGACATGAGTAGTGTGGTCACATTCACAATGATAGCCAACATAAGTAGTGTGGTCACATTCACAATGACAGCCAACATAAGTAGTGTGGTCACATTCACAATGACAGCCAACATAAGTAGTGTGTGTGAAGCGGGTGTGTAACCACGCGGCACACACTGGACACACCAAATTATCACAACAGAACATCACAACGCTACCCATCGTAGGCTATGCTCAAGATTGCCCAATCGCCGCGACCGACGTCCGTCAATCGATGGGACCCGAACGATCAGGACTTCTCACTGGCAAGGAACACCAGGGCTCCTAAATCCAGTGAGCAATAATCAATTGATTATGTGGTTATTTCGGGATTTGAAATTTAAATATTGAGCACAACCCACTACTGGCAACGCCGATCGCATTCTGGTATGAACCTAAGGCCTATCCACGTCAATATGGAAGCACTATACTCGAGTTTCGCCCTCATTTGAGCTCGTCAGTAGTGCATATCCCTGACCGGATCCGGAAACAGTCCCGGATCACGCGTGTGAAGCGGGTGTGTAACCACGCGGCACACACTGGACACACCAAATTATCACAACAGAACATCACAACGCTACCCATCGTAGGCTATGCTCAAGATTGCCCAATCTTGTATACTGGCCAAGACTATATCCGGTCAGGGATATGCACTACTGACGAGCTCAAATGAGGGCGAAACTCGAGTATAGTGCTTCCATATTGACGTGGATAGGCCTTAGGTTCATACCAGAATGCGATCGGCGTTGCCAGTAGTGGGTTGTGCTCAATATTTAAATTTCAAATCCCGAAACAACCACATAATCAATTGATTATTGCTCACTGGATTTAGGAGTCCTAGTGTTCCTTGCCAGTGAGAAGTCCTGATCGTTCGGGTCCCATCGATTGACGGACGTCGGTCGCGGCGATTGGGCACTCTTGAGCATAGCCTACGATGGGTAGCATTGTGATGTTCTGTTGTGATAATTTGGTGTGTCCAGTGTGTGCCGCGTGGTTACACACCCGCTTCACACGCGTGATCCGGGACTGTTTCCGGATCCGGTCAGGGATATGCACTACTGACGAGCTCAAATGAGGGTGAAACTCGAGTATAGTGCTTCCATATTGACGTGGATAGGCCTTAGGTTCATACCAGAATGCGATTGGCGTTGCCAGTAGTGGGTTGTGCTCAATATTTAAATTTCAAATCCCGAAATAACCACATAATCAATAAGTAGTGTGGTCACATTCACAATGACAGCCAACATAAGTAGTGTGGTCACATTCACTATGACAGCCAACATAAGTAGTGTGGTCACATTCACAATGACAGCCAACATAAGTAGTGTGGTCACATTCACAATGAAAGCCAACTTTATAGCGTGGTCACATTCACAATGACAGCCAACATAAGTAGTGTGGTCACATTCAAAATGACAGCCAACATAAGTAATGTGGTCACATTCACAATGACAGCCAACATAATTAATGTGGTCACATTCACAATGACAGCCAACATAAGTAGTGTGGTCACATTCACAATGAAAGCCAACATAAGTAGTGTGGTTACATTCACAATGACAGCCAACATAAGTAGTGTGGTCACATTCAAAATGAAAGCCAACATAAGTAGTGTGGTCACATTCACAATGACAGCCAACTTTATAGCGTGGTCACATTCACAATGACAGCCAACATAAGTAGTGTGGTCACATTCACAATGACAGCCAACATAAGTAATGTGGTCACATTCACAATGACAGCCAACATAAGTAGTTTGGTCACATTCACAATGAAAGCCAACATAAGTAATGTGGTCACATTCACAATGACAGCCAACATGAGTAGTGTGGTCACATTAACAATGACAGCCAACATAACTAATTTGGTCACATTCACAATGACAGCCAACATAAGTAGTTTCGTCACATTCAAATGAAAGCCAACATAAGTAATGTGGTCACATTCACAATGACAGCCAACTTTATAGCGTGGTCACATTCACAATGACAGCCAACATGAGTAGTGTGGTCACATTCACAATGACAGCCATCTTTATAGCGTGGTCACATTCACAATGACAGCCAACATAAGTAGTGTGGTCACATTCAAAATGACAGCCAACATAAGTAATGTGGTCACTTTCACAATGACAGCCAACATAATAAATGTGGTCACATTCACAATGACAGCCAACATGAGTAGTGTGGTCACATTCAGAATGAAAGCCAACTTTATAGCGTGGTCACATTCACAATGACAGCCAACATAAGTAGTGTGGTCACATTCACAATGAAAGCCAACATGAGTAGCGTCGTTACATTCACAATGAAAGCCAACATGAGTAGCGTGGTCACATTATCAGAAACAACCAATATGAGTAGCGTCATTACATTCACACTGACAGCCAACGTGAGTAGCGTCGTTACATTCACAATGACAGCCAACATGTGTAGTGTGATTACATTCACAATGACAACCAACATGTGTAGCGTGGTCACATAAACAATGACAGCCAACATGAGTAGCGTGATTACATTCACAATGACAACCAACATGTGTAGCGTGGTCACATAAACAATGACAGCCAACATGAGTAGCGTGGTCACATAAACAATGACAGCCAACATGAGTAGCGTGGTCACATAAACAATGACAGCCAACATGAGTAGCGTGGTCACATAAACAATGACAGCCAACATGAGTAGCGTGGTCACATAAACAATGACAGCCAACATGAGTAGCGTGGTCACATAAACAATGACAGCCAACATGAGTAGCGTGGTCACATAAACAATGACAGCCAACATGAGTAGCATGATTACATTCACAATGACAACCAACATGTGTAGCGTGGTCACATAAACAATGACAGCCAACATGAGTAGCATGATTACATTCACAATGACAACCAACATGTGTAGCGTGGTCACATAACAATGACAGCCAACATGAGTAGCGTGGTCACATAAACAATGACAGCCAACATGAGTAGCGTGGTCACATAAACAATGACAGCCAACATGTGTAGCGTGGTCACATAAACAATGACAGCCAACATGTGTAGCGTGGTCACATAAACAATGACAGCCAACATGTGTAGCGTGGTCACATAAACAATGACAGCCAACATGTGTAGCGTGGTCACATAAACAATGACAGCCAACATGAGTAGCGTGGTCACATAAACAATGACAGCCAACATGAGTAGCGTGGTCACATAAACAATGACAGCCAACATGAGTAGCATGATTACATTCACAATGACAACCAACATGTGTAGCGTGGTCACATAAACAATGACAGCCAACATGTGTAGCGTGGTCACATAAACAATGACAACCAACATGAGTAGCGTGGTCACATAAACAATGACAGCCAACATGTGTAGCGTGGTCACATAAACAATGACAACCAACATGTGTAGCGTGGTCACATAAACAATGACAGCCAACATGAGTAGCGTGGTCACATAAACAATGACAGCCAACATGAGTAGCATGATTACATTCACAATGACAACCAACATGTGTAGCGTGGTCACATAAACAATGACAGCCAACATGTGTAGCGTGGTCACATAAACAATGACAGCCAACATGTGTAGCGTGGTCACATAAACAATGACAACCAACATGTGTAGCGTGGTCACATAAACAATGACAACCAACATGTGTAGCGTGGTCACATAAACAATGACAACCAACATGTGTAGCGTGGTCACATAAACAATGACAACCAACATGTGTAGCGTGGTCACATAAACAATGACAACCAACATGTGTAGCGTGGTCACATAAACAATGACAACCAACATGTGTAGCGTGGTCACATAAACAATGACAGCCAACATGAGTAGCGTGGTCACATAAACAATGACAGCCAACATGAGTAGCGTGATTACATTCACAATGACAACCAACATGTGTAGCGTGGTCACATACACAATGACAACCAACATGTGTAGCGTGGTCACATAAACAATGACAGCCAACATGTGTAGCGTGGTCACATAAACAATGACAGCCAACATGAGTAGCATGATTACATTCACAATGACAACCAACATGTGTAGCGTGGTCACATAAACAATGACAACCAACATGTGTAGCGTGGTCACATAAACAATGACAGCCAACATGAGTAGCATGATTACATTCACAATGACAACCAACATGTGTAGCGTGGTCACATAAACAATGACAACCAACATGTGTAGCGTGGTCACATAAACAATGACAGCCAACATGTGTAGCGTGGTCACATAAACAATGACAGCCAACATGAGTAGCATGATTACATTCACAATGACAACCAACATGTGTAGCGTGGTCACATAAACAATGACAACCAACATGTGTAGCGTGGTCACATAAACAATGACAGCCAACATGAGTAGCATGATTACATTCACAATGACAACCAACATGTGTAGCGTGGTCACATAAACAATGACAGCCAACATGAGTAGCATGATTACATTCACAATGACAACCAACATGTGTAGCGTGGTCACATAAACAATGACAGCCAACGTGAGTAGCGTGGTCACATAAACAATGACAGCCAACATGAGTAGCGTGGTCACATAAACAATGACAGCCAACATGAGTAGCGTGGTCACATAAACAATGACAGCCAACATGAGTAGCGTGGTCACATTAACAATTGCTTGTGGCATCCTTGTTTTCGCTTCTGCGCTCCGCTCATCTTCTAGATCGCATAGCCTTTACATTGGCAACAGTGACTATATAGGCTATAGGAAGCACTGCAGCTCCATAACTGTGGCTTTCCTTACAGTTTGGAGATCACTGGTTTTTGTATCAGGTTAGCCATAGCGGATGAAAGCATCTATTGACTCTCTGTGACGCGCGTGAGACACGTATCATGTTTGTGATACAGCCAGATATGAAAGGCAACAGAGAACCTGTTTGCTTCAATATCCGCCAATTTACTCGTATTTAATTGCGCTCCCCATCTTACCTTGAAAACAGCAGCAGCATTCTTCTCTTCTAGCCTTCTCGCTTCGTTGCTGTAATGTTTGTCAGTATATCTGTCTGTTCGTCCCCCCCCCCCTCCCCACCTCAGTTGTCTTGTCGGTGTACCTATCTCTACGACCATTTGTCCGTAGGTGCATTCGTTCCTATGTCCTCGCGTCCTCTCATCTATTGTCTGTCTATATATGTGAGGGTGGTGAGCGCTTGTGTAAACTTGATACAATTAATATCATGGTGTCCACCCTGATTATAACATGCCCACTTGATGGCATAGCGCAATGCCGCACTGATGCAATGATCTCTTGATGTGTTGTCACAGTTGCTGCTTGGGCATGGTTCATTTGCCTCGCGGTTAAGTTATTTATTGTTGTCATGGTAATGTTAGTTACGTTGTTACATGTTGTTCAATTTCTTCAGCTTTAACGTTTTTATTCCGCTGATATTAATGATGCTGGTTGAAGATAATGTGTGTAGTGCTACCAGCATGTTTGTAATATACCCCATATTCACAGATTTCATTCAAACCACGTGAAACACATGGATTTCTTATTATAGGAATGTGTGGTATTCGACCTCACCTGTACAGTTGGTTTTGTTGTCGGGATAACGTTGTTGTTTGACGTCATAACAAAGTTGCTGCTGACGTTATGGTAAAGTTGTTGATGGATGTGTTCTCACGCAGAGTGGCCGGCAGTCAGTGTGTGGCTGTTATCGCTGCAGTAATGTATTCACTCAATCAGCTGCACGGCCTGGCTGGAATGTAATCGACCCTACGACTTGTTTATATAAATGGCAGCTTATCGATTCCTCAACTGCCTGTATGCAAATTCATCGTTGATGCTACACTCATCACTGCTGCCTGCCATCTGCTGCAGCTGCTGCCATAGCCAGGTCTCAGGTGATCAGTTTGACACATACTTCCATTGTGCTTCACTTATTGCTTCCTCTATTTGTCAATTCTCTCTTTGTCATTTTGTTTGCTTGTTTCTTTCTTTGTGTTTTTTTTTTTTAATTATTTATTTTTGTTTCCGACTTGTTTGTCTCTTCTTAGAGTGTCTGGTCTTTCTTTGTCTTATTTATTTCTAAATATTTTCGTTTATCATTTTATTTTCTCACCGAACGATGAAAAATCTACTGATGACGTGATGTTGTTGTTTCTTTCTTTATCTGTTCATTCTTTGTCGATGCTGTCTTGGTTTCTTCTTTACGTGTCGCTCTTTACTTGGTCACCTCAGATTAAGTAGCTTTAACAGTTCGGGGAGTAGAGCGAACAGAGACCTTAGACAGTTGCATAACAATAAAGCCCTGCTCTGAGGGATATAGGCAGGTGAAACTCGTACACCCCGGAAAAAAACATAAACCGGCTGTATGTAATATGTGTAGATAGTAGTATCTTACGTCCTATTTGAGTCGCATTTCTGGAGTGTGGTGCTGGATTGACCTAGTAAAATCCTTATATAAAAAGTATAGCTCCTGAGCCGTGACGTCAAAAAGCGACTCCTTCGGGGCAAGGGATATAACTCAGGAATACATAATTTAATGCTTTCTTGCGTTATTACCTCCCCTTTTTGGGTTGAGAATTTTATTCATTTATTTATTTTTTTAAATGTAATGATTACTGTTAATTATTGTTGTAGTGGGCGGGGCTTAAAAACTAACAGCATGTGATTGAATGTGTATTAGGGTTACAGTGCTCTTCCTCGGTTTCTTTCCCTTTTATTGTTCTCATCTATTTTATCTATATAGGGCCGGGCGTAAGACTATCAACAATACATTGGGGCTGTGTAAGGTTTAGGGGTACAGTGTATCTCCGCGGGAGCGTCTAGGGTGCGGGTGAACGTAGGGTGGGCGCGCCGGGGTGGGGTGCGAAGGGGGCGGCGCATGGGGTGGGGCGAGGGGGGTTCGAACCCACGAGCCGCGCCGAGTGTCATAGGAAAACCGTGATAAGTAAAAGGTAAGTAGGGTTGGTATATGGTATGTAGAGAGTCGTAACGGTTTATTCACTATCATCATACGAGTTACAAATGAAAACCTTAAAAAGGTAAGGATGGCCGATAGTATTGAATGTAGTGAGTATGGATTAGTGAAATTCGTTGTTAAGAGGTGAGAGAATGGAGGAAAGGTTAGATAAGTACTTCTGATCCTTGTTACGGGGTAGACGAGGGGCAGGGGTTGCTAGATAAATACTCCGACAGCAATATTAGAACACCCGAGGTTAAGGCTCATAGTAAAAGCTGAAGCATGAACTCATAGTCGGCTGACTTGAAGGTGAGCTCCTGGGTGACTCAGCGCAAGGCGATGTCGGCGGTGAACATGATTGAACGTATTCAGACATGTTTTGGGGAAAACCATGAATGACTCATCGTGACATAACCACGGTATACATGCCCAGACATGTTTTTGGGGGTGGGACTGTAAACACTCTAAATCAACGCATGGTAAGACCACTGTATAACGATACAAACCTCTGACTATACATGTTTTAATGAGAATATCTAGGTGTTTTACTTGTATACGTCTAACCGGATTGCACTGGTTGTTGTATAGTTTGACTCAACGTCATTATAAAGGAGCTCAAATGTCGGCTAAGGACACTGTGTTTGCAACAAGGGCTATAAAAAAATTTAAAACTAATAAATCGCAATTTTATTGCACAAGATGTAACCTCGATATACGTCTTATACCTAACTTATACCTATACTTAGCCTATATCTGTATATTAAGTGAAGCGAGCAATAAAATTGCGATTTATTAGTTTTAAATTTTAATTAAAATTTAACTTTTTCCATTTCTAACACTGGTTTGTATCTATGTCTCTTAAGACAGTTTGTTGTTTTTGCTGTATGGTTAGGGTTAGGGTTAAGGGTTAGGGGTTAGGGTTAGGGTTAGATGATGTATAGTTAGGGTTAGTAAGAAAGAGTTTGTTGTGTTTGATGTATATAAGGCTCTATGTTTTGTAGGCTCTTTTAGGCGATCAGCGTTAGTTACTCTGGTAGTCCAAGGAATTCGTCTCAGGAACCCAATCTCTGTTGCTGATTTCAAGTTCTTCTTAGGGGTGCTGGTTGATGACCATATTCGTTGTCTAGAATAGTGCTTAGTATGTTAGGAGGACAGGTGATTTATCTCCATTAGATTGAGAAACCTGCCTAGTCAGCAGAAAATCGGTTGTTCTGTAATCAAAGAGAGTGTTAATGTTATTTGGTATGAAACGTTGAAAGTCGGTTATAAGATCTGGTAGAGGGTATTTAAGGGCTCATTAAGACAGACGTGGTTTTAAGAAAGGTCGACTTCATAACAGACAGTGTTGGTTGCAGACTTGTTGTTATCGCAGCTGTGAAATGACAACGTGTGAAAGAGGTGGCCAAAGTAAGAAATATTATGTTAGTTAGACTTCGAGAACACCCTTTGTATTGTTGAAAGATGGAACAATGGAAGGTTAGTGTCATTGTGGTATAGAAAGTTGAAGATGTCAGCCATGGGTAATAGCTCTTTGCTGACGAATACTCAGATGATATTGAAACTATCCCAGGTGGAGCCACAGATTGCATTACCATAAATGTTTGGTTATGACTGTTTTATTGGATCTCATGTACAATGGAGGTTTGCAGTTCTTGGGGCTGTGACATGGAAAAGTTGTGAAGACATCTACGAAAGACAGAGATATTTTATGTTAGAAGACAACAACCAAGAGTGTGGCCAGATGGGTGATTAGCGTGTATAAGTGCGTCTTTAGCAGCTACTCTGGAATGGTAAGTTGAAACTTTCGGTAACGTAAAAGAGGGAAAGTGTTGACGTTGATGATTATGTGTTGTGAAATGTCTGTTCAGATAAAAGTTCAAGATACTTTTGACATAACTACAGACGCAATATTTTTTTTCCTACTTATTTAAAAGTTTACACGAGATATTTATAAGTTTGGTTAAGATGTTCATGTTTTGGCCACATTTTTCTCCCCATTTGGTTAACACATTTCTTACTTCGGTCAACATACTTCATAGTTTAGCCCATATTTTTTCCCTTTGGTTAACAAATTTTCATACTTTTCATAAGTTTGGTGTAAATGTTTTCTTCACTTGGGCAATATTTTCTCATTAGGTTAACACATTTTCCTAAGTTTTATAAGTTTTGTGTAAATTTTTTCTTCACTTGGGCAATATTTTTCTCATTAGGTTAACACATTTTCCTAAGTTTTATAAGATTTGTGTAAAATTTTTCTTCATTTGGGCAATATTTTTCTCATTAGGTTAACACATTTTCCTAAGTTTTATACGTTTTGTGTAAATTTTTCTTCACTTGGGCAATATTTTTCTCATTAGGTTAACAGATTTTCCTAAGTTTTATAAGTTTTGTGTAAATTTTTCTTCACTTGAGCAATATTTTTCTCATTAGGTTAACACATTTTCCTACGTTTTATAAGTTTTGTGTAAATTTTTCTTCACTTGGGCAATATTTTTCTCATTAGGTTAACACATTTTCCTATGTTTTATAAGTTTTGTGTAAATTTTTCTTCACTTGGGCAATATTTTTCTCATTTGGTTAACACATTTTTCTCCTTTTCATAAGTATGGTTGAGATATTTCTTCACCTTGGTCAATATTTTTCCCTTTTGGATAACACATTTTTCTCCTTTTCATAAGTTTAGACGACATATTTATAAGACTAGTTGAAACATGTCTTTACTTGGACAATATTTTTCCCTTTTGGATAACACTTTTTCTCCTTTTCATAAGTATGGTTGAGATATTTCTTCACTTGGCCAATATTTTTCCCATTAGGTTAACACATTTTCCTAATGTTTATAAGTTTGGACGACATATTTATAAGATTAGTTGAAACATGTCTTTACTTGGACAATATTTTTCACATTTGGTTAATAAAGTTTCCTACATTTTAAAAGTTTGGATGCGATATTTCTTTACTTGACCAATATTTTTCATCTTTGGCTAACAAATGTTCCTACTTTAGTCGACATATTTTCCTACTTTTTGTAAGTTTGGTCGAGATATTTCTGTATACGGCCACCATTTTCCCCTTGGGCTATGAAATTTGTGCTACTTTTTATGAGTTTGGCTGAGAAGTTTCTTTACTTGGTCAATAGTTTTCACCTTTGGCTAACATGATTTCCTACTTGAACCATATTTTTCACATTTGACTAACAATTTTCCTACTTTTCATGAGTTTTGTCGAGATATTTCTGAATTTGGTCAGCCTTTTTTATATTTTGGTTACTCTTTTTCTTAGTGTTATTGACATATTTCTTGACTTTGTCCTCAATATGTAACATTTTCTCACCACATGGCAACTATATACACCGTCCAACACGAAAGGAAATCAACAAACAACACACTGTTATAGTTTATACCCTGTTTATTTACAGTACTTTTTAACAAGAAAAAAATATCAAAACATAATGTCATTATACGAAATGCTTCAGCTACCTATCGGATGTTCAGTGATGTGATATACATAGAAACTAGTCGCGGGTATTGTCTCTACCAGGTACTTAGTGTCGGGTCTGTTGTGTAGGGCGTTATTGAACATGTCACTATCCTGGACTATGGCTGTAAATTCATCAAATTCTTGCTCGTTGTTTACTAAAAGGGTACGTCGAGTTCACAGGCGTTGTTTGATGATGAATGGTAAAATCTAAGTTCATTCGTTTCCTTATGTCTTAAAATCATGTGATGGCTATAATTTATCTTAAAGCGACATGTCTGGCTACTAAATACTGGTTTTAATGTCTCGGGCCAGTCTATTGGTTGTACTGCGTCTGGTCGGTGAAAAAAGTTGTAGGTCGATATATGTTTGTTGATGTTCTGATGTGTCCTAAGGGCTGCCCAGTTGTCTCTATATGTCTGTTGGATGTCGTCGTCGTCGGGGAGTTTGTCTAAGGTCTTTAGTTCCTCATCTATCTCTACTTCCTCATCTATCTCTATGTCGGGTTCCTCTGCTACCACTTGCTCGTTATCGTGTTTATGTTTTTTGATGGTTTGTGTGTCTGCTGATGCTTTTCTTTTGCATGATGCGGGTGTAGTATCCGTGTTTGTTGTTGAGAGTGTATTGTTCGTGTTTGCTGTTGATGGGGTAGTGTCCGTGCTTGCTGCGGGTGTTGTTGTTGATGAAGTCTGGTGGTGTGTTTTTATATGGTATTTTAGGTTGTCTTTTCTGTTGTATAGATTGCCACAGAGGTGGCATGTATGAGTTGTGGTTTTGTGTGCGGTGTTAATGTGACGTGTAAGATTGCGGTTTTTTGTAAAGCTTTTACCATAGGTGTGACATAGATAGCTATTTTTCTGACTGGTGGCCATCATGATAGAAAAAATGTAGTAGTATTTGATGATACGGTGATAAAGCAATAAGTTGGTTCCAGTAGCTGATGTGTTAGTTGTGATACTACGACAATATTATCCAACACAGTTATCGCTTGTGGTATTAGATAACGATTCAGTGACAGCGCAATAATCTCCGTGACGCTGTAATGACTCAAGGTATAATGATCAACCACAATATGTTTTGTGTAGCTTCCTGTAGTTTTTTTCACGTTTTCGCAAGTCGTTGTAAGCACTGGTCGCCAAATAGCTGTGAAGAAGGGTAAAATCATTATATTTTACATTTTTTCACAACCATAAGACAATCATGACTATAGTATATCTACAGAAATTATTTCATATCACATAACTTTTAAGACATATTAAAAGGAATATTTTGATCTTTTGCTGTCCCTTGTAGTAAAATATTTATTTGTTTCTGTTGATCCCGTCCATACAATGGGTCTTCTCCATGACTATATGCTTTTCCTCTTGTGCTAGCAGCGGCTTGTTTCGTAATGCTGTTCTTTGTGTTATTTATATGGCATATCAAGGTGTACTATACTAATGAGCAAAGGTGACTATGCCCCCTAATACCTAGGAGTGAAATATTTAGTGTTGCTCCTTTAGTGAAAAACAATGGTGAATGCAGACCAATAATTTGTGGTAGACTGTCAGAGATTTCTTTTTTCTTGTATGTACCTCTGTAAGGTGGCTTTTTTCCTGGTTATGTCTGCAAATTTTCACTCTGGTGAAACGATAAAGATTTTTGTTTTTTACACACGGGATATCATATTGTAAGCTTTACATGAATTTGACACCACATATTTGATTTTTATGTAGCCTTGGCACAATGTGAAGAGACATATTATTTTTAGACCGTGTATCTTAGTGATTTACATTGATACATTAGTGACCACAGAGAATGACTCTAAGTTGTCCTGTGGCTGCAAGTTTTTCACTCAGACAGCTCAGTTTGTGTCAGCACCTTTTCACTCTGGAGAACCAGTGTACTTTAATGAGCGGATATATGATCCATAAATATTGAATAGTTGAATACATGATACATCCTGTTTCATATACATAAGTTAGTGCGCAGAAAGATGACGTCCTTGTGGCTGGCTACGTAATTAGTGACCATAGATCCTAGTCTTACACTGTTCAATACACTTAGTGGAGATAGGAGAGACAAGTAGATGACTTGATCCCCCTACTACACATACCTCTGTGAGTGACAGAATTGCGTTGCTCCAACACTGCGTGGTTGATGTGTCTTCTCTTATGTTCAAATCTGTCGAACCAGAATCAGGATACTTTTAGTGAACAGAAAACGGAAAACATAAAAACATGGTTGATATACTTTAGTGAAAAACACACTTGTTCATATGTATACATTACATAGTTAGAATGCACCACATCATCTACCATCACTTACCCTACATCATAGACAGCATAAGGACGACCGAGAAACAGACACTCACATAGATTGACACAAAGTGGTTAGTAGGTCACCTGTGCTTTCAGTAGTCATCTACATATATTATTATTGTATAAACCCGTATTCACCACAGTATACTAGTATAGCGTTAATTTCCGTGGTAAGAGCGTCAGTTTGCCGACTACTAGCTAGTATTTATCGCCGTTGTACTACGCTGGTATGATCTGAGAGACTACTACATCGTAGAGCGACTCTGTATATCATACTCTACTTACACAGCTGTTTCTTTAGTGAGGTATTTTCGATAGCCCTTGTTGCAAACACAGTGTCCTTAGCCGACATTTGAGCTCCTTTATAATGACGTTGAGTCAAACTATACAACAACCAGTGCAATCCGGTTAGACGTATACAGTAAAACACCTAGATATTCTCATTAAAACATGTATAGTCAGAGGTTTGTATCGTTATACAGTGGTCTTACCATGCGTTGATTTAGAGTGTTTACAGTTCCACCCCCAAAAACATGTCTGGGCATGTATACCGTGGTTATGTCACGATGAGTCATTCATGGTTTTCCCCAAAACATGTCTGAATACGTTCAATCATGTTCACCGCCGACATCGCCTTGCGCTGAGTCACCCAGGAGCTCACCTTCAAGTCAGCCGACTATGAGTTCATGCTTTAGCTTTTACTATGAGCCCTAACCTCGGGTGTTCTAATATTGCTGTCGGAGTATTTATCTAGCAACCCTGCCCCTCGTCTACCCCGTAACAAGGATCAGAAGTACTTATCTAACCTTTCCTCCATTCTCTCACCTCTTAACAACGAATTTCACTAATCCATACTCACTACATTCAATACTATCGGCCATCCTTACCTTTTTAAGGTTTTCATTTGTAACTCGTATGATGATAGTGAATAAACCGTTACGACTCTCTACATACCATATACCAACCCTACTTACCTTTTACTTATCACGGTTTTCCTATGACACTCGGCGCGGCTCGTGGGTTCGAACCCCCCTCGCCCCACCCCATGCGCCGCCCCCTTCGCACCCCACCCCGGCGCGCCCACCCTACGTTCACCCGCACCCTAGACGCTCCCGCGGAGATACACTGTACCCCTAAACCTTACACAGCCCCAATGTATTGTTGATAGTCTTACGCCCGGCCCTATATAGATAAAATAGATGAGAACAATAAAAGGGAAAGAAACCGAGGAAGAGCACTGTAACCCTAATACACATTCAATCACATGCTGTTAGTTTTTAAGCCCCGCCCACTACAACAATAATTAACAGTAATCATTACATTTAAAAAAATAAATAAATAAATAAAATTCTCAACCCAAAAAGGGGAGGTAATAACGCAAGAAAGCATTAAATTATGTATTCCTGAGTTATATCCCTTGCCCCGAAGGAGTCGCTTTTTGACGTCACGGCTCAGGAGCTATACTTTTTATATAAGGATTTTACTAGGTCAATCCAGCACCACACTCCAGAAATGCGACTCAAATAGGACGTAAGATACTACTGTAGATTAATCTCGTAAATCCACTTAAACAAAAACCGACAGTGTGTGGATGAATCTCGTATATCCAGGAAAACACACCGGCTGTATGTAATGTATGTAGATTAATCTCGCATATCCAAGAAAACACGAACCCGATGTATCTAATTAATGTAGATAAATCTCGTATATACACTTAAACACAAAAGAGCTGTATGTAATGTATGTAGATTAATCTCGCATATCCAGGAAAATATGAACCCGCTGTAATTAATTTATGTAGATAAATCTCGTATATACTCTTAAACACAAACCAGGTTGTATGTGAGTGGCACCTTGCAGTCTTGACAGACTAAGGTATGTGAGTTGGAATGTGGCCAATATTCCATCACAATGCCTGGGCAGAGCTTCAGAGAAATATGCGGCGTCCAAACGACATGATCTCTCTCTCTCTCTCTCTCTCTCTCTCTCTCTCTCTCTCTCTCTCTCTCTCTCTCTCTCTCTCTCTCTCTCTCTCTCTCTCTCTCTCTCGGCCTAGTCTTGTGTATTCCAGAGAAATGGGTAACAATTCGTCTGGCACAAGGTAGGCTGCAGACGCTGGCGGCACAGCGTCGAATCCTCCGAGACCTCGCCACCACGAGCAGGTGGCGAGTGATGGCCAGACCCTTGACACCCACGGGACCCGGCTTAGAGGCGTTCAGCCAAGTCCCATAGGTGAGGGCCTCGTACGAGACCGGACCATAGGGGCGCGCACTACTATCAATCACAAGTGTCCTACCTGTGTAAAGCGTGCACTATCGTCAGACTCCCCACCTGACTTTTAGCGACCCCCGCGACCCGCGGGAATAGGCCCGCCAGAGCTACCACAGGAGACATTGCTTGTCTATTGAGAGCAATGTCTCCCATCCTTCCATTGTACGGCTCTCGCGACCAGCGAGAATAGGCCCGCCGGAGATTGTGCTCGTCTGCTGCGAACAAATCTCTACCGAGACTGAATAAGTAAAGAAACGATAAAAGTAGTGGTATTTCAATTGCGCTTGCGCTCCCACCTATGCTACACCCTTCATGTGTCTTCACAAAGTCGGACTAGAGTCAAGCTCAACAGGGTCTTCTTTCCCCGCTGATTCTACCAAGCCCGTTCCCTTGGCTGTGGTTTCGCTAGATAGTAGATAGGGACAGTGGGAATCTCGTTAATCCATTCATGCGCGTCTCTAATTAGATGACGAGGCATTTGGCTACCTTAAGAGAGTCATAGTTACTCCCACCGTTTACCCGCGCTTGCTGTATGTAATGAGTGTTAATGACTCCAGCATATCCAGGAAAATATTTTTTAAAGTAGATGAATCTCTTTTATCCACTTAAACCGGATGAGGGCGTAGGTAGGTGAATCTCGTACATCCAGGATAAAAAGTTGTGTGTAGTTGTCTAGTACCAGAAGAAGCCTCGCCCACTCACCGATGAGACATTTTATGACCAGCAAAGACGACACGTGTGCAGTAGATGATCCCAGCTCAAGATGTTGCAGACGGACATGAGGGCACTGACTGGACATTGTTGTCAACATATATGTGTGTGTGTGTGTGTGTGTGTGTGTGTGTGTGTGTGTGTGTGTGTGTGTGTGTTGATAAATGTGTGAGCGGTAGACGCAAGCATGGATCTGATATAGACAGACGTATTCTAGAGATAAGCATAAATACACTCTTTTATTGACGAGATTCACACACACACACACATTCACACGGAGTTTGTAGATATACACACTTGGGTAAATACTGAGATTGTAGATTTACCTGAATAGATAAGCACAGAGATAGTAGATATATCCAAATAGATATACACTGAGATTGTAGATATATCCACAGTGATAAACACGGAGATAGTAGATATACACAAACATTTAAATACAGAGATTGACGATATATACAGGGAAACACACATACACACATACACATAAACATACACACATACACATACACATATAAACACTTACACATATACACATAAACACTGATATCCAGAGATTCTTATATACCAACTATGCTGGTCTACACTGTTATGACGAAAACATTAGCAACACGACGTTTCGGCAACTTTCCTTCCTTCGTCTTCAGGCTCTATTCTAAGAGATTGTGATTTGTGAATGGTAAACCATGCGTCAATAGTGATTTGCAGTCTTCTTGTGTACTATGTAATTTGAGTTCCTCTATCCGTTTCTGCCCTAGCAATAGGCTCTCTCTGCTCAGTCATCTCCACAATGGCTGGCCTGCCAGGTCGGCGATCAGGGGTTCTAATTCGACAAAGAGTTCCAGGTCGATAAAACCTTAAATGTGTAGCAAGACGTATCTTGGTAACTACACGTCACCGAGGCGAAATTGACACATCAGATCTCAAATGCTATATTTCTCTTGTATAAAGATATGTGGCTATAATCATAGACCGCAATCACATAAGAAATGATAAATACCCTAGAATAGTATGGAATAGTACCAGGTCATCAGACTTTTTTTTTTTTTTAGCATATCCTTTTTACAGGACTTAGCTGTCAACACCAGCATCTTTCAGCTGTATGTTGATCTATTGGCAAGATTACGCTCAGTAGTTTGCCATTGCTTTCTGAGCGGCCGGCTCACATACCCCGTAAGTTACCGATGCGATTCGAACCACTGCTGATTTGAACCGTCATCACAATACCTGACGAGAGTATACGAGATTACGGAGAAAAGTCATAACCTCTAAGCCACGAAGCCGGCTGGTCATCAGACTGCTGAACACAATATAGGATACTGCAGTTATACCGCCTGAATTATGTAAATCTTTAGTTATAGCAATCCCAAAGAAATCACGAGCCTTGGAATGTGATAAACATCGGATAATAAGCATTATGTGCCACACAATGAAGACTTTTACGAAGAAGATGCAACATGAAATAGGGGAAGAATAATGTTGGTTTGTAGAAGGCAGGGGCACAGTGGATACGGTTTACTTGCGAAGGATGTTAATTGCATGTTAGACAGAGGTAACCATTGACTATTCAAAGGCTTTTGACAAATTAAAACATAATAACACGATGAAGATGCTTGCAGATCTATAAATTGATGGGAGTAACCTTAGACTTCCATAAAATCATATATTGGAAACAGCATGCTGCCATAAAGATTGATAATGAGGTAGGTCAATATCAACCTATCTAGAGATGTGTGCGACAGGAATGTGTAAACCTCTAGATCTTTTTTCCCTACACAATTAAACTATTTTTTTTAAAGAAATTTAGAAGATAGAGGAATCACCATTAGGGGACATAACATCAATAATTTTAGATATACGGATGATACAGTATTGATTGCAGACAATAAGCAGGATCTGCCACATCTAGCAGATACGATTATTGTACACAGTGAACAACTAGGGTTAGAGGTAGACTTTAAGAAGACATAGATTATAGTCGTCTGTATGAAGAAAGTAATACCGCAATGTAACATAAGGATAAATGGGATTATTCTTAGAATCGGTACAATTATCTCGGAACAGCCGTAACATGTGATGGGAGATGCCTTGAAGAGATTAGAACAAGATTCGCTATAGTAAAGATAGCCTTTTGCAGCTTGGAAAACATACTGGCCATTAAAAATGATGACAATTGTAACGAGAAAATGTGTTCGAGTGCTACATAGAACCTGTACTTTTATATAGACGTGAAACGTTGACGAGGAGCAGACAGTCTGACAAACATCTCATGGCAGTGGAATTGTGGTTTCTGGGGGGAAATGCAAAGAATACCACGGACAGACAGATAGATCAAAGAGCAAGTCCTACAAGAGGCAAGTGAAAACCGTAAACTGGTTAAAGGAATTAGACGTAGACAGTCAACATTCTTGGGCTTGTTATGAGAAGAAATAAATTGGAGAACTTGGTAACAACTGGCAGTACTTAGGGGGAAAGAACAAGGGAAAGGTAGAGAAGTAAATACAGGGTTGGCTTGACCACGTGGTATGGTCGAGACAAGAACACACAACGACTGCTGTGATCGTGTGAGATTGCGAAACATAACCGGCCACGCTGGCCGTCTATGGCACATGATGATGATGTTGAGAACAATATAACAAATACTTTGCAAGGCATGTAAGCCTGGTCCTTCATTTCATGATTGACACATCCATTGCATCTGTTGACTGCAGGAACCGCAGTCGTCCTCGACACAGATGACGATATTTTACAAACAAATTTAGAAAGAAACCTGAGAGAATCCGCTAACTTTACGCCCGTGTACATTCCGACAGACAGGCAGGCAGGCAGACAGACAGACAGACAGACACAGACAGACAGACAGACAGACAGACAGACAGACAGACAGACAGACAGACAGACAGACAGGCAGGCAGGCAGACAGGCAGACAGACAGATAATTCAAAATTAAAAGCAATAGGTTCACACCAGAGACAACCATTGCCTCCACCACAACACCATCCCTACACGCCCTCCCCACAACTATCTCCTACACTTGTTCAACACCAGTTACCAGATTTGGTCGGAAAGCGGAATGGGTGGACATGAAAAAGAAAACAAAAATCCACCATTTGCGTTGCGGGACAAGCCAGGAGACGGAACGAGGGCAGCGGGCGAGAGACACAGTCGGAGAATGTTTTACCGCCGTTCTGACAAATGTATACATTTCAATCAATGGGATTCAATCGGTGCCTCTAATGTGTGCATTTTTGTTTGATTGCGGATGTTAATCTGGTCATTAACGAGACCAAACATCTCCACGTGTAATCTCTCGGCGACGGGAGCCGCCGCCCCGGTCACTCCTGAAAAATACATGAATCCGCACATATGACGTGTAACACAAGCACGGGTAGGCTGGCCGCCTTCGGCTCATTTCTGCTGTAATTATAGTTTGTGAAGTATCGTGTAGGTGAGTCTCCGCATGTGATCATATGTTATTTCATCTGGCTTTCAGTCATAGTTAACGGAATATAAGCGTACCAAGTAACCTGATTATGAATGTATTAAGTATAAGTTATATATTTAATCATGCTTTGTGTAATGTCTTTTATTCCCGTCAAGGCTAACAAAAAATAAACGTGCTATGAGACTTGTACATGAAATGTACTAGGTATAGTGACATTTATTAATGCTTGCTTTATATCATGTCACAAATTTTCACCAAAGCTAACAGAATATACATAGATCGTCAAAGTTGGATATGAAATGCTTTACATGCCCATTTCGTGTTTGGATTTGTAGACAATAAATCCGGTAGATAGGTAGACACATTAGTGTATCTTGTAGGTATAACAATCAGAGACCAATTAATCCTCGGGCTGTGTCAACAGATAGAGGTATAACATTTGTTGATTGTGATCGGTCAATAACAGTCGCTTTTGTACTTCCTAATGCAAACATCTGCATCCCCTAGAACCATGTTTACTGGATTCGTTTTTATATTGACTTGTATTGTCACGTACGTTAATTTACTTTCTCCCTGTCTGTCTGCTTGCCTGCATGTCTGTCTGTCTATCCACCTGTTTGTCTGTCTGTTTATATGCCTACCCACCTGTCTGTCTGTCTATCTGTCTGTCTGTCCGTCCGTCCGTCCGTCCGTCCGTCCGTCCGTCTGTCCGTCTGTCCGTCCGTCCGTCCGTCCGTCTGTCCGTCTGTCCGTCTGTCCGTCTGTCCGTCTGTCCGTCTGTCTGTCTGTCTGTCTGTCCTGTCCGTCTGTCTGTCCGTCTGTCTGTCTGTCCGTCTGTCCGTCTGTCTGTCCGTCTGTCTGTCTGTCTGTCTGTCTGTCTGTCTGTCTGTCTGTCTGTCTGTCTGTCCTGATTATGAATCTTCCAAAAGCCGTTGCTTCAAAGAATCCAGATTATCAGTCATTTATGTCCGTACCATTACTGAGCTTAAAATGACACCAATGCTGGTGCATGTCGTTAGTCCTTAATCATCATCATCATCATGTGTCATGTCGAAACACGGGGGCGGTCATGATTCCTCATTTGACATAGTCCACTGTCTTCCCTTACTGTTCTATGCAAACCTAGGTGTTCTGTGCCGCACAACAACTTCTCTATATAGATTAGTATATCATCGTGGAAAGAATTGTAAAAAGTCACTGCCTGTTCTACTATCTCACTGACCGTCGGGTTGTGTTGCTTCCATTCTCTGTCAGTCTAATGCAGTGTGGAAAACAAGTAACGTACACATTTGGCACTGATACCCATTCTGAGGCAGGTTTGGTGGCATAAGGCTGTTAGATCTTCTGTTGCACTCTCCTTGATAGTAGAACGCTTCTGACGTTGCCGGGAACCCTAGTGTGAGGGCATCAACTGTTCGGGCCCTTACACTGTTTGTCCAGTTTAGTAGCATTGTCCGCAGTGATGGTCATTCCCTGGTCTACAGTGCATGGTGTACTAATTGTAATAATTTATGCTGCTTTTATTGGTAACACCACAGGTCGGGGACTATGATTGGAATTACGTTTTTTATCGCTATCTTGCTTGTTTGTAGTTCTGCATCGTAATTGTCGCAGCACTTTTCTATTTCTAATCTGGTCTAACCCAAGTATTATTATATCTATATCTATAAAACAAAGTGTATGTATATGTGTATGTATATATGTATGTATGTAAATATGTATGTCCTTTATTTGTTCGCGAACGGCCCATCCGATTGAGATGAAATTTTCTACACGCCTTCCTTTCATTCCAGAGCTGTCAACTGTCATAGTTTTTTTTTCTTCTTCCTCCTCCTCCCTCCTCCCCCTCCCAAAATACGTACGTAAATATATGATGATGATGATGAAAGAATCCCCGAACCAAAACGCTAGGGAAAGGGAAGAAAATGACGTGACTACACAGAATCGTCACACGGCAATCATCATCATCAAGTGCCGTGCCGGCTGGCGTAAGGCGTTCATGGCTCTCTGTAGATCTCAGTCTTTGTTTTTTTTAATCAACTGCTGCTGCTGATATTCCTCCATGCCACGGCAATATCAATAACAATTCATCTTTTTATGTGTAAGGAAGTTATCTACAGTCGTGTAGAAGGGAAGAACTAGACGAGTATGAATTCGGAATGGCGAACTCTCTCCCCCTCTCTTCTCCTCCCTCTACCTCCTCTCCCTCCCACCCTTCTCCTCTTCCTCCTCCCTCTCATCCCTCTCCCTCCTACCTCCTCCTTCTCCCTCTTCCTTCTCCCTCTTCCTCTCCCCTTCTCCTCCATCCTCCTCCCTCCCTACTCCCTCCGCCTCCTCCCCCCCTCCTCCCCCACTCCTCCCTCATCTTCCCTCCTCCTACCTCTCCCTCCTCATTCATCCTCCTCCTGCCTCCCTCCTCCTCCTGCCTCCTTCTCCCTCATCATCCTCCCTCCTCCTTCTCCCTTCTTCTCCCTCTTTCCCTCTTCCTCCTACTCCCCTCCTCCCTCCTCCTCCTACCTCCACCCTCCTCCTCCCTTCTCCTCCTCTTCCTCCTCCCTTTTCTTCCTCCTCCTCCTCCCTCTACCTCCTCCTCCCCCTACCTCTTTCCTCCTCCCTCCTCCTCCCCTTTCCACCTCTCTTTCCTTCCTCCCCTCCTCATTCTCCCTCCTTCCTCTCCCTCCTTCCTCCTCCTCCTTCCTTCTTCTCCCTCCTCCTCCTCCTCCCTCCTCCTTCCTCCTCTCCTCCCCTCTCCTCCTCCTCACTCCTCCTCCTCCCTCCTCCTCCTCCCTCTACCCTCCTCCCTCCTCCTCCCTTCACATTCCTCCCCCTCCCTCCTCCTCATGAATTAAATGAGATGCTCCACACCAGGAGCTGGGCAATGCCGGGCCGGGTCAGACAGACAGACAGACAGACAGACAGACAGACAGACAGACCAGTCGGTAACGGGACACGGGAACTTATATGACTACTTATATTGAATTAAATGAGATGCTCCCCACCAAGGACTGGGCGAAGCCGGGCCGGGTCAGCTAGTCTTATATACATTTTCATTGCCTTATTTCTACTGTTTTCTACATTGCCACTGCTTACACGCGTATATAGACTCGGATTCCATTTTGTTACTCATCTTATTCTGGTAGTCTTCGTGTTTGCAGCTAGTTAATGCGGCTTGTGTTGCGTGAGTGGGTGTACAGCCAACGAGCAAAGCACGTGCAAATCGGACTGTCTTTTTACAGCCTGTTTGTCTCTTTATACATTCATGTCAGCTCATCTTTCATACATTCTCTTGTTTGGTTTTTTTTTTTGTCATGTAACTCTTTCCGTCCCAGGTAACTCTTTAACTTTTTCTCCAACTCCTCTCCCACCCACTCTCTCCCCCAACTCCTCTCTCCCCACCTCCTCTCTCTTTCTCTCCCTTTTTCTCCGTCAGTTGCTAAGTTAATTCTTTCCGTTCCTGGAAATTAGTACTTTAACAATTTCAGCCCCACGCAATTTTTACGTTAGTTATTGATGTCCCAGACAATTGGTATCTTTAATTATTTTTCCTCCGTTCCAAGCAATTGTCACTTCAATTAACTATTTTATGTCCTAATAAAAGTTGTGCTGACTATTTCTGTTCCATGTCATGTTACTTTGACTCTTTATATGCCCGCGAGTTGTTACCTTTTCTTTCCCACGCAATTACCACTTGGACTGTTCCTATCCAGAGAACTATTACTTAGCTCATTTGGTGTGTTCACATTAAAGAATGCTATGTTAAAGTGTGAATAACCTCAGCTAACACCGTGTGATAGAACCGCTTACAGTGACCAGGAATGTATGTTAAAGTGTGAAAGAGCTCAGCTGATACCATGTGATAGAACCGCTTACATTGACCAGGAATGTATGTTAAAGTGTGAAAGAGCTCAGCTGATACAATGTGATAGAACCCGCTTACAGTGACCAGGAACGTATGTTAAAACGTGTAAAGAGCTCAGCTGATAACATGTGATAGAACCACTTTTACAGTGACCAGAATGTATGTTAAAGTGTGAAAGAGCTCAGCTGATACAATGTGATAGAAACCGTTACAGTGACCAGGAATGTATGTTAAAAGTGTGTGAAAGAGCTCAGCTGATTACATGTGATAGAACCGCTTACAGTGGACCAGGAATGTATGTTAAAGTGTGTGAAAGAGCTCAGCTGATACCATGTGATAGAACCGCTTACAGTGACCAGGAATGTATGTTAAAGTGTGGAAAGAGCTCAGCTGATACCATGTGATAGAACAGCTTACAGTGACCAGGAAATGTATGTAAAGTGTGAAAGAGCTCAGCTGATACCATGTGATAGAACCGCTTACAGTGACCAGAATGTATGTTAAGTGTGAAAGAGCTCAGCTGATACCATGTGATAGACCGCTTACAGTGACCAGGAATGTATGTTAAAGTGTGAAAGAGCTCAGCTGATACCATGTGATAGAACCGCTTACAGTGACCATGAATGTATGTTAAAGTGTGAAGAGCTCAGCTGATACCATGTGATAGAACCGCTTACAGTGACCAGGAATGTATGTTTAAAGTGTGAAGAGCCTCAGCTGGATACCATGTGATAGAACCGCTTACAGTGACCAGGAATGTATGTTAAAGTGTGAAAGAGCTCAGCTGATACCATGTGATAGAACCGCTTACAGTGACCAGGAATGTATGTTAAAGTGTGAAAGAGCTCAGCTGATACCATGTGATAGAACGCACTTACAGTGACCAGGAATGTATGTAAAGTGTGAAAGAGCTCAGCTGATACCATGTGATAGAACCGCTTACAGTGACCAGGAATGTATGTTAAAGTGTGAAAGAGCTCAGCTGATACCATGTGATAGAACCGCTTACAGTGACCAGGAATGTAGTTAAAGTGTTGAAAGGATCAGCTGATACCATGTGATAGAACCGCTTACAGTGACCAGGAATGTATGTTAAAGTGTGGAAAGAGCTCAGCTGATACCATGTGATAGAACGCTTACAGTGCCAGGAATGTATGTAAAGTGTGAAAGAGCTCAGCTGATACCATGTGATAGAACCGCTTACAGTGACCAGAATGTATGTTAAAGTGGGAAAGTGCTCAGCTGATACCATGTGATAGAACCGCATACAGTGACCAGGAATGTATGTTAAAGTGTGAAAGAGCTCAGCTGATACCAGGTGATAGAACCGCTTACAGTGACCAGGAATGTATGTTAAAGTGTGAAAGAGCTCAGCTGAATACATGTGATAGAACCGCTTACAGTGACCAGGAATGTATGTTAAAGTGTGAAAGAGCTCAGGTGATACTATGTTATAGAACCGCTTACAGTGACCAGGAATGTATGTTAAAGTGTGAAAGAGCTCAGCTGATACCATGTGATAGAACCGCTTACAGTGACCAGGATGTATGTTAAAGTGTGAAAGAGCTCAGCTGTGATACCATGTGATAGAACCAATTACAGTTACCAGAATGTATGTTAAAGTGTGAAAGAGCTCAGCTGTTTTACCCATGTGATAGAAAACCGCTTACAGTGACCAGGAACGTATGTTAAAGTGTGAAAGAGCTCAGCTGATACCATGTGATAGAACCGCTTACAGTGACCAGGAATGTATGTTAAAGTGTGAAAGAGCTCAGCTGAAACCATGTGGATAGAAACCGCTTACAGTGACCAGGAATGTATGTTAAAGGTGAAAGAGCTCAGCTGATACCATGTGCATAGAACCGCTTACAGTGACCAGGAAATGTATGTTAAAGTGTGAAAGAGTCTCAGCTGATACCATGTGATAGAACCGCTCATACAGTGCACAGGAATGTATGTTAAAGTGTGAAGAGCTCAGCTGATACCATGTGATAGAACGCTTACAGTGACCAGGAATGTATGTTAAAGTGTGAAAGGAGCTCAGCTGATACCATGTGATAGAACCGCTTACAGTGACCAGGAATGTATGTTAAAGTGTGAAAGAGCTCAGCTGATACCATGTGATAGAACCGCTTACAGTGACCAGGAATGTATGTTAAAAGTGTGAAAGAGCTCAGCTGATACCATGTTATAGAACCGCTTACAGTGACCAGAATGTATGTTAAAGTGTGAAAGAGCTCAGCTGATACCATGTGATAGAACCGCTTACAGTGACCAGGAATGTATGTTAAAGTGTGAAAGAGCCTCAGCTGATACCCATGTGATAGAAACCGCTCTACAGTGACCAGGAATGTATGTTAAAGTGTGAAAGAGCTCAGCTGATACCATGTGATCGAACCCGCTTACAGTGACCAGGAATGTATGTTAAAGTGTGAAAGAGCTCAGCTGATACATGGATAGAACACGCTTACAGTGCACCAGGAATGTATGTTAAAGTGTGAAAGAGCTCAGCTGATACCATGTGATAGAACCGCTTACAGTGACCAGGAATGTATGTTAAAGTGTGAAAGAGCTCAGCTGATACCATGTGATAGAACCGACTTACAGTGACCAGGAATGTATGTTAAAGTGTGAAAGAGCTCAGCTGATACCATGTGATAGAACCGCTTACAGTGACCAGGAATGTATGTTAAAGTGTGAAAGAGCTCAGTGATACCATGTGATAGAACCGCTTACAGTGACCAGGAATGTATGTTAAAGTGTGAAAGAGCTCAGCTGATACCATGTGATAGAACCCTTACTGTGACCAGGAAGTATGTTAAAGTGTGAAAGAGCTCAGCTGATACCATGTGATAGAACCGCTTACAGTGACCAGGAATGTATGTTAAAGTGTGAAAGAGCTCAGCTGATACCATGTGATAGAACCGCTTACAGTGACCAGGAATGTATGTTAAAGTGTGAAAGAGCTCAGCTGATACCATGTGATAGAACCGCTTACAGTGACCAGGAATGTATGTTAAAGTGTGAAAGAGCTCAGCTGATACCATGTGATAGAACCGCTTACAGTGACCAGGAAGTATGTTAAAGTGTGAAAGAGCTCAGCTGATACCATGTGATAGAACCGCTTACAGTGACCAGGAATGTATGTTAAAGTGTGAAGAGCTCAGCTGATACCATGTATAGAACCGCTTACAGTGACCAGGAATGTATGTTAAAGTGTGAAAGAGCTCAGCTGATACCATGTGATAGAACCGCTTACAGTGACCAGGAATGTATGTTAAAGTGTGAAAGAGCTCAGCTGATACCATGTGATAGAACCGCTTACAGTGACCAGGAATGTATGTTAAAGTGTGAAAGAGCTCAGCTGATACCATGTAATAGAACCGCTTACAGTGACCAGGAAGTATGTTAAAAATGTGAAAGAGCTCAGCTGATAACATGTAAAAGAACCGCTTACAGTGACCAGGAAGTATGTTTTAAAATGTGAAAGAGCTCAGCTGATACCATGTGATAGAACCGCTTACAGTGACCAGGAATGTATGTTAAAGTGTGAAAGAGCTCAGCTGCTACCATGTGATAGAACCGCTTACAGTGACCAGGAATGTATGTTAAAGTGTGAAAGAGCTCAGCTGATACCATGTGATAGAACCGCTTACAGTGACCAGGAAAGTATGTTAAAGTGTGAAAGAGCTCAGCTGAACCTGTAATAGAACCGCTTACAGTGACCAGGAATGTATGTTAAAGTGTGAAAGAGCTCACTGATACTATGTAATAGAACCCTTAAAAGTGCCAGGAATTATGTTAAAGGGAAAAAGGGTCAGCTGATTACCGGTGTAATAGAACCGCCTACAGGACAGGAATGTATGGTTAAAAAGGGGAAGAGCTCAGCTGATACCATGTATAGAACCGCTTACAGTGACCGGATGTATGTTAAAGTGTGAAAGAGCTCAGCTGATACCCATGTGATAGAAAAATTACAGTACCAGAATGTATGTTAAAGTGTGAAAAAGCTCAGCTGATACCATGTGTAGAACCGCTTACAGTGACCAGGAATGTATTTAAAGTGTGAAAGAGCTCAGCTGATACCATGTGTAGAACCGCTTTCAGTGACCAGGAATGTATGTTAAAGTGTGAAAGAGCTCAGCATACCATGTGATAGAACCATTACAGTGACCAGGGAAAGTATGTTAAAGTGTGAAAGAGCTCATTTATACCATGTGATAGAACCACTTACAGTGACCAGGAATGTATGTTAAAATGGAAAAAAAGCTCAGCTATACCATGTGATAGAACTCTTACAGTGCCCGAATGATGTTAAAAGTGTGAAAGAGCTCAGCTGATACCCTGTGATTTTAACCTTTACATGACAGGAACGTATTAAATGTGAAAGAGCTCAGCTGATACCATGTGATAGAACCGGACAGTGACCAGAACGTATGTTAAAATGTGAAAGAGCTCAGCTGATACCATGTGATAGAACCGCTTTAAAATGACCGGAACGTATGTAAAGTGTGAAAGAGCTCAGCGATAACCCTGTGATAGAACCGCTTACAGTGGACAGGAACGTATGTTAAAATGTGAAAGAGCTCAGCTGATACATGTGATAGAAACGCTTGCATGACCAGGAACGTAAAGTTAAAGTGTGAAAGACCAGCTGATACCATGTGATAGAACCCCTTACAGTAAACAGGAAAATATGTTAAAGTGTGAAAGAGCTCAGCTGAACCATGTGATAGAACCGCTTACAGTGACCGGGAAATTTTGTTAAAGTGTGAAAGAGCTCAGCTGATACCATGTGATAGAACCACTTACAGTGACCAAAAACGTATGTTAAGGTGTGAATATTCGGCTAACACGTGTGAAAAACCACTTACTATGACCAGGAGATGTGGCTAATATAATCTGTTGTCAGGAACCTAAACATTTCACAAGCTACATCATGTGTGCAATAGCCAATACATCTATAACCAGACGCCTGTAAACAACCAGGTCATGATTCATTTGGTTTTAAAATTCTTTACCACATTGCTCTTCTCCCCATCCCCTCAAAAACAAATCACACACACACACACACGCACACACAACACACGCACACACACACACGCACACACGCACACACTCACACACTCTCACTCTCTCACTCTCTCACTCACACTCTCTTACTCTGTAGCGTAGCGCTAGATAATTGATAGAAACTATTCAAAAGTAACGAAAAATAGACTTCAGAAAAAGAAGACTAATTTCTGCCGAAGAAGAGATTAAAATGGCTCGTGATTCTAGACTGTATGATTTAAATAGGTCCCAGAAAATGACATGTCTTCTGACAGTGGCCAGGCTGGAAAAAGGAAGGCGAACAACCGTACTAAGATATAGACAGTAGGTCTTGCTCGCTTGCTTGCTCAAGAGAAGAATGGCCCTGTTCAATTATCGGCTGTACCAAATTGGTAGCATCTGGGGCTCTTATGTTATAGCTCGTTCTTCTTTTGTACATGGAGTTGCTTATATCTGCTTCCTTGAAGATGTTTGAGTTTGTGCAATTGTGTTCGTTTCATCCTTGTGGTTTTATATGTAAGGACAGAGTTGCATACATGTTAAGGCTTGGAGTTATTATGTACCGGCCCCGTCATGTGGTGTTGTTACCTGTAGGGAGCTTTACCAGTCGTCGTCTTTCCTCCAGCTATGTCTTGATCTTGGTAGTCTGTTTTCGTGTCTTCTCGGTCTTCTTTGATATCTTGTGTCGTAGCCCACCTCGATGGTTAGATCTTTCTGGGGGAATGATATCGATGCATGGCCTCCCTACACACCTCGGTCTTGGTCTGGATAGCCTTCTTCATCCAAGTTCTATTTCTTCTTTTGCTGCTTCTTCTTCTGTCTTGGGTCTTTGCATTTTCTGGTTAGGGTGTTTTCGTTCTGTGACTTGCGCAGTTCTATTTGTTCTATTTCTTCTTGAATCTGTTTAAGAGTTTCTGTTATCTTTTCTCTATCTTTTTATATTTTTGCTAGCGTTTCATCTGTCTCGGCTTTTATAGCAAGCCAATCGAGCGACATTCTGCTCAATATTTCTGCTGAACTTGCCTTCAGTTCGTCCAGGATACGCTTGTCTGTGTCTCTTGCGTCTTGTCTTTTTCCTCCCTCCATAGTTTTTGAAATGTGATCTCAGGTTCTTCAGCTGGCCTTCCAGTTGCGCTTTGTCGCTTTTTGTAAGTCGATTGGTAGCCTTATACTGCCTCCTAGCCTTTTAAAAGTGATAGGTTGGTTTAGATGGCGATCTTCACTGCTTCTTTGCTGTCTTTCCTCTTGCTTATACCTGGATAATAAATGAACCCCCAAAGTCGTATCATGTCTCACAACACGGAAATAGACAGACTAGCATATACAGTTACAACACTTTCGCCTCCTCACTCTGACTGACTATACTAATATTAATTTCTATTATAACCGACTATATTATTTTAAAATAGAAAAATTACAACACATATTTATTTGGAACACACTTAGTACATTCCATAGGTACTTACATATAAAAGAGGATTACAAATACTCCGACTATTCTATAACTTTAAAATCTTCTCTTGGAGAAACTCCCTTATTATTCCTAGCACTATTGTCTTATTATCTTTAATCATTGACTTCGCCGCTGAGGCCTAAACAATTTTTTTAATGTTGGCAGGCTTGATGTCTCAGACTGTTGGTGTCAATCACTTAATTGAAGATTCCAGTTCTAGTCGTCGGCTAGCGGGTGCCCAATGTCAGGTTTCTTCCCTATTCAGTTGACGATTATTAGTATCTATTGATCCTTGAGTCAGGGTTGTATTTAGTATAATATAAGATGATGCTCAACAGAACTTAATTTCATATAGATTGTTCGTTAACACACAGGAAGTGGCAAATAAGCCAAGAAATAGGTAATTTGCATGTTGATGGGTTGGTTGGTGATTTTAGTTGAGTCAATTCAAATTGACTATCTCAACAATGAGGGTGCAACAGTCTGTGAACATAAGAATTAGCGAGAACAGGTAAATGTTCAGTCATAACAACTGATGGGGCCCTCGTCCTTCACAATGTCGGCCCAACACTCAGTCGCAATCACACAAAAGCTTAGAGTATCATGTCCTATGTATCCCTGCCATAGATAAGTCCCTTGTCCTAGGATCAACCATGACACAATGACAAACAAATAAAGTACACACCTAATATTCTTATCCTTACCCAACTATTTTAGTAAGTCTAATCAATTTTAAACACACAGATATTCTATTTCACCCATTCACTTTAATTTTTGTGTAATTGAAAATTTTTTTTTCCGAACGGTAAAAAATTTAAAATTTCAAATTTTTTTACATTTACCATGGTTTTCACAAGTTATTTCGTAAATTTGCCCCCTTTCTTTAAAAAGCTGGTTATACTTAAAAAAAATCTGGTCCCTTGTTAAAAAACCTAAAAATGTGGGTGCCCTTCCCCTTTTTAATTTTAACCCCCTGAACATGTTGGCCCTTTAAAAAACCAACAAAAAAACACCAACCAACCCCCAAAACACAAACCAAAAAAAAGCACGGGAGCACCACAACCAACAACGTAATAATTAAAAATTTCTTTTCTTTGGTTCTTTTGGGGGGGCAACCCTTGTTTTTAATCGGGACCTTTTCCCATAATTATATTTTATTTTAAATTTAATACTTATAAATATTTTTTTTTAAATAATTAATTTTTAAATTTAATTTGGGTTTTGAAAAACAAGGCTAACAAACAAAAAACACACAACCAAACACCACAACACAACCGGCCGCAACGCCCCCGGGGAAAAGCAAAAACCAAGTT
>JACEFZ010005373.1:0-28726 GCA_014155875.1 Cepaea nemoralis
TTTCATTTCCTTTTTTTAAAAGTTTTTTTTAAAAATTTTTTTTGGGCTTTGGTTGGGCTATTAAGACAGTGTCATCAGCATAACGTAAGTTATTTATGGTGACTATATTGAGACACAATAACCAAAAGAGCAGAACTGAAAAGTGTAAACAATGAGAATAATGAAAAAAATGAAATAATATTATTCATACCTGTGAAATACGGATGGTTTCTTTCGTGTGTTGCTGGCAAATAACGCTTTTCTATGCAATCTTTCTTGTAGCTCGTTTCTCTGACTGCTGGAAATTATTCCAAATTTATGCACAATGGGAACTTTGGTGATGGGCATGATGCTGGAAATAGCCGATATTCAAAGTGAAATTCAAAGTGAAATTTAAGTGTAACAGAGACATTCATTATAGTAAACAGGCAGGCAGGCAGGCAGGCAGGCAGGCAGGCAGGCCTGCAGACAGACATGAGTGTTGGTGGGGGGGGGGGGGTGTTTTAGGTATGTAGATAGGTAGGTAGGTAGGTAGGTAAGCAGGCAGGTAGGTAGGTAAGCAGGCAGGTAGGTAGGTAAGCAGGCAGGTAGGTAGGTCGGCAGGCAGGTAGGTAGGTTGGCAGGCAGACAGGTAGGTAGATAGGCCGGCAGCAGGCAGGCAGATATTTAGGTAATTAGCCATGCAGGCAGGCTGGCTGGTAAGAATGACCAAAGGAGCTAGGCAGGCAAGTAGGTTAGTAACTTAGTAGGTAGGGAGGTAGATTAATAGACAGCTTAGTAAACTACTATAGTAGACAGCATCACACACTAACTAAATTGACAGTTTTTGCTCAGAATTAGAGCAGACTTGAACGAATGAGTATTGATTGATTTTTAATTCCATCTTTATCCAGCTGTGATAGTCTCATTACTAGGAAAACAATTATGAAAAATGCTGTTAGAAATATTGAAAAATGCCAAGCGTTTAGCTTACGCTTATGTCTGCATTAATCATAGCTGCACATATTTTACAAAATAAATTAAATAGAACTCCAATCGATTCTAAATCTATACTTTTAAAATTCTCTCTTGTTAATTTAATTTTTTTTTAATTTAATTGCTAAAATATAGATTAGTTATTAGAATTAATATACATATTATTTATATAACTAAAATCTAAATAAACAAACAAAAATAAAATCTAATTTTAAATTTTTTAATTAAATGAAAAGATCGAGGGGAAGAGAAGCAGAGGCAGACCACGAGAAATTATGCTGACTGAATGTATTGCGACGGTGGCATGGAGGAATATCAACGATAGAGTTGATCCAGAAAACCAAGGACAGAGATCTGTGGAGAGTCATTAACGCCTACGCCAGTCGGCACGGCACTTGATGATGATGAAATCACGTATCCTGGGGATTATTTTTTTTTTAAGAGTGGTTGACATCACAGGATAAGCAAATACAATAATAATATTATTAACTTAGCAGAACTATATGGGACCGGAATTCGGAAGAGTGCCTTAACTTATCAACAGCTATATTATGCGATTAAATATTACTTTTTTATAAGTACAAAAGAGACGCTGATAACGATATATTTACATCAAATAACATGTTATTAAGTGGTACTGTTACTGGAGGATTTACAGGCAGCCATTTTGTTGTTACGGACGCACTTTATCTTGATTCACGTATGGTTTGTCCAACTATAGAAATAAAAGATGTGTCTGCCTTGATATTTGATAGTTCTTCATAGCTCAAGGTGATGTTATTTTCAAGAACCTTTGGTGCGTAATGATGTCACACGTATTCCCCTGATCTCTTGGGTAGGGAGGTACCTAGTATTCTAGGGTAGGGGCAAAAAACAGGAGGTACTGTGTGCAAATTAAAAATGCCACAACAGTTGGAAATGGCAAAGAGAGGGCCGTTAGCTCGCAAAATTGTAAGGAAAGACAACAAACTCACGGATAGATAGGGGTCATTACCTTCGACCGAATCTGTCTAGATCAGTGGTTCTCAACCTGTGGGCTCCCCCCCCCCCTTTCCCGGCGGTGGGGGGTTAGGGTTTCCACGGGGAATTAAGACCACAGATAGGCAGGCTCAAAATGGTTTCAGGCATAATATCCTATTAAGTGACAATTCTTTGAAGTTTTAACTGTTTATTTATTGTACTATGATTAATTAGGTGTGTTAATAAAGTATTGTGAATATAACAAATGCACCTTTTGCGGCTGACAATTTTGGAAAGAGAAGGATTCTTATTCTTTCGTTCGCTGGAGGGAAGGGGGGTGGCATTCTGACATATGGTGAAAGGGTGCATGGGCCAAAAAAGGTTGAGAACCACTGGTCTAGAGGATGAAACACTTACACAAATGCATGCTGATGGAATGGGTTGTGCGTCCTTGCATGCAGCAGATGCAACTGTATATCGATACAACCAAACTTCAAGTAATGCAGGTTAGCATATCGCGATGGCAAACTACTGAGCGTAATCTTGCCAAGAAATCAACATACAACTGAAAGATGCTGGTGTTGACAGCGATGTCCTGTAAAGGATATGCAACAACAACAACAACAACAAAATATCTCCATATCCATTAGATATACTTATACACCCCTGAATTAAGTTTTTAAAATGTAAATATCTATGAAGTAAGATCACAGAAGAATGCAGATTAGACATAGAAATATAAATCGGGTGTCAAAAAGCAAGTGCGCTTATATATCACTCATACTGAAACACCCGAAAATAGGCATGTCCGTAAAACGATAGATAATAAATAGCATATTCACGCCAACCCTACATTACCAGTGTAAATCTTGAATATTAATTATTATCCTAATCAAACTTTCACCAAATTAACACCTGCGAGATGAGATGCTTGCAAAGATCCGCCATATTAACTATCCGAGACCGAATACAATAAACGATGTTATCAGGCAGACAGTGGGATCAACACCTTGCACCGCATACATTGAAAGGTAGAAGAACAAATGGTTTGAATGCAACACCATGAACTGCCAGTACTGGCGCTACATCAAAGAAGATATGCTACGAGAGCAGGAGGGTACTCCAAAAGTAAACGGATTTACGGCATCAAAGACATTGTGCAACTACATAGAATGACACTATCCAATGCCATCCACCAGGTGCTGGAACGTCAACTATTTCCCTCTCACGACTCTTGACGGCAAAGATGGATGATGATGATGTTGATGATGATGATGATGATGATGATGATGATGATGATGATGATGATGATGATGATGATGATGATGATGATGATGATGATGATGATGATGAACATTTAGTGGTTTAGACTGATTCAAGGGAAGCGACTCTCTTTCACTAGCCACCAGAACTGAAGGAAACACTTAGACAATATATGATTATATGTAATCAGGACTGGCCATGGCTCACAAGTCAAGGGTAAATCAGTTAACTCTTCACTGCTAGATAGTCTAACTGTCTAAATTTCCTGACCACAGTAGCCTTGTTCAAACCTTGCTCCTGTTCTTTGCACACGTTCAAACAGCATGAACATATCCAAAGTGAGTAGCAGTCAACTTGACACATTGAAACCAGGAGCATCGCATTGATTGACACTTTTCATCATCATCATGTGCCCACTCAACAGACATACGTTCATGTCTCTCCACAGATCTCGGTTCCTGGGGTTGTGGATCAGTTATGTTGATATTACTTCATGGCACTGTCGAGGTCCATTTGTCATTTCTCTGGGTCTGCCCCGGCCTTTTCTACAATAGTTGATCTTTCCAGTCGTTTTGATGTTTTCTCCAGTCCCCCCTCTTCTCAGTATTAATAACAATAAATAAGTACATATTCTTCATATAATAACTACAGAAGGCTGTTTGTCTCATTGTAATCAATTATATATTTATATATTATGTTCTACTTTCATAGGTCAGCATGGCCAAATGGATAAGAATGCGTGTTCTTAAACATCAGGTGTGCTGTGCTGAGGTAAGGGGTTCAACCCCAACACAGCGACAGCTGGACTAAAATGTTGACCTATCGTCCTTGACTTGTGGACGTTAATTACAAGTATCTCTGAATTCGGAGTGGATTTGCTAGATGATGAGGGACACTGGTAACAGGGAAAGCTAACCCACACACAAAATTCAGTCCAGCACTACTGGAAGTAGTATGTATGGGCTATGCTTGAGTTCAAAGCGAACGAACACCAAAAACAAATTGTATTCATTATAATGACCACAGAAGGCTGTTTGTCTCATTATAATCAATTATATATTTATATATTATGTTCTACTTTCTACAGCCTCTTCCAGACATTCCTTAGTTATTCTGACTGCTTAAGGTATTTACATCATATATCTCAGAAATCACATCTCTGCTTTCCCCCAAACTCTTCCTGATTTTATTCAGCCTAGTTTCATGATTCACAAGCCATATATGATATAGCAAAGTATATTCTACATAACATTTCAGTACTCTATTTTCTTAAAAAGTCGCTTAAAAGTCGACCTTGTTGACTTCATTGCACCTAGTTTTTATCTCATATGGCTCAGTCTCTTTCTGCAGAGTGGAAAGCGTTGCACAAAGCATAAACTCCTTAGCTCCGCTCTCTTTCATGTTGGCCCAATTGTCATGGGACTTGAAAGCAAGCATCTACTCACTACAATGGATGCTATACACCACACATAGCAAACGTTGATAGCAGAAGAAGAAAAAGAACTACTCTTCTTTCTGACATTCAGTGATAGTGACTTATTCCATAAGATACTTTTCATGTTCTGAAAATCAGTCTTTGTTTGGCCTATTCTGTTTTAAATCTGTATCACTCTGAAAGGTAGCCTTTGCTTGCCCCATTGACGGGATTCAAACACATGACTACCAAGTTTACTTGCCGCTGAAATACTGTGGCCCCTAATGAATGAGATAGTTAGTTGCATATCCTTTACAGGATGTAGCAGTCAACTCCAGCATTTTGTTGTTGTTGCTATTTGTGATTTCTTGGCAAGTTTACATTCAGTAGTTTGCTATTGCTTTCTGAACAACCGGCACTCATACCATTTTCATAAAAAACCATCGCAAGTCAGTCTGCTACCAAATCGCCTGCAGCTGTGTGGGATTACGAACTGCATCTGTAACCCCTTCACCATGGAGCCGGCTCACTAAAATGAGTACAAGCGGGCAACATTCTCAGAAAATGAGTTTCTCCATGATGAAGTGTTTGTCACCTGCCTAGCGCTCCAGATGGTGTTGGTTTGATTCCTGACTCTGTCATTAAGTTCACATTTGCTATCACCTTGGAGACCCCTGGGATCATTGCTGGAGCTACAGAGTTTGTGCTTTGTGCTACACTTTCGGTAGGTCATCCTGCGGAAAGAGATAGAACCATACAGGATGAAACCCGGCACATTGAAGTCAACCTCTCACCTTTAAATCCTTTAATAATCAGAAAAGTAAGAAGGGGTAATTAGTTAAATAGTTAGTTGCATATCCTTTGCAGTCAATCCCAGCATTTTTTGACTGTTTGTGATCTCTTGGCAAGTTTACGTTCAGTAGTTTGCCATTGCTTTCTGAACACATACCATTTTATTAAAATCCCAATGCAAGGCTGTCTGCTGCCAAATCACCCTTTTGAACGCGGTGTGTGGGATTACGAGCTGCGCCCATAAAATCTTCCCCAAGGAGCTGGCAAGAAGGGGTAGACCAAGAACATTGATTTTATTATGCAGACCTACACAGATCTATCCATGCAGTCATACATGGGAGTAAAGAGACCGGCACAAGACTGGCAGTGATGGGATGGGTTGATCAGAAAGTTTAATACCCAGCTCAAGGGTTGGGATACTTGATTCAGATTGTAGTTTTTGTGATCACTCACTTTGAACT
Organism: Cepaea nemoralis; assembly: GCA_014155875.1. Classification (NCBI taxonomy): domain Eukaryota; kingdom Metazoa; phylum Mollusca; class Gastropoda; order Stylommatophora; family Helicidae; genus Cepaea; species Cepaea nemoralis. The sequence goes on from JACEFZ010005373.1 coordinate 5,845, forward strand.
CAAGCGTAGTCTATCACATGCTTCTAGTGCGCTTGTGTGGATTAGCTTTAGGCGAACCCACTCTGACTTCAGATGTACTTGTAATTTAGGTCCCAAAGTCAGGGATGAGAAGTCAACATTTTAGTCCCAACTGACTGATGAAGGGGTTGAACCCACTACCTCGGCATCAGCACACAGGATGTTTCTTCTTCTTCTTCGTTCATCCGGAGTTTTTTTTCGGATGTGATTGCGTTGTGCCTGTTTACAGCAGAGCTGCGTTCTTGCGCCGTTAGGCCGACACATCCGACTTCTGCGGGCATTTGTTGACCGGGTTAACCTTCCCGGGGGTTTCTTAGGACGTTTGACTCTCACTGTTGTGGTGTTATCCCCCATCCCAGCTGGTCCATATAGAACAGCCAAAGATCCTGGTCAGCCCTCAAGGGAAGGCAGGGGCAGACCATGGGCATTCCCCGCCATCCAAGGAGGCTTCCATAATTGCAGAGCCGATACATAGCGCTCTGGTACTGGGCTCACCCAAGGAATCGTCACGTCCTGCACATGGCTGCTTAGCCTCACTTCCGTATATTGGGCCTTCCGTTCACCATAGGCTGTTCTTCCGGAAACCAGAAGTATGCAGTCTGCAGATGACATCCACACAGTGAGCTTTCGATTCGGACTTTCCATGTAATGGATTTGCTATCCAAGCAATATTCCATTTCGTGCCACTAGGACACTTTTCCACCTTTTATGAAGTCCACACAGTGGGCTTTAGATACGGACTTTCCACGTAATGGATTTGCTATCCAAGCAATATTCCATTTCATGCCACTAGGACACTTTTCCACCTTTTATGAAGCCCACACAATGGGCTTTTGATTCGGACTTTCCACGTAATGGATTTGCTATCCAAGCAATATTCCATTTCGTGCCACTAGGACACTTTTCCACCTTTTATGAAGCCCACACCGCGAGCTTTCGATTTGGACTTTCCACATAATGGATTTGCTATCCAAGCAATATTCCATTTCATGCCTCTGGGTCTTCATGCACCTTTAAATGTCAACCTGTATGTAGTTAAAGTAAGCTGCGGTCAACTTGAGCTTGTTGATATCTCCATAGAGCTTGTCCTCAAATGAAGCAGGTGTGGGCCAAAATATCTTTCTCTGTTCTGCATACGTTGGGCAATCCTGCAGCAAATGTTTTGCTGTCATTTTTCCAGTTCTACAATTACATTCATCGGTATCTCCTATCTTTAGTTTATTGAACAAGTGGTATTTCAGCCTGTTATGTCCTGTGCGGAGTCTGAAGATTGCTACTTGTTCTCTTCGGTCGAGTTTGTAATATGCATCATCCTTCTGATGGCCTGGATGCTCAGATTCCCATTTGGTTCTATAAGTGCTTTTTATCAACCTCTTTGCCTCATTATAGGTTATGTCTATGTCGAGGCTGTGGTAGTCGTCCGCCCTCTTTTGCCAGTCTGTCAGCCTCTTCGTTTCCAGGTATACTGCAATGTGATGGGATCCACTGTATTACAACTTTTTGGATTTCTGGCATAGACCATAGGAGTGCTGCTCTTAGGTCAGTTAGTTCTGTGCTGTTATTGCTCTTGAGTATTGAGACAGCTGACTTTGCATCTGTGAAGATAGCTATTTGCTTCTCTTTATTTTCCTCCATCAGGAGCATTTCTGCTGCAGTTTTCAAAGCCTCTACCTCCGCTTTGAAGTTACTTGAAAATTTTCCAGTTGCCATTGAATGTGTTTTTTTCACTCCATTTTTTAAATTTAGGAGAATTCCTCCTCCTCCATTCTCTATTGAATTTTTGGCTGATCCATCTGTATATGCATGGGTCCAATTCCTGCTTGGGTAATGTTCTTTTATGTAGTTTAGGGTTATTTCTCTTCTTTCGGTTTCATGCTGAGTGTTCTTTTTCTCAATACCAGGAATTTTTTCTATCATCTCAGGCAGTTGCTGCTGTCTCCAAGCTGGGAACTTGTGTGCATTGTGTATGGGCTTGACTGTTGATATGTTAAGTATAGGATCTGCCCTAATCCTTCGTTTTGCAGTTTCTACAAAGTTGCTACGCTTCAGTCTTCCCTTTCCAAAACCATTAAATCTGTTGTACATAGGGTGGTCTGTCAATCTTCTAAATTTTTCTGCTTGTTGCTGGGCTCTGCTATCTCTTCTATCCTGCATTGGTTGTAAACAAGTGATCTTTTCTAGTTCATTAATAGGCGTTGTCTTCAGGCTTCCAGTTATGATTCGCATTCCTTGGTTTTGGACTCTACTTATTTTGTTAAAGTTTGACTTAGCTGCTGTTGCCCAAGCTGCAATGCCATATTCCAGTACTGGCCTCACCCGTCCAGTATATAACTTCTTGAGAACTTTCTCATCTGCTCCCCACGTTGTACCAGCAAGCTTTTTCATGATTGCCATTCTCTGCCTTGCTCTTGTTCGATTTTTCTCAACCTGTGTCTTCCATGTCAGGCGACGATCAAAGGTGACTCCTAGATAGTTTGGATTTTCTTCATGGCGCAATATTTTTCCATTCAATACCAGCTTAGGTTGCTGAGTTTTATTTGAGAGGGAGAACACTGTGCATGTTGTTTTCTCCTCACTTATCTTCACTAGCCATGATTTTGACCAGTCCTCTAGCGCTAATAAGGCTTGCTGTATTCTGCTGTTAGCTGTACTAATATATTCTTCAGATGTCCATATGGCTAGGTCATCTGCAAAGGAGGATGTGTGTACTCTGGCTGGAAAATTTTCTGTGATGTCATTTATATATGCTAGGAATAATGTTGGTGAAAGAACTCCTCCTTGGGGGACACCTTGCTCCAGCAGCATCATTTTGCTTGTTTGTCCTTGTACTTTTGTCCTGGCAGTTCTGTTCTCAAGGTAGTGGCTGATCCATTTATACATTTTTCCACAAACATGCATGTTTTGCAGTTTTACTTTCAGTCCTTCCTTCCATACTTTATCAAATGCTTTTTCTAAATCTATCCAGACTGCTAGTGTGTGCTTTTCTCTTGGAAGGCATCCTCTATTTCCTGAGCTATATAGGTTATTTGATCTTCAGTGGATCTGTATTTTCTGAATCCTGCTTGGTGTGGTGTTAAGAGTTTGTTTTCTTCCAGATGCCATGTTAGCCTGCCATTGATAATGCGTTCCATTAATTTTCCTACACAGCTAAGTAGACTGATAGGTCGATAGCCATTTGGTTCTTCCAGGTCTTTTCCTTTCTTTGGGACTGGTATTAGTATAGCTTCCTTCCATGCCTGTGGGACTATTCCTCTCTTCCAGCTGTTATTTAGGACTGCTAGTAGTTTCTTCTTTGCCTTGGTGCCTAGTCCTATTAGCATTTCATTTGTGATTCCATCCTTTCCTGGTGATTTCTTCTTTTTTAGGGTATTCATTGCCTGTTCCATTTCTTCCATTGTTAGATTTGCCATCATATATTCTGCTGCTGTCTCTTTATTTCTATGATGTATCTGTTTGTCTTTGATTGCTTTCTTCTGTTCGGTTGTAATATCAATGTGGTTTGCATTTGCATAGTGTTCCATTAGTGCATTTGCAGCCTTTTTGCCTGTAAGCAAGGCATTTCCTTGTTTAATTGTTATTTGTTTGTTTCTAGGTCCTTCATTGTTCATGGCTTTCACTAGTTTCCATAGTTTGTTTCCATCCCTGTCAAAATTCAGGTTTTCTGTTTTTTCCCTCCAACAATCTCTTGTTGTTTGATTTACTGTTCTTTTATATTTTGCTGAGATGGCTTTGAGAGAGATGTTTGCTTCAATTGTTTGTTCTCTCTCTGCTGTCTTCCTGGCATCTTCAACTTTGTCCTCCAAACTTTGTAGTTCTTCAGTCCAGTATGGTTTGTAATTTTTCCTCGCTCCTCTTGGAATGGACTCAGTGGCTGCCTGTATTATCGCTCTGTTTAGACTTTCCACCATTTGCTTTATGTTGCCATATCGTGTATTTATGTTTTCACAATATTTGTCTGTTAGTATGGCAAATCTGTCCCAATCTGCTCGTTTGTAATTCCAGCGGGGCAAGGGCTTTTGCTCCTGTGGAACATACTCCATATTCATTTCAAGCTTGATTGGTCTGTGGTCACTACCTGCTAATTGGTCCAGCACATGGCGATCGATTTTGTGGAGGATGTCTCCTGTGCAGAAAGCTAAGTCTGGAGTAGAAGTGGTAAGCCATCTTCTGGAGTAGAAGCTCGGTGTGTCATCCGCTTTGTTGAGTAGATGGAGATTTGAGTCTATTTCCCAGTCCTCCAATTCATCTCCTCTTTTGTCAGTATCTGGGTATCCCCATCTTTCTGAACGGCTATTAAAGTCTCCGACAATAATGCAGTTTGTGTCAGTTATTTTCATGTTTGAGAGTGTAAGGTCCTTATCTGCTGGGCTATACAGATTGTAGATTCTTATTTTCACGTCCTTTATCATTATATCAACACCTATAATTTCCGTTTGGTTGTTAGAGATCACAGATACTTCGCTGCAAGGTATTGTATTTCGTGTAAGTATTAGAACTCCTCCTTTGTGTCCTTCGCGGTCGAAACGTGTGGCCTGATATCCTCTGACTGAGAATTTGTGATTGGCGTTGAGGTGTGTCTCTTGAATGCATGCCACATCTATTCTATCTTTATGAAGACGCTGTGTTAGGGAGTCTTTCTTCTTGTAAACTCCTTCGGCATTCCACTGTAGTATGTTGAGTGTCCGGGGTATTTGGTCAATAGCTCTTAACCTACTCCTCTGTGCCTTGACTCCACAGCACAGGGGAAGGTGACCACCAGTAGTCATGGGTGGACCCCCTCGAGGCAGGGGGCCCGGCACTATCACCGCCTGATGGGACTTCACGGGATTAGCACCATATCGATTAATTTTGATTTGTGACATCATGAATTAAGTTACGTTGCACTGCTTTGTCAAGCCTGTGGCTCAGTACATCCGATTTCGACAAGCATTTATTCGGGATGCTTTCCCTAGCCTTTGACTGTCCCCAGTCTACCTACAAGGCAGCAGGTTTCACGTTGCACTGCTTTGTCAAGCCTGTGGCTCAGTACATCCGATTTCGACAGCATGTATTTGGGGTGCTTTCCCTAGCCTTTGACTGTCCCCAGTCTACCTACAAGGCAGCAGGTTTGTGTGTCTCTTCGTCTGGTCCCTCTCCCTTGACCTGTCCGACATGGGTGGCCCTACCAGTAGCTGTGCTACCGTCGGCATAGCTCTTGGGGTCATTGGGACGCACAAGCCCCTCTACCTCGTCACGGTGGACACACAGCAGAGGGGACACAGGATGTTTAAGAGTGAGCTCTTTTATCCATTTGGCCATGCTGACCTTGACTTGATGATGATGATGAGGATGATAGGTTATTTGTATGTGTAAAAGGGGGGAAAAAGTTGCATATCCTTTACAGGACATCATAGTCAACCCCAGCATTTTTAGCTGTTTCTGATTTATTGGCAAGTTTCCCTTCAATAGTTTGCCATTGCTTTTTGAATGACCAGCAATTATACCATTGTATGAAATGCAGCACAAGGCGGTCTGCTTCCAAATCGCCCACAGTATCTTTCGATTGTGAGATTTGCAAATTGCATTCGTAACCCATGTGAAAAGAAGGTATATTTCTTAACTTAGGGAAGCTGACTGGACATCTAGCCTTCTCAAATAAGGGCAAAAAAATCTTGAGCACATTGTGTGTGCACATTGCTGACATTAAAAATCCTGCAGCAGTTGGAAATTTCACAGAATAAACCACTGCCCAGGCAGGACTTTCAAATTAAAAAAAGCTACCCACAAAAAATGTATAGCATGTGTGATTCTGGTATAAACAAATCAGAATCCTTGTTGGCACTACAGAGTTCAAGCACTGTACTTAGATTATATGACAGGAGACTGAGACACTAATGAAGCTGTCTGTGGGCAGTGAAAGTGAGCCTTCACAAAACAAACTAAACCAATGGGTTATCATGTTTCCAGGTACTGGCCGTTCTGAGGCAACTCCACAGGGTGAAGAGAGAAGTGTTTGAAGGAGACGACCATGCACTAAAAGGTACTGAAGCAGTTACATTTGTTTAGAACTTCATTATGTGTTTCTTATTGCCATTGAGTGTAAGCTATCAGCCATACACTGCCAAGTTCAGCTATCATGTATTATATATCTTGTTGTTTCTTCCACTCTTTCCTATATTATTCCTGTATTAATTACCTCCGTCGCCATTCTCTTCTGGTTTTTTGTTGTTGTTTGTTTTTGGTATTTTTGTTTTTGTTTGGGGAGCAGGTGTGCTCCCTATATTTCTCTTAGGAGCCACAGTGGTTACAACACTTTCCATCCCCAGAAATTGTGTGTGTTCAATCCCCAAATATAGTCCATGTTCAGTCCATAACAACAAACCGTACATGTTCAGTCCTCAGCCATAGCAGGATTCTATTCTGTTTCCCAACCAAAGTTGGTGTACTGCTAGGAACTGTACTCTTCATGAAATCCGGTGCTGAAGTCAATAAGCAGAGTTCCAGATTCTTCTTCTGCGTTCATCCGGAGTTTTTTTCGGACGTTATTGCGTTGTGCCTGTTTACAGCAGAGCTGCGTTCTTGCGCCGTTAGGCCGACACATTCGACTTCTGCGGGCATTTGTTGACCGGATTAACCTTCCCGGGACTTTAAGCTAAATGACGTATAGCAAAACACTATTTCCCATAGAATTAAATTAAATACAGTGTATTATGTAATGTTTATTTTGTTGGTTGTTGATATTTATTGGCTAAATAGAGGTGGGTTGGAGGATGAGTGGTAGAATTATTGGGACATAGGGGGATTAAAACCATGACTCGCTCCAAAACTAGCATCAACACTACTAGTACTGCTCTGACCTGCTTTCTTAGCTAGATCTTCACAGAGAGACTTTTCTTCCTCTTGGATAGCCATCTTGCTCACAGACATATTCCGTTGGTTCTGGTCTTCAATCCAGACGGCCAATAGTGCTTCCATGTTCTCCATAAGAGTACTTCTGGTACGAGTGATCTTGGAAGCACTCAAAGGGGTTGTATTTTAGCACCCTCTTTGATTTTTGTCAGCACCTGCACGAATTGTCCTTGACATGGTTGGAGGTAAACCGTGGACTTTACCAATATCAACAGCCCGATCACCAGACTCAAAACAACGTAACACGTCTAGCTTCACCTCAAGAGTACCAACTTTTCCTGGTTCTCTTACAACCAGACACACTATCAGCACTTACTGTGCATTTTGAACTCATAATTATGGGTGATTACACGATAAAATCCTAGAAAAACGCACTGCATAAAATATAAAATGGCAACATTAACACAGTATAGCAACACAGGTGAGAACATTATAGCGGAATGTAGCGATGTAAAGTGAAGTTATGTCCCATTGTGACAACGACATTATAGCGAAATGACGTAAACCGAAGCGACGTATGGCGGGGTCTTCCTGTACATGAATACATAAGCGGGCACTCTCCCGCTGTTTATACTTCACCTCGACACCGCAAGGTACAAGAGGAATGAGATGAGATAAGACAAGCTCATTTTTCGGAGTCACTCTCAGGTCATAATTGGTAATAGTCATTTGAAGCTTAATGGCATCAGAATGACTTATAAAAACTGAAAATTCCACCACACATTAACACACAGATTACCAGAAGAGATTTGTAAAAATACAAAAATGAAATACTAGTGGTATATTTTATATAATCCAGGCTTTAAAAGTTAAAACATAAGAAGCCAATCTTAGTGGAGTCTGGGGCTATTGTTAACCACTTCCTTTGGTGCATGGAATACTAATTTATTCATTCATGCCTAGGTAGTTTGATTCCACTAATGTAATCTCTCCATTAAGTTTGATAATTAACGTTTATGTTTTTATTTCAGTTATAACACAGAGAATTCGAGAAGAGTTCAGAAAAAATGCTTCAGAGACAGATCCTGCCAAAGTAGATGAGGTAGGAGATAGTGTGATCTGTTTCCTTGAGTAATAGATAGTGTTATCTGTTTCCTTGGGTAGTAGAATGTGTAATCTGTTTCCTTGGGTAGGAGATAGTGTTATCTGTTTCCTTTGGTAGGAGATGGTGTTTTCTGTTTCCTTTGGTAGGAGATAGTGTGATCTGTTTCCTTGGATAGTAGATAGTGTTATCTGTTTCCCTCGGTAGTAGATAGTGTTATCTGTTTCCTTGGGTAGGAGATAGTGTTATCTGTTTCCTTGGGTAGGAGATAGTGTTATCTGTTTCCTTGGGTAGGAGATAGTGTTATCTGTTTCCTTGGGTAGGAGATAGTGTTATCTGTTTCCTTGGGTAGGAGATAGTGTTATCTATTTCCTTGGGTAGGAGATAGTGTTATCTGTTTCCTTGGGTAGGAGATAGTGTTATGTGTTTCCTTGGGTAGGAGATAGTGTTATCTGTTTCCTTGGGTAGGAGATAGTGTTATCTGTTTCCTTGGGTAGGAGATAGTGTTATCTGTTTCCTTGGGTAGGAGATAGTGTTATCTGTTTCCTTGGGTAGGAGATAGTGTTATCTGTTTCCTTGGGTAGGAGATAGTGTTATCTGTTTCCTAGGGTAGGAGATAGTGTTATCTATTTCCTTGGGTAGGAGATAGTGTTATCTGTTTCCTTGGGTAGGAGATAGTGTTATGTTTCCCTCAGTAGTAGATAGTGTTATCTGTTTTCCTTGGGTAGGAGATAGTGTTATTGTAACAGAGCACCGTCTCTGTTAGTAGTTTAGCAGGAGTTGACGTGCAAGGACTGGGCACGGTTGAGCATCCTAGGAAGACGTAGGGAAGGACGCTCAAGCCGTGACGCAGTGCTTAGGGTAGTGAGTTACAGCCAGGATCTGAACATGTCAACATCGTATATATTCTGAAAATTATCATGTAATTAGTTTTATAGAGTTGGACTTATTTCGTTAAATAAACCTTTTGAAAATACAATCGGGACTCAACTTAACTATGTCATTCAAACTGTTTACTCTGTAATATTATCTGTTTCCCTCGGTAGTAGATAGTGTTATCTGTTTCCTTGGGTAGGAGATAGTGTTATGTTTCCCTCGGTAGTAGATAGTGTTATCTGTTTCCTTGGGTAGTAGATAGTGTCATCTGTTTCCGTGGGTAGGAGATAGTGTTATATGTTTCCTTGAGTAAAAGATAGTGTTATCTGTTTCCCTTGGTGGTTGATAGTGTTATCTGTTTCCTTGGGTAGTAGATAGTGTTGTCTGTTTCCTTGGGTAGTAGATAGCGTTATCTGTTTCCTTGGTAGTAGTAGGGTAGGAGATAGTGTTATCTGTTTCCTTGGGTAGGAGATAGTGTTATCTGTTTCCTTGGGTAGGAGATAGTGTTAGGTTTCCCTCGGTAGTAGATAGTGTTATCTTTTTCCTTGGCTAGGAGATAGTGTTATCTGTTTCCTTGGCTAGGAGATAGTGTTATCTGTTTCCTTGGCTAGGAGATAGTGTTATCTGTTTCCTTGGCTAGGAGATAGTGTTATCTGTTTCCTTGGCTAGGAGATAGTGTTATCTGTTTCCTTGGCTAGGAGATAGTGTTATCTGTTTCCTTGGCTAGGAGATAGTGTTGTCTGTTTCCTTGGGTAGTAGATAGCGTTATCTGTTTCCTTGGTAGTAGTAGGGTAGGAGATAGTGTTATCTGTTTCCTTGGGTAGGAGATAGTGTTATCTGTTTCCTTGGGTAGGAGATAGTGTTAGGTTTCCCTCGGTAGTAGATAGTGTTATCTGTTTCCTTGGTAGTAGTAGGGTAGGAGATAGTGTTATCTGTTTCCTTGGGTAGGAGATAGTGTTAGGTTTCCCTCGGTAGTAGATAGTGTTATCTTTTTCCTTGGGTAGGAGATAGTGTTATCTGTTTCCTTGGATAGGAGATAGTGTTATCTGTTTCCTTGGCTAGTAGATAGTGTTATCTATTTCCTTGGGTAGGAGATAGTGTTATGTTTCCCTCGGTAGTAGATAGTGTTATCTGTTTCCCTTGGGTAGGAGATAGTGTTATCTGTTTCCTTGAGTAATAGATAGTGTTATCTGTTTCCTTGGGTAGGAGATGGTGTTATCTGTTTCCTTGGGTAGTAGATAGTGTTATCTGTTTCCTTGGGTAGGAGATAGTGTTAGGTTTCCCTCGATAGTAGATAGTGTTATCTTTTTCCTTGGGTAGGAGATAGTGTTATCTGTTTCCTTGGATAGGAGATAGTGTTATCTGTTTCCTTGGCTAGTAGATAGTGTTATCTATTTCCTTGGGTAGGAGATAGTGTTATGTTTCCCTCGGTAGTAGATAGTGTTATCTGTTTCCCTTGGGTAGGAGATAGTGTTATCTGTTTCCTTGAGTAATAGATAGTGTTATCTGTTTCCTTGGGTAGGAGATGGTGTTATCTGTTTCCTTGGGTAGTAGATAGTGTTATCTGTTTCCTTGGGTAGTAGATAGTGTTATCTGTTTCCTTGGGTAGGAGATGGTGTTATCTGTTTCCTTGGGTAGTAGATAATGTGATCTGTTTCCTTGGGTAGTAGATAGTTTTATCTGTTTCCTTGGGTAGGAGATAGTGTTATCTGTTTCCGTGGGTATGAGACAGTGTTATCCATTGGGAAAAGCACCCCGAAAAATGCTTGTCGAAATCGGATGTACTGAGCCACAGGCTTGACAAAGAAGTGCAACGTAACTTTATCATTTCATGATGCCACAGATGAAAATTAATCGTTATGGTGCTAATCCCGTGAAGTCCCATCAGGCGGTGATAGTGCCAGGCCCCCTGCCTCGAGGGGGTCCACCCATGACTACTGGTGGTCACCTTCCCCTGTGCTGTGGAGTCAAGGCACAGAGGAGTAGGTTAAGAGCTATTGACCAAATACCAAGGACACTCAACATACTACAGTGGAATGACGAAGGAGTTTATAACAAGAAAGAATCCCTGACACAGCGTCTTCATAAAGATAGAATAGATGTGGCATGCATTCAAGAGACACACCTCAACGCCAAGCGCAAATTTTCAGTCAGGGGATATCGGGCCACACGTTTCGACCGCGAAGGACATAAAGGAGGAGTTCTAATACTTACACGAAATACAATACCTTGCAGCGAAGTATCTGTGATCTCTGACAACCAAACAGAAATTATAGGTGTTGATATAATGATAAAGGACGTGAAAATAAGAATTTACAATCTTTATAGCCCAGCAGATAAGGATCTTACACTCTCAAACATGAAAATAACTGACACAAATTGCATTATTGTCGGAGACTTTAATAGCCGTTCAGAAAGATGGGGATACCCAGATAGTTACAAAAGAAGAGATGAAGTGGAGGACTGGGAAATAGACTCAAATCTCCATCTACTCAACAAAGCGGATGACACACCGAGCTTCTACTCCAGAAGATGGATTACCACTTCTACTCCAGACTTAGCTTTCTGCACAGGAGACATCCTCCACAAAGTCGACCGCCATGTGCTGGACCAATTAGCAGGTAGTGACCACAGACCAATCAAGCTTGTAATGAATATGGAGTATGTTCCACAGGAGCAAAAGCCCTTGCCCCGCTGGAATTACAAACGAGCAGATTGGGACAGATTTGCCACACTAACAGACAAATATTGTGAAAACATAAACACACGATATGGCAACATGAAGCAAATGGTGGAAAGTCTAAACAGAGCAATAATACAGACAGCCACTGAGTCCATTCCAAGAGGAGCGAGGAAAAATTACAAACCATACTGGACTGAAGAACTACAAAGTTTGGAGGACAAAGTTGAAGATGCCAGGAAGACAGCAGAGAGAGAACAAACAATTGAAGCGAACATCTCTCTCAAAGCCATCTCAGCAAAATATAAAAGAACAGTAAATCAAATAACAAGAGATTGTTGGAGGGAAAAAACAGAAAACCTGAATTTTGACAGGGATGGAAACAAACTATGGAAACTAGTGAAAGCCATGAACAATGAAGGACCTAGAAACAAACAAATAACAATTAAACAAGGTAATGCCTTGCTTACAGGAAAAAAGGCTGCAAATGCACTAATGGAACACTATGCCAGTGCAAACCACATTGATATTACAACCGAACAGAAGAAAGCGATCAAAGATAAACAGATACATCATAGTAATACAGAGACAGCAGCAGAATATATGATGGCAAATCTAACAATGGAAGAAATGGAACAGGCAATGAATACCCTAAAAAAGAAGAAATCACCAGGAAAGGATGGAATCACAAATGAAATGCTAATAGGACTAGGGACAAAGGCAAAAAAAAAAGAAACTACTAGCAGTCCTAAATTACAGCTAGAAGAGGGGAATAGTCCCACAGGCATGGAAGGAAGCTATACTAATACCAGTCCCAAAGAAAGGAAAAGACCTGGAAGAACCAAATGGCTATCGACCTATCAGTCTACTTAGCTGTGTAGGAAAATTAATGGAACGCATTATCAATGGCAGGCTAACATGGCATCTGGAAGAAAACAAACTCTTAACACCACACCAAGCAGGATTCAGAAAGTACAGATCCACTGAAGATCAAATAACCTATATAGCTCAGGAAATAGAGGATGCCTTCCAAGAGAAAACGCACACACTAGCGGTCTGGATAGATTTAGAAAAAGCATTTGATAAAGTATGGAAGGAAGGACTGAAAGTAAAACTGCAAAAAATGCATGTTTGTGGGAAAATGTACAAATGGATCAGCCACTACCTTGAGAACAGAACTGCCAGGACAAAAGTACAAGGACAAACCAGCAAAATGATGCTGTTGGAGCAAGGTGTCCACCAAGGAGGAGTTCTTTCACCAACATTATTCCTAGCATATATAAACGACATCACGGAAACTTTTCCAGCCAGAGTACACACATCATCCTTTGCAGATGACCTAGCCATATGGACATCTGAAGAATATATTAGTACAGCTAACAGCAGAATACAGCAAGCCCTATTAGCACTAGAGGACTGGTCAAAATCATGGCTAGTGAAGATAAGTGAGGAGAAAACAACATGCACAGTGTTCTCCCTCTCAAATAAAACTCAGCAACCTAAGCTAGTATTGAATGGAAAAATATTGCGCCATGAAGAAAATCCAAACTATCTCGGAGTCACCTTTGATCGTCGCCTGACATGGAAAACACAGGTTGAGAAAAATCGAACAAGAGCAAGGCAAAGAATGGCAATCATGAAAAAGCTTGCTGGTACAACGTGGGGAGCAGATGAGAAAGTTCTCAAGAAGCTATATACTGAACGGGTGAGGCCAGTACTGGAATATGGCATTGCAGCTTGGGCAACAGCAGCTAAGTCAAACTTTAACAAAATAAGTAGAGTCCAAAACCAAGGAATGCGAATCATAACTGGAAGCCTGAAGACAACGCCTATTAATGAACTAGAAAAGATCACTTGTTTACAACCAATGCAGGACAAGAGATAGCAGAGCCCAGCAACAAGCAGAAAAATTTAGAAGATTGACAGACCACCCTATGTATAACAGGTTTAATGGTTTTGGAAAAGGAAGACTGAAGCGTAGCAACTTTGTAGAAACTGCAAAACGAAAGATTAGGGCAGATCCCATACTTAACATATCAACAGTCAAGCCCATTTACTATGCACACAACTTCCCAGCTTGGAGACAGCAGCAACTGCCTGAGATGATAGAAAACATTCCTGGTATTGAGAAAAAGAACACTCAGCATGAAACCGAAAGAAGAGAAATAACCCTAAACTACATAAAAGAACATTACCCAAGCAGCAATTGGACCCATGCATATACAGTTGGATCAGCCAAAAATTCAATAGAGAATGGAGGAGGAGGAATTCTCCTAAATTTAAAAAATGGAGTGGAAAAAAAACACATTCAGTGGCAACTGGCAAGTTTTCAAGTAACTTCAAAGCAGAGGTAGAGGCTCTGAAAACTGCAGCAGAAATGCTCTTGATGGAGGAAAATAAAGAGAAGCAAATAGCTATCTTCACAGATGCAAAGTCAGCTGTCTCAATACTGAAGAGCAATAACAGCACAGAAATAGCTGACCTAAGAGCAGCACTCCATGGTCTAAGCCAGAAATCCAAAAAAGTTGTAATACAGTGGATCCCATCACATTGCAGTATACCTGGAAATGAAGAGGCTGACAGACTGGCAAAAGAGGGCGGACGACTACCACAGCCTGACATAGACATAACTTACAATGAGGCAAAGAGGTTGATAAAAAGCACCTATAAAACCAAATGGGAATCAGAGCATCCAGGCCACCAGAAGGATGATGCATATTACAAACTCGACCGAAGAGAACAAGTAGCAATCTTCAGACTCCGCACAGGACATAACAGCCTGAAATACCACTTGTTCAATAAACTAAAAATAGGAGATGCCGATGAATGTAATTGTCAAACTTGAAAAATGACAGAAAAACATTTGCTGCAGGATTGCCCAATATATGCAGAACAGAGAAAGATATTTTGGCCCACACCTGCTTCATTTGAGGACAAGCTCTATGGAGATATCAACAAGCTCAAGTTGACCGCAGCTTACTTTAACTACATACAGGTTGACATTTAAAGGTGTATGAAGAAGTATTCAGACTGCCACACTTCATACCACAGGTATGTCGGTTACAAAAGCCTCCCAGAGGCATGAAATGGAATATTGCTCGGATAGCAAATCCATTACATGGAAAGTCCGAATCAAAAGTTCACTGTGTGAGCTTCATAAAGGTGGAAAAAGTGTCCTAGTGGCACGAAATGGAATATTGCTTGGATAGCAAATCCATTACGTGGAAAGTCTGAATCAAAAGCTCACTGTGTGGGCTTCAAATAAGGTGGAAAAAGTGTCCTAGTGGCACGAAATGGAATATTGCTCGGATAGCAAATCCATTGCGCGGAAAGTCCGAGTCGAAAGCTCACTGTGTGGATGTCATCTGCACACTGCATTCTTCTGGTTTCCGGAAGAACAGCCTATGGTGAACGGAAGGCCCAATATACGGAAGTGAGGCTAAGCAGCCATGTGCAGGACGTGACGATTCCTTGGGTGAGCCCAGTACCAGAGCGCTGTGTGTTGGCTCTGCAATTATGGAAGCCTCCTTGGATGGCGGGGAATGCCCATGGTCTGCCCCTGCCTTCCCTTGAGGGCTGACCAGGATGTCTTTGGCTGTTCTATATGGGCCAGCTAGGATGGGAGATAACACCACACCAGTGAGAGTCAAACGTCCTAAGAAACCCCCGGGAAGGTTAACCCGGTCAACAAATGCCCGCAGAAGTCGGATGTGTCTGCCTAACGGCGCAAGAACGCAGCTCTGCTGTAAACAGGCACAACGCAATCACATCCGGAAAAAAAACAACTCTGGATGAACGAAGAAAAAGAAGAACAAGTTCAGTAACAACACACACAAAAATAACTCAGCCAACCAAGAGGAAACAACGTTCTTCTAGAACAGGCATGCGGGGAAAGCCACAAGGAGTCTTCCTTTCACCTAGGAGATAGAGGAAGACTTAAAACCTTATGGAGTGGAGAAATAGCAATAGAAATGAACAAGATGGCAAGGATATGGACGTAGCTGCATGGGTTAGCCAATAATAAGGGTGGGGGTTTGGTGTCAGTTGGTTGATGGCCTATGTTCCAATGGGGGATGGAGGGCAACAGAACAACAATAGACAGAGCGGCTTGAGATAACAAAAGGTGGGATGAGTTGAGTGAGGGTGTATGCTCCATTCAGGGATCCAGTGCAGAAAAAGTTACAGTGCTACAGAAGTTTTTTGTTTTTTTTCCCACTCGCTCGCTTTGAACTCGAGCGTAGCCCATACGCACTACTTCTAGTAGCACTGGACTGAATTGTGAAATTACCAGTGTCCCTTGCCATCAGGCGGACCTATTCCAACTTCAGAGGTACTTGTAATTTGCGTTCCCAAGTCAAGGATAACAAATCAGCATTTTAGTCCAACTGGCTGGTGCAGTGGTTGAACCCCCCCTACCTCAGCATCAGCACACCCAATGTTTAAGAATGAACGCTCTTATCCATTCAGCCAAACTGACCTCTCCTACAGAAGTAATCAGCATGCACACTTGTTAACATCTTCATGGAGTAGACTGAGCACTTGTGGGTGGACCTGAAGTGCCATGTCTTACAATAACAGATTTGTGTTTGTTGATTTCTTTCTTCCAGGCACTGGTAATGGGCTCAGATGTTGTGAAACTGCTGAGGACGTCGGTGGTTCAGCTTAGACAGAAAAACGATGACACATTTGGTAAATGAAAACTTTGTTTCAACGGCCAGTTTATTGTTCTAAAGCCTTATTTTTTTAAGTATTATTTTCTCTTAGCAATCTGTTGTTGAATCTTAACAGTCTATTATTTCATGTTTTAAATAATGTATTATTTTATGTTTTAACAGTCTAATATTTATTGTTTTAAGTATCAGGTATTTATTGCATTAAAACCCTGTTATTTTATATTTCAAAAATATTAGTCTGTTATTTCCATTTATTCCTTTGTCTGTTCTTTTATCTGTTGGTGGTATATTCGTTCATATGTTAGCAGTATATTCTTTAATCTTTAGCAGTCTATTCTTTCATCTCTTAGCTGTCTGTCTATTCTTTCATCTGTTAGCAGCATATTCTTTCATATGTTAGCAGTATATTCTTTCATCTGTTAGCAGTATATTCTTTCATCTCTTGGCAGTCTATTCTTTCATCTCTTTATGTTTTAATATCTCAGCCCCTACTGCTCTGGATTAATTCTGTTGATGACATTCCTCCATACAAATGCTACAGACAGCCAGAGTAACTAACAGCAATTGCCTGTAAAAGGTATATGAAAGTAGAACATTATATACAATGATGAAAAAGCCTGTGTGTTAACATGACCTTAGGAGAAAACAAAGAATATTAACCTGCTAATGAAAGTAGAACATTATATACAGCATGGTCGAATGGGTAAGAAAAAAAATATCTTAGACTTCTTAAACATCCGTTGTGCTGATGCCGAGGTAAGCGGTTCAACCCCTACACCGGACAGCTGAACTAAAATGTTGACCTGGCGTCCTTGACTTGGGGACGTCAATTACAAATACCTCTGAAGTTGGAGTGGGTTTGCCTGATGGAGAGGGACACTTAAAAAGGAAAGCTAACCCACACGCAAAATTCAATCCATCACTTCTATAACGCTCGAGTTCAAAGCGAGCGAGCAAAAAAAAAATAACATTATATAAAACTATGAGAAAGCCTGTGTGTTAACAGGGCCTTAGGGGGAGGCAAAGAATATTAACATGATAATGAAAGTAGAACATTATATACAACTGTGAGAAAGCCTGTGTGTTAACAGGACCTTAGGGGAAAGCAAAGAATATTAACATGATAATGAAAGTAGAACATATACAACTGTGAGAAAGCCTGTGTGTTAACAGGACCTTAGGGGAAAGCAAAGAATATTAACACTACAGCGCACCATGCATGCCATCAAAGGCGATTTAGAAGCATTCTGACCGTGTGTTATCGGTTTCTGCAAGGGAAGCAGGCATGTCATAAAAGCTGACTAAGGAATGCTCAAAACAGGCTACCACATCACGTAGACAAATTCAGCCACAAAATTCAACCAACCCTGTACAAGTCACATAAAGAAAAAGTAATTACTCAGCCAACTAAGAGCTCTTCTATAAGAGATATGACACATTGCGGAGAAATCTGCAAGTTGTCCAGGGTGCTGATTAAATTTCATTCACCTTGGAATATCTCTAAGATTGGTGCCTGGAATGTAAAAACTATGTATGAATTAAAAAAGACATAGAGGTCATAGAAGAAATTAAATATGATATGATTAGCATTTTGGGATTATGTGAAGCAAGGTGGAATGAAACATGCACACAGCATCAAAGCACAGGTGAAACAGTGCTGTACTCATGCCATAAAGATGAAAACTCCCCCCACAGGGAAGGAGTGGTCCTGATGTTATCCAAAGAGACAAAGGAAGCAATATTAAAGTGGAATGTAGTGAGCTCTAACAAAAATAACAGCAAAATTTAGAACAATAAGAAAGAAAACTATGATGCCTTCTTATCCATTGTTCTTTGCATGTGCATCTTTCATTGAAAAAAGAAACAAGTAAACATATTGCTCATTGAAAAAAGAAATAAGTAAACATAATATTCACTTGTACAAATTTCTCTCTGCAGAACTTCGAATGAGGAACAGCATTGTTTTGCCAGAAAATATTCCCTTTGACCCAACTAAAGAAATACCACTCAACCCAAGGCGGAAAAAATGTTCTGAAAATTCTGATTCTTCAATTGGTTCATGATAAATACAAAATGTGTTATGTATATGTATTACAATTGACGATTTATACTCCAATATACATTGAGTAATGGTGATCAGTTGAGTCAGAATTATTATTGTTCAATTCTTGTTCATTATTTATTTAATGAAGTCATGGTGGCATAGTGGTTAGAACACTTGCCTGTTGAGACAGTGGTCTGGGTATTGTTTGTTTGTTGTTGTTGTTGTTTTTTTTTGCACTCACTCACTTTGAACTCAAGCATCCCCGGGAAGGTTAACCCGGTCAACAAATGCCCGCAGAAGTAGGATGTGTTAGCCTAACGGCGCAAGAATGCAGCTCTGCTGTAAACAGGCACAACGCAATCACATGCGGGGAAAAAAACTCCAGATGAACGCAGAAGAAGAAGAAGAACTCAAGCAAAGTCCATACACACTACTTCTAGTAGCAGTGGACTAAATTTTGCATGTGGGTTAGCTGTCCCTATTACCAGTGTCCCTCACCATCAAACGAACCCACTCCGACTTAGGGATACCTGTAATTTATGTCCCCCAAGTCAAGGACAAGAAGTCAACACTTTAGTCCAACTGTTCGGTCTAGGGGTTGAACCCCTTACCTCGGCATCAGCACACCAGATGTTTAAGAACATGTGTTCTTATCCATTCTGCCATGTTGACCTCCTGGTCTGGGTTTAATCCCCAGCCGGGGCATGATTATTTTTTCCAACTGCAGCTCTTTAGTTGATCCCGCCTCATACAAATGGATGCCACACACATTTCAGACATTTTGAGGAATTGTCGAGGAGGGAAGGGAACTGGTCACTCTACCTCATGTGGCCTGGAATATGTCAAGAACTAACACTTCACACCCAGATGAAACAAGTTGGAGCGGAACATGCACACAGCATCTAAGCACAGGTGAAACAGTGCTGTACTCCATGCTTCTCCATCTGCTGTGGGACTAACATTAACTTATTATGCACATATATTATTTTATTGTGTGGAGGTCAGCATGGCTGAATGAATAAGAGCGCTCGTTCTTAAACACCCGGAGTGCTGATGCCGCTGTAGTAGGTTCTTCTTCTTCTTCTTCTTTTCGTTCATCCGGAGTGTTTTTTCAGATGTGATTGCGGTGTGTCTGTTATGCGCCCTTGGGCCGAAACCCGTAGGCCAACACATCCGACAATAACGTGCTTTTTTTTTTTTACCAGGTAGCATTCCTGGGAGACTCTCACTTTTGTGGTGCCATCTACAACCATGCTGGCCAAGTTGGAACGGTCGAAGACAACTGTCATCCCTCAAAGGAAGGCAGGGACAGTCCATAGCATTTTCCGCCATCCAAGGTTGCTTCCATAGTTGCAGGGCCGACACATAACGCCCTGGATCTGGGCTCACCGAGGGAAATCGTCACTACCTGCTCATGGCTGCTTTAAATCCTCACTTCAATATATTGGTCATTTCGTTTGCCCCGGGCCATTCCCGCACAAACCAGACAGGTTTGCAGACGGCATCCTCTCAGCGAGTTTTCGGACATGTGCTTGTCGTTGCGCCCGTCAGAGCTGTTCCAGGCACGACAGACATTCGGAAAACTACCTAGTCAGAGCTGTTCCGAACAAGAGCGGCATTCGGAAACTAGGTAGTCAGAGCTGTTCCTAGCACAAGAGACATTTGGACGAGACATTTCACTCGGACGTAATTGCGTAGTGTCAATTTTTAGTTTGCCACCCGTAGGACGACACTTCCGGCTTCCGGCGGGCATTTTTTAATGAGGTTAGCCTTCCTCGGGTTTCAAGACTCGTTTCGTTTTCCACACAGCAAGCTTTCACTTCGGGCTGCCACGTAATGGATTCGCAAGACAGGCGTTCCATTTCGTGTCAGCGAGACAATTTTCCACCTTTGACTACACTCACTCCATGAGTATGGTTACAGACTATCGGACGTCTGCGGGACATGCGACCGAGGTGTTTTTCCATCTTTTGTACTTGCTCACGAGGTAGGCTACATGTGCTGCCGGCTCAGCACCTTACCTCCGTGCGTCTGTGGGCGAGTAACGGTCAGGCCCTTTCATCCGGGGATACCTCATATCCCCCAGCTAAGAGCCATCGAACGAATCTGCGCCGAGCATGTAGCGTTCTTAGCACATCATCACAATTTTGATGTAGGTTTGTGTCGGCCAGGCTCTCACTTCCAAGAGTTTATGGCTTAGAGACGTTCAGCCATACACCTCAGATGGGAGCCTTAGAGGTTATGCCCGGACTGAGATTTTAGGGATCGTTTGCCTGATTTTGACTGCTATCCTCAGTCTTAGTTGCAGAGCAGCAGGTTGTGTCTCTCTTAGTCTGGTCCCTATCCCACGAGCCGTCCGATGTGTAGTTTTTATCCATCGGCAAGCACATGGGGTCGATGGGACACGCAAGCTCCCCCACCACGGCAAGGTGGAGACACATCGGGGGAGG
This sequence comes from Cepaea nemoralis, assembly GCA_014155875.1. NCBI lineage: Eukaryota > Metazoa > Mollusca > Gastropoda > Stylommatophora > Helicidae > Cepaea > Cepaea nemoralis. Next base: position 26,516 of record JACEFZ010005373.1, read on the forward strand.
TAGTAGGTTCGACCCCTACATGGTCAGTTGGAATAAAATGTTGACTTCTCGTCCTTGACTTGGGGAAGTAAATTACAACTACCCCCAAAGTCCAAGTGATTTGCCTGATGGTGAGGGACACTGGTAATAGGGAAAGCTAATCCACACGCAATATTCAGTTCAGTGCGAAGAAGTAGTAGCACATGAGTGAACTACGCTTGAAAAGCGAAAGAATGAAAGGGGGAAAAGTGAGTTTATTTATTTGTTATACTTGTTCCTTCTCCTGTGGACATGGTTTCAGTTTTCATTGATGTTTTTATGTCTGTGAAGAAGACCGTCTGCAGTCAAAATGTTATTGTCTGTGCTTATTTTGGAATATTGGTAATTTGCCTTTTGTGATTTACTTCCATTGAAGTTAACATTAATTCTACTTTTTCTTCTTTCGTTCGCGTGAAATGTGTCTATATCTCCAATGTTGTCTCTTGCATTAATTTTATGTCTTTTTTTAGTTCACTCAGTGGTCCATAGATGTTATCTTCCACTTGTTTTTTTGGGCAATCTTGGAGTATGTGATCTGCTCTCTGCAGTGCCAATCCACATGTGCACATGGCTGATTCGCCATTCTTGAATTTTTGTATACATGTGGTTACATAATCTATTGTGTCCTGTATAGATAGAACGAACCAGCCAACTTTATTTTCCAAGGGTCACAAATTGGGCACGCAATCTCGTCTTACATTCCGCCCTTCCAGTCTCTCATATTTCGCACATCAATTATCTATTGCGCATTACATTCACGTTGATAAAACATTGTCAAATTAATGCTATGAACATAAGCAATGCATATTACCATGTTAAAAGATAGACAGATGGATTGATTGATTGATTGACGCAATCCAAAAATGAACCCACAACCTTCAGAGTGCGAGGGGACAACTTAACCACTTTATTATGCAGACAACAATGTCGTCCCCACCTGTGATCATGCCAGTTGCCACATTGTGAGCATGTTATGAGAAGAAATGACTTGGTGACGACAGGCAAGATCGAATGGAAGAGACCAAGGGGAAGACCGAGAAGTAAATACCTGGATGGCTTGGCCACGTGGCATGGTCGTGACAGGAACACAGAGCTGATCTACGTCTCTGGTGATCGAGTGAGATGGCAGAACATGACTGCCCACACTTATCGGCATGGCACATGATGGATGGATGGTTCTTGATACCATCACTCCATACTTTGTACGTGATCTTCCCCTAGCTCTGTATCCGTTATATTTCTTCAGTGTGGCTCTTTGTGACAGATGGTACCAGGGCATTATCGTGAGGTGGCCAACCCGTTTTATCTGTTGTTCTTTAATGAAGTGCATGACTGATTTCTGACCTAGTCTTCTTCTAGTTTCCTCATTCTATCTCTCACGGTTACTCCTGCAGTTCTTCTAAGGCATCTCGTCTCTGTTATGAGATTGCACTCGGTTTTTTGTTTTTTTATAAATGTTGCATATCCCTTACAGGACGTTGCAGTCAACACCAGCATTTGTCAGCTGCTGTTCATGTACTAGGCAAGATTACTCTCAGTAGTTTGCCATTGCTTTCTGAGCGACCGGCTCACATGCCCCGTAAGTTACCAGTGCGGCGTGAACCGCTGCCGATTCTCGTGCAGCTGCGTTACTCACGAGAATATACAGGATTACGGAGAAAGACGTTAACCCTTAAGGCAGGGAGACTGGCTGCACTCATTAGTTGCAGTGATCGTCAGTGTTTGATATTGGTAGCACTATGTCGGCCAAAAAATGTTTCTTATGAGATTTGTTTTAGTACTTATATATACCTTTCTATGCGACAATAGTGGCACTAGTTGTCACAGTACCTTATTTTGCCTCTGCACGTGTGTTGATTTCTCTGTCCTATCCATTCCCAGATCTGAAATGAAAATTCACCCTAGACATTTAAATTTGCCGATTTATTTTTGTTTCCGAGTTCTTTATTTTTATTGACAGGGCAACAATAGCAAGCAAATAAAAGTTACAATTGTGTAGAACCTGCATCTTTACTGATTAGAGAAATTAGACTTAGACAGTCAATATTGTTTGGTCACGTTATGAGTAGAAATAAATTGGAGAACTTGATGACAATTGGCAAGATTGGGGGGGGGGGGGGGGGGGGAGAGAGACCAAGGGGACGGCAGAGATATAAATACATGGATGGCTTGGCTATGTGGTGGGGAAAGAAA